>CM035849.1:190617757-190970257 GCA_020510985.1 Pholidichthys leucotaenia | reverse complement strand
CAACAGTGTTACCCTTTCCCCGGTGCACTTCATTCATTTACAGTAGTAGTGTGTGTAATCCATGTAAGTTGTACATAACTATAAAGGATGAGATTTGCATTAAAATATATACTTGTTGAGTCTAATATGATCTGCTTTCAACTGACAGGTGACCATGGCCACCCACTAAATAGGTTCATATTGTTTTCTTTTTCGTGACTGTTTTCTTTTACTTCAACCAGCTGATCCCCCGGCTAATCACAATTCACAGCAATCAGCTGACCCTTCTGAGGATGACTGCAGACGTCAGTGGAAAGATGTCAAGGTTAAATAAACATCTCCTTTTCATCCCTGTCTAAAAGGAAAATAAACTAATCTTATAGGACTGTGAGCAGGTTATTGAATTACCTGTATCCGGTGCTAATGCCGGACTACAGCGTACCAAACAGAACATTTTTACATGCCTGTACCTCATTCAGGAGTGCCTCCAACTTACTGACATAACCCACGGCTCAGGAGACGCACACACACAGGCTCAGGGTAGTTCAAATAGCTTTATTAACAACAGGCGTGTATGAATGTGTGTCTGCGGGATGTAAATGTGTTGGTGGCGGCGTCTGCTTCGGGCACAGAGGCAGGAGGCCGTACAGCTGGACAACCCTATGGGAAAAGCACAGGGAGAAGGGTGACGGGCACACACCAACACAGGAGATATATGAGCGACAGAGGAGCTTACTTGGACAGGACGGATGACTGGCACAGCAAGGGACGAGGTCCAGTAGACAGCCACCTGGGAGGCCCGGTGCAGCAGCGAGGAACAGGCGATGGAGAGGAGTAGTCCGCCGCCGGGAAATCCACCTGTGCACAGGGGAGCAGACTTGGAGGAGAAAAAAGGTAAGATCTTCTTACCGGAATGATCAGCTGAGAATGAAAGGAAACTCACAGCGATGCGTAGGGAAGTCTGATGGCTTCAGGCCGAAGCCCAGGGCGAGGCGGCTTAAATCCCTCGCCGCTGATGATGTGCAGGTGTGCGTGCAGGTGGCGCCGCTGATGAGCGGCGCGGCGTGACAGTACTCCCCCCTCTAGCAGCGCCTCCTGGCGATGGCTTCTCTGGGTGCGCTCGGTGGAAATCAGCGATGAGCGATGGGTCCAACACAAACGACGAGGGTACCCACTGCCAATGTTCAGGCCCATAGCCCTCCCAGTCCACCAAGTACTGCAACCCACGACCCCGGCGCCGGGAGTCCAGGATGGAGGAGACGGGCCAGGCCGGATGGCCATCAATCATCCGGGGCGCGGGTTGCGCAGCAGGAGGAGGGCAAAGGGGGTCGGAGACTGCCAGCTTCACCTTGGACACGTGGAAGGTGGGATGGATGCGGAGGGAGGGGGGAATAGCTACACGCACAGCCACCGAGTTGATGATCCTGGTGATGGGGTATGGGCCCATAAAGCGCTGTGCCAGCTTCCTCCTCTCGCCCTTTAAAATCACGTCCTGGGTCGACACGTAGACTTGCTGACCAACTCTGTACGCCGGGGCAGGTCTTCTGTGTCGGTCCGCCACGGCTCTGTTGCGCTCCGCCGTGCCTAAAAGCGCATTGCGCGCTGACGCCCAGATGGAGCGGAACTGCCTGAGATGCGCCCGTACTGAGGGGACAGTTACCTCACTCTCCTGCGCAGGGAGCAGAGGGGGGTCGTAACCCAGGGATGCCTTAAAGGGGGACATCCCAGTAGCAGAAGAGCGAGCGGTGTTATGGGCGTATTCAACCCAGGCGAGGTGGTTACTCCAGGACGTTGGTTTGGATGCCGTGACACAGCGGAGCACAGCCTCCAGCTCCTGGTTGGTCCGCTCACACTGCCCGTTGGTTTGGGGGTGATGGCCGGAGGAGAGGCTCACCTTGGCTCCCAGGGCATTGCAGAACGACCTCCAAACCTCTGACACAAATTGGGGGCCCCGGTCCGAGACCACGTCCACCGGAATCCCATGTAGCCTGACCACGTGCTGGATTAGGAGGTCCGCCGTCTCCAGGGCAGTTGGGAGACCTCGTAGGGGGATGAAGTGTGCCGCCTTGGAGAAGCGGTCCACGATGGTCAGGACGGTGTCGTATGTGTTCGAGACTGGAAGTCCGGTGACAAAATCCAGGGCGATATGCGACCAGGGCCTGCCAGGGACGGGCAGAGGCTGGAGCAAACCCGCTGGAGGGGCATTACCCGATTTGTTGGTGGCACACACTGGACAGGCCCGGGCGTAGCGGGCAGCGTCCCTCCGCAGGCCCGGCCACCAGAAGGACCGCTGGAGGAGGTCAATCATCCGGGAGGAGCCAGGGTGACAGGTGAGCTTGGATGTGTGTAACCAGTGGATGACCTCCCCCTGAACCGTGGATGGCACGAACAGCCTCCCCTCCGGTCCGCCGCCAGGGTCAGGTTCCACTTCCTGCGCCTTCCGGATCTTGCTCTCAATGTCCCAGGTGACGGCTCCCCCGACGCACGACCTGGGTAGGATGGTGTGGACCGTGTCCTCCGACTCCTCAGGGGCGAATTGCCTAGAGAGGGCGTCGGGCAGGCCGTTCTTGGAGCCAGGCCTGAAGGTGATGGTAAATTGGAACCTGGCAAAGAACAAGGACCAGCGCGCCTGGCGGGCGTTCAGGCGCTTGGCAGATCTAAGGTACTCCAAGTTCTTGTGGTCTGTCAGGGCCACGAACGGCAGGTCCGCCCCCTCTAGCCAGTGACACCACTCCTGTAGCGCGAGCTTGATGGCGAGGAGCTCTCTGTCAGCCACGTCGTAATTCCTCTCCGCCGGGGACAAGCGCCGGGAGAAGAAGGCGCAGGGCCGTTTGATTCCGTCATCTGGCGACCGCTGGGATAGCACCGCCCCCACTCCTGTGTCCGAAGCGTCCACTTCCACGATGCACTGCAGCGCAGGGTTGACTTGGCTAAGGACCCGGGAGGAGGAGAACTCCGCCTTCAGCGCCTGAAAGGCAGCCGCGGCCTCTTCGGTCCACCGGAACGGGACCTTAGGGGACGTGAGGCGGGTCAGCGGGCCGACGATGGCGCCAAAATTTGGGACGAAGCGGCGGTAGAAGTTCGCAAACCCAACGAACTGCTGCACCTGCTTTCTTGACGCAGGTGTGGGCCATTCCACCACCGCCTTCACCTTCTCTGGGTCTGGAAGCACCTGGTCGTGGGAGATGATGAACCCGAGGAAGGATGATGTCTTCGCGTAAAACTCGCATTTCTCGGCCTTCACGTACAACCGGTTTTCCAGCAGCCTTTGGAGGACCCGCCTCACGTGGACCTGGTGCTCGTCCCTGGACTTGGAGAAGATGAGAATGTCATCCAGGTAGACGAACACAAAAAGGCCGATGAAATCCCGGAGGACGTCATTGATGAGGCGCTGAAAGACGGCTGGAGCGTTGGTCAACCCGAACGGCATCACCAAGTATTCGAAGTGGCCGTTCGGGGTACGGAAGGCTGTCTTCCACTCATCTCCCTCCCGGATCCGGACGAGGTGGTATGCGCTGCGTAGATCCAGCTTGGTGAACCAAGTCGCCCCCTGGAGGGAGTGGAAAGCGGTGTCCATGAGGGGCAGGGTGTAGCGATCCTTCTCCGTAATGTCGTTAAGGGCACGATAGTCAATGCAAGGATGGAGGGATCCGTCCTTCTTACCGACGAAGAAGAATCCTGCCCTCCACAGGTGATGACGATGGGCGGATTATCCCAGCACTCAGCGATTCCTTGAGGTAAGAGTTCATGGTCTCCTTCTCCGGCGCCGATAGACTGTAGAGTCGCCCAGAGGGTAAGAGTGCCCCCTGGCGGAGGTTGATTGCACAGTCATAGGGCCTATGAGGAGGGAGAGACATCGCCTTGAATTTGCTGAATACCATACCCAGGTCGTGAAATTCCAATGGCACCAGAGACAGGTCCGGGGGCGCAGCATCCGTAGGTGAGGGAGAAGCGGACGGAGAGCAGGCAGCGGACTGTAGACAGGTGCTCATGCAGAACGTGCTCCATGCCGACACCCCGGCGGACTTCCAATCCAAAACGGGGTTGTGGAGGCGTAGCCAGGGATACCCCAGGATGACGGGCGACACAGAGTTGGGCAGGACGTAAAAGGTTATCTCCTCCCGGTGGTTTCCAGAGACAATAACTGGGACGGGGATGGTCTGGTGTGTAACTCTCCCAAGGGAGGCACGAGAGAGGTTGACCAGGGAGATAGGGTTCCTTAAAGGCCAAATGTCACGTAATTTTTTTTTTCTAAATGACAACGAATTTAGATAAAATACACATAGCTTAAACCAAATATTCATACCGGAGACCATATCACCCACCTGTATTTACATAATTGCACAAAATACACCAGGTGAAGGCCCCACCTTGCTTGCTGGCTTGTGACAGCCAGTCCAGACCACGCCCATGTTTTTGACATCACCAGTTGTACCCTGGCTGCCCTGCCTATCCACATTCACACTTATCAACATTGGACAATCATGACGGAAAGTGACAGCGATTGTGAACAAATTAGTTTAGTTTTGTCTTTTTTTTTGTCAGTGGTTCAGACAGTGACAGAGGCATAGAACCTTACAGGTTCGAGCCGTCCGAGACGGAATCAGATGCTTTGTCTGATAAGATAAGATAAGATAAGATAAGCCTTTATTAGTCCCACAACGGGGAAATTCCAGGATTGCAACAGCACAGGGATAGCAACACTCAGAGCAACAATCAGAAGGCAAGAAAAAAAAAAAAAAAAAAAAAACAAGCAAGCAAGAGCAGCTAATATACATATGTACATATTACTATAAAATATATATATATACACACACACACACAGACACACAGTGCAGAGCATTGTAGCTGGATGGAATAAATATATGAATATATGAACACACAGTGCAGAGCATTGTAGCTAGATGGAATAAATATGTAAATATATAAACACCCACAGTACGGAGCATTGCAGCTAGGTGGAATAAATATGCAAGTATATAAACACACACAGTGCGGAGCAATGTAGCTAGATGGAATAAATATATAGATATATAAATATAAACACACCCAGTGCTGAACATTGTAGCTAGATGGAATAAATATATAGATATATAAATATAAACACACCCAGTGCAGAGCATTGTAGCTAGATGGAATAAATATGTAAATATATAAACACACACAGTGCAGAGCATTGTTGCTAGGTGGGATGAAACAGCATAACCGTCTATTTAGTTATCCTACATGGTATGATTATGTGCCCATACATATTCTCACCCTCCATAGCGACCGGTATGTTCCTAGTTGTATGCCGGAGAGGACCATTGTGTAAGTCTATTGTATCTTTTGCATTCAAAAAAAACTATTAGTTTGTTACGTCTTTTTGCTATCTCTGCGAGCAGCCCTGCTTAGGTTGTACAGTCTGACAGCCGTTGGTAGGAAGGACCTACGAAACCTCTCGGTTGTGCACCTGGGATGATGTAGTCTGCTGCTAAATGAGCTCCTCAGTGCATCCAGTATGTCTTGCATAGGGTGGAACTCGGACTCCAGCAGAGATGACAGTTTAGCCACCGTCCTTCTCTCTCCTATCTCCTCCATCGGATCAAGGCGTTGCCCCAGGACAGAGCTAGCTTTCTTAATCAGTTTGTTCAGTCTCTTCCTATCGGCTGCAGTGATGCCACTGCCCCAGATCGCAGAGTCATCAGAGAACTTCTGTAGATGGCAATGTGTTGTGTTGTGTGAGAAGTCCGCAGTATAAAGAGTGAACAGGAAGGGAGCCAGCACCGTTCCCTGGGGGGCCCCCGTGCTACTGATGATCGTGTCGGAAACACAGTCCCGGGTTCTCACAAACTGAGGCCGGTTCGTGAGGTAGTCCAGGATCCATGATGACAGGTGCTGGTCCACCCCTGCGCGCAGCAGCTTGTCCTTCAGGATCATCGGTTGGATGGTGTTGAAAGCACTGGAGAAGTCAAAGAACATGATCCTCACCATATTCCCGGGCTTCTCCAGGTGGGACAGAGAATGGTGAAGGAGGAAGATCACCGCATCCTCCACCCCAATGCCATGCTGGTAGGCGAACTGGAGTGGATCCATCGCTGGTTCCACCAGGGGGTGGAGATGAGCAAGGAGCAGTCTCTCCAGGGTCTTCATCAAGTGGGACGTCAAGGCCACCGGTCTGAAGCTGTTCAGGTCTTTGGGGTGGGAAGTTTTTGGTACAGGTACCACACAAGATGTTTTCCACAGCTGTGGTACCCTCCCCCGTTTCAGGCTCATGTTGAAGATATACGTCACAATCCCACACAGCTGGTCTGCACAGGACTTGAGGAGCTTTGCGCTGATGCCGTCCGGTCCCGACGCCTTCCTCGCCTTGATCTTCCTCAGCTCCGTCCTCACCTGGGTCTTGGTCAGGGTCAGGATGGGGGGCTGTGTGTTGGGAGTGGGGGGGGTGTCGGTGGAGTGGGGAGTGGGTAGCAGGACTTGATTTCTTAGAGGCAGCAGTGGTTGTTGTGCAGACAGGGGGGAGGGCGGTTGGTCAAATCTATTGAAAAACAGATTCAGGTTGTTCGCCCACTCCCTGCCCCCCGTGGCCTGGGGGGAGGTATTCTGGAGCCCCGAGATGGTTTTGAGGTTTCTCCAGACCCCGCTGATGTCGCTCTGTTGCAGCTTGTCCTCCATCTTCTTCCTGAAGCTGTCCTTGCCTTCTCTGATCTTTCTCCTCAGCTCCCTCTGTACGGACTTCAGCATCTCCCTGTTCCCCGACCTGAAGATCCTCTTCTTCTCTCTCAGAAGTGTTTTTATCTCAGGGTTGATCCAGGGTTTGTTGTTTGAGTGACACCGTATGGTCTTGGTGGGAATGGATTTGTCCACACAGAAGCTGAGGTAGCCCGTGAAGGTGTGAATGAGGCCATCGATGTCCTCACCATGTGGATCGCAGAGCTGCTTCCAGGCAGTGGCTTCAAAACAGTCCTTTAGAGTGTCCATTGTCTCCTCAGACCATAACTCCACAGTGTGCATGGCCGGAGGTTGTCTGTGCACTAGGGGTTTGTACACCGGTCGGAGATGAACCAAGTTGTGATCCGATCTCCCAAGTGGGGGGAGTTGTGATGAGGTGTACGCCTCCTTAGTGTTTGCGTAGAACAAATCCAGTGTTTTATTGTCTCTAGTGTGGCATGTGACATACTGGGTGAAAGTGGGCAGAATGGGAGACAGTGAAACGTGGTTGAAATCGCCTGAGATGAGGAAAAGAGCATCTGGGTGTTCTGTCTGCAGCCTGCTGGTTACTGAATGGATGACGTCACGCGCTGTCCCAGCGTTCGCCGTCGGATTTGCATAAACAACAATGCAGATCACGTGTGAGTGTTCTCTCGGGAGATATGTAGGCCTCATGCTAACAGCTAGCAACTCAATGTCTTTGCTG
Organism: Pholidichthys leucotaenia; assembly: GCA_020510985.1. Taxonomy (NCBI): domain Eukaryota; kingdom Metazoa; phylum Chordata; class Actinopteri; order Cichliformes; family Pholidichthyidae; genus Pholidichthys; species Pholidichthys leucotaenia. The sequence continues at coordinate 190,962,879 of CM035849.1, read as the reverse complement.
CAGTGTCATTGTTGAACAGTGATATGTCCCGGTCTACACCAGTTGTTGTTAACATACATTATCACTCCACCGCCCCTAGTTTTGCCACTCTCTGGTGTTCGGTCAGCTCGTATCATGTGAAAACCCTCCAGCTCAATGTTAGCATCTGCTGCTAGTTCAGTTAGCCACGTCTCAGTAAACAAAAGGAGAGAGCACTCCCGGTAAGTGCTATCATAACGGGAGATAGCCGCTAGCTCATCTAACTTTCCCAGTATCGACCGTACATTTCCCATGACAACAGATGGAAGGGAGGGTCTGTACCTTATATTTTTTGTCCTCCGCCTTACTCCAGCCCGGCAGCCGCGGCGTTTTCGCCTCAGTTCTCTCGGTATGTCGAGTTTTTCCACTGGGACCGGGTGGCGGTTAAATGCTAGCAGCTCTTCCCTGTTGTATCGTATCCTGCTATAAACAGTGGCTCCGTCCACCGGCTCAGGAGACATTTGGGACGATCTGTGTGTCCGTGATATAAGTGGGGTGAAAAAAAAAAGTGATCAAAAGAGAGAGGAAGGGAAAAAAAACTCGGAATCGAGCCGCTGTTGCAAAAGGCAGCCGACTGGTGTGGCGCCGAGAGTGACAACAGTTCCACCGATGACCAGAGAGCAGAACCAGTGGAAAATGTCATTGAACTGAACATTAATCGCCTCCAGAATTGCGAAGCCGAAGGGGGTCTGTCGAGGGCGCCCCATAAATATTGATTTTTCGGAAGCCATTATTATTACAGTGGAGGAGAGCCGCTGCTGTCAAGAAATTGACCAGATCAATATGAAAATGGAGGCACATACCTGTCAAGGGAGACGTTTTCGCCGTATTTTGGTGGGCGGAGTGGTGGTGGACACTTTTCTGGGAAATGTTTTAAATGTAGTTCGTGTTGTTATTGTCAAATATTTTAAGGAAAATACGGGGAAAATGCAATTTTAGCAAAAACGGGCATATTGCCATTTCTGTACGCCCAAAAAGAAAAATATACTGGAAAAAAAATTGAGTGTTTTGCGGAGCCCTCCTGTGTGTGTGATCAGCCACAGCTGGTGCTGGCAGATCGCTCAGCGTCAGCTATTCGCACTACCATGAGAAGTGTGGAGTCACTCATTAGTTTAATTGTCTGGGCGGGCTGATCGCTCAGCGTGAGCTGTTCTCACTACAATGAGAAGTCATTAGGACAATGGTTTAACACGTTGAGCTGTGCAGCGGTTGCGGAACAGACAGAGATCCCAGAGAGGTGTCCCTTGTTGCTCCGCCGTTCCTTATAGCCGCTTTTTACGGTGTTGAAGTACGGCGAAAACGTCTCACTTGACAGGTATGAAAACATTTCCCAGAGAAGTGTCCCTTATTACCCAGCTGTCCCTGATAGTCCCGTTTTAAGGTATGGGTGAAATATCCAATTTTTTCTTTCTTGTTGCTCACTTCAACCTTCCAGTCTCCATATAAACAATCAATTGAAATACCCCAAGCATCAAACTAGGGTACAATCGATTTCGTCACTTCCGCCTTCTTCCCCAGGCGATTCCAGGGGCCGTGTCAAGCCAAGCGCGGCAGTTTTAAATTAACGAATATTCCGTTGTTACTGAAGCATATGCACCAAGACCCGAACGGATCGGTTCCCTTTTATATCTAGTTTCAAGATATTTAAAGTACCCTGTTACGTGACATTTGGCCTTTAATGCCTGACAGCGGATGCCCAATCGGGTTGCCAGGCTTTGAGAAATAAAGCTGCCTTCCGCGCCCGAATCCACCAGTGCGTGGGTGAGATGCCCAGTGGAGTTGTGACAGAAACGGATGGGCAGTTTCAATTGTGTGAGGGGACTTAACCGATTGACGTCCGCGAGGCCCCCTACAGTGACTCGCGGACCCCGCCGTTTGGCTTCTGTGGACAAAGCTCTACCGTGTGTTGACTATCTCCGCAATACATGCAGAGATTTAACGCACGGCGGCGTTGTCTCTCCGCCGGGGAGAGCTTTGTCCAGCCCGTCACCATCGGCTCCGACTCCTCGGGGCGCGATGGTGGCGGCGTCGCCATGGGGCAAGCTTGGGGCAGGCGCGACGAGGCTCCACGAGGACGAGAAGAAGACGACTTCCGTCCCGAGGAGCGCTCGCGCAGCCTGTTGTCCAAACTGATCGCTAGGGATGTTAGCTCCGCTAGCGTCTCAGGGATATCCCGCCCAGCCAGTTCATCCCTTAGATCATCATTGAGACTGTGGAGGAAAAGGCCACAGAGGGAGCGTTCCTCCCAGCCTAATTCCTCCGCCACTACCCGGAAGTCGACCGCGTAGTCTGCTGCCAACCGGCTTCCCTGCTGGAGGGCGAGAAGCCGATCGACCTGGACCGTCTCGGTACGAGAGTGGTCAAAGACTTCCAGGAAGCGTCTCACGAATTGGTCATATGTGAGGGTGGCATAACTGGGCCTCGCCATTACAGCGTAGGTCCAGGTTAATGCTCGCCCCTCCAGGAGATTCCCGATATAACCAATTTGGCTATGATCTGAGGGAAAGTCTCCGGGCACACGGTGAAACACGGACTCACATTGCATTATGAACCCCCGCGCTCCGCCGAGCTTTCCGCTAAAGCAGGCGGGGGTTGGAATGGGCGTGAGCCGAGTCGGTGCCGCCGGAGCCTGCTGGACGGCCGCTGGAGCAGCAGGAGCCGCGCCACCCTGACAAGCCGGGGGGAACGGCTGTTGGGGGTCCAAGCGGTCCAATCGGTTAGTTATGTTAATCAACTGATTGAGGATCACCTGTTGCTGATAGGCTATCTGATCCACTCGAGCCTCGAGAGTGGTAAGCCGGTGTGCGAGCCTGCCGTCTGCCGAGCCGCTCTGCTGAAGCCGTACTGACATAACGCACGGCTCAGGAGACGCACACACACAGGCTCAGGGTAGTTCAAATAGCTTTATTAACAACAGGCGTGTATGAATGTGTGTCTGCGGGATGTAAATGTGTTGGTGGCGGCGTCTGCTTCGGGCACAGAGGCAGGAGGCCGTACAGCCGGACAACCCTATGGGAAAAGCACAGGGAGAAGGGTGACGGGCACATACCAACACAGGAGATATATGAGCGACAGAGGAGCTTACTTGGACAGGACGGATGACTGGCACAGCAAGGGACGAGGTCCAGTAGACAGCCACCTGGGAGGCCCGGTGCAGCAGCGAGGAACAGGCGATGGAGAGGAGTAGTCCGCCGCCGGGAAATCCACCTGTGCACAGGGGAGTAGTCTTGGAGGAGAAAAAAGGTAAGATCTTCTTACCGGAATGATCAGCTGAGAATGAAAGGAAACTCACAGCGATGCGTAGGGAAGTCTGATGGCTTCAGGCCGAAGCCCAGGGCGAGGCGGCTTAAATCTCTCGCCGCTGATGATGTGCAGGTGTGCGTGCAGGTGGCGCCGCTGATGAGTGGCGCGGCGTGACACTTACAGTCTGCGAAATTCCATTAAACCCATTATTTTTGATTGTGGATACAGGAGAATCAAACGTGCAGTGCTTGTATATGATGAGTTCTATTGCTAAAACATTTAAGTCCAGTTGAGTTCAAAATGAGAAAAAACACTTTTTCATCTGCAGGTTTATAGGTATTAGTATTTCCAAATCAGCTTCTAAGACACGGTCACTTTAAATATGAGTATCTCAGGCATAATAAAGCAATAAATCAAACATCAGCTCATTGTTACTTCTTGGCAATTTATTAGTACGTTTTTTTTATTTGTTTTTTTTTGTTTGTTTGTTTTTTTTGCAAAAGCAGATGAGTCCACAAGCCATTTTTTTGCAAAAACAGATAATTCCGGAAAGCCATACTATTTTGTCTGGAACATACTTGAATATCTATAAGCATCACTGTTGTATGATTAATACACTGATTTAGGCATATCCACTCAGTAAAATGATATAAAATAGCAATAATAAAGTTATAATTCAAGATTCTAAGATTTTATTGTCAGTACTACTATACGTACAGGACATACAGGAGAATTGAAATTGCATTTCTCTCTCTCTTCATTGGTGTGCACAGTATAAAAGGAACAGGAATAAGGCTAGCAAAAAGAAACTCCGTCCCCATATAGTGTGATATAGTGAACGTGCAGCCAACAGAGCAGTGAGAGAAGAGCTTTACATCACAACATAAACTACCTTAAGGTATTTATATGTAATAATTCAGCAAAAACAATTTGATTTAATACACATTTACTACAAACTGCATGCAGGTATTCTTTTTTTTTTAACCACCACTAGTCTGTTACATTTTACTCTCATGTGATGATGTCATTAACCGTGCTGCAAAAACAAGCCCAGTAGTGTCCAAAAGCGGTTAGTTTTATTGTTAAATTGAGTTTACTGTGTAGTCCATTATATCTTAATTCACTTTATAGTGAGTAGGAAGTTAATGAGTGAGTGAACATTCCGAACACAGCCAGGGAAATCAGTCAGAGCGAGCAGACCTGGAAGGCAGCACAGATGAGTCATGTGACCCAAATACCAAGCGCTGATTTGCCCTGTGGAGTTATCTGCTTTTGTAAAAAAAAAAAAAAAAAAAACCAACAAAAAAAAAACGCTCCCGGCGTTAATCAACTTTTGAAAAAAAAAATGTGACTTTATAGTGTCGATAACACATTTTTTTTTTTGTGACTTATTTGCACCCGTAGGTAGATTTGGTTTGCAGTCTGGTGACAAGCCACCGGCTGCCGGTCGCTGCGTGCGCGAGCACCCTAAACCTACATGTTTTTGGTATGCGGGAGGAAACCAGAGAAATCCCGGAGTAAACCCACGCAACACGGGGAGAACATGCAAACTCCACACAGCTCACTGTTGGTCGGGGGCTGGGATCGAACCCACGATCTCATGATCCCCGCGATCCCCCGGCCGAGGGTAAACTGTGCTGCCACAGTGCTAAACCACTGCGCCACCGTGCAGCCCAATATGTAGTGGATTTATGGGTTTTACAGGTGTTTTATTGCTGGTACAAGTATTAATGTAAATATGAATGTGAGTAGGGATGAAAATTTCCTACTATTTCACAACCATATCCTCATAGGGCACCAGTCCAGATAATGCACAATTTTATCAACAATTCTTCATTTGTACCAATTATGACTAAGTCTCAAAAAAGCCCTTGTGAGTTGTTTTCTGCTGATAACCATGAAGATGGACATGAAATCAAACAATAACTCCCATGTGTCTTTCAATGGTTTAATAAGAAATGCCAGAATAGGTTAACACATTCAGATAACTTCAGACAGGGAATTCAACATGTAATATGAGGATCATAGACTGTTACTGAGTTACTGAGTGTAACCTCTGAATCAAACATTTCTGGAAACAAATAAACCATAGTTTAACTTGTCAGAATACTGGAAATTGGAAAACCATAAAATAGCATTGGTTAAGAAAAGTGGATGCAATTTTATGAAAAAATGATGATTAAACTATAAAAATGGAACATTGGTGTTACTCTGAAAAAGAATGTAAATTAATGAAAAGACAAAATGCATTTCAAAATTCTGATGAGGATTTGCATGAAATTAAGTTTAAAGAACTTATGCCAGGAATATTCTGAAGAATTAAGTTTAAATTAAACAACAGACCGTCAGCCAAGCAAAATCATTGTGTCCCAGTGGGTAGCAGGTGGTCCATTGGATTCTATTTCAACTGGACCGGGATGGGTTCTGTTGGAAGACAGGCAGACAGGCTCTTTACCACGGCTATGGCAAATTCCCGAGCCCACAAAGGGGCTGGTTCTTCAGCAGGCTGGCTGCAGTCTTCTTATGCACTGAAGAAGGTATTTGTTTATTGTATATGGTCTGATCAGGCAGTCAAATTGGGACAAAAAAATGTGCTACAGATCCATTTCTTCTGATGTAATGTGGCTGGAATGAGTTGGTTTAAGCTTAAAAAAAAATCAGACAAAATCTTCTTGCATAGTAATTTAAAGAAAAAGATTAAAATAAGGAAAAGTGAACTTTAAAGAAAAGAAAAAAAAAATCACAGAGCATGACAGGCTCTGCGCCTTACTTGGAAGAGAGAAAAAAATGGGAGAGCAGAGAAGTCTGTTCCTTACAGCTTGACCACCGCCCTAAAAAACTGAACAAAGGCAAGTTTTTTTATCGTGTGTGGCAGAATCTCACTGAGTTTCATGAAACTGAGATGAACCAATTACATTTGGTTTTGTTCAACAGAAGTCATAAACTCAACCTAAAAAGGAGATGCAGTGAAGCCTGGAACTCTATTGGGCTGTCAAAGTCCAGCTATGGTCTCCCAAAGAGCAGCGAGAGGACTGGGAGAGACATTTGATATGAAAAGTGAGATCCTCCAAAAACACATATGTTGCTGAATAAAGCAATAATTCCTTAAACTTTAGTGACTGAAATATTCTACTTGATAAAAGGAACACACAATGTCTACATTGTACATGCGATTAACTCCTTGTAGGCATGAAAAATTTAATTTCTTTCTGAAAATAAAGCAACACATTTCAAATCATATCAATAAAAACATTTCACCACCATTGTCCATCCCAGAGTTCAACCATGTCTTCAGTAGCGGATGCTGTTTTGAGAGAAAGAATAAGAATGAATTTATTGTTCACAACTACAGAGATTCCATTTCAGAGAGAGAAAAAAAATAAAATATTCCTGCGTCATCCACCAGATGGCACTGTGAAATTGTCTGGTTGGTTAATGAGTGATCTTGATTCCTAAGTCTGGATTATATCAACCATAAATCTGTCATTTGGGAATTCCTTTGCCAAAGAGCAGAAAAGGGAGAATGACAAAGTCCTGGAGTAGGGATTAACATCCACTTTATGGGTGATGGGTAGTGTTACAGCTCTGGTCCTTGGGTGAGAGAAGCAGTTCATGACCGGACTTTGGAGATGAAACAACTTTTCTTCAGCAATGAATGATTTTTTTTTAAATTGGAACCCAAGGTCAACACTACACATAGACCATATCGGCTTTTGAGACAAAATGATTTGAACTTCTACAAGTAGGTAATGTTAACAGTTTTTTGATGTAAAGAGTGAAATTTTCATGGAAGTGGCATTTATTAGTTTTTGCAAACAAACTCTTCATATATTTACATTTACACACTGCCACCATCAGTGTGTGAATGTGTGTGAATGAGTGGATAACAGGCTCTGTAAAGTGTTTTGGTCATCTAGAGATGAGAAAAAGTGCTAACTAAGTGAATGCCATTTACCATTTACCATATATCTATTTGCATGTCTATTTGCATGTAATTGCATATTCAAATGGAGGCGTGTTAAGGGAGGAGTCTGGTATTTTCTCGCATGAATTCAATTTAAAAAAGATTGGGATGTACAAAGGAAATGTGCTTGGATTCCTGCTTACGCACTGTTTCATACATCAGTATTTTTTTATTTATTTTTTTTTGCTTATGGCATTTTCTTGATTTAAATGTATGTCATCTTCCAGTAGGAAATCCATGCAAATCTTTGTACATGAGGCCCCTGGAGTTAGCAGGTACTGCTGTTTCAGAGAAAACAATAAGTAATGCACTCAATTGACATGGGCTTTATGCCTGCTCACCTTGCAAGACTCCATTGCTGAAGAAAAAGCATGTTGAAGCTTGTTTAAAGTTTGCTGCACACCATTTGGGCAAGCCAGTAAAATACTGAGAGAATATTGTCTGCTCACATGAGACCAAAATGTATCTTTTTTGATGGCACAACACACAGCTGTCATAAGCTCCCTGTGCACTTCTTCAACAGCGCACGGAGGAGGAGAAAAAAGGACAAATGGATTTAAATGCTGGGTTACACCACACACACATTTATTAACACCAAACTAAACATACAAACACGATCACAGCTCGGATACACTTGAGTCCTTAAGGATGCCCAACACTCACACGGGAGGATGACAGCGGTGAACGGAACACAGGCTGAACTCACACTGTGGGGGCAATCCAAGTAGTCAGCGATTCTCGACGAGCACACAGAAAGTCCTTAGTGACATGACGGTTGAAGGCAGAGAGAAACCATCTAACCTGTACAATGATCCAGTGCCGTCTGTCTAGCGAAGAGCTCCTTTCATACAGACACCGCTGGCGTGACCAATAGGGAACACCTGGGCGAGCGCGGGAAAGATGATTACCGGGACGAACAGCTGGCTGTTAGAAAGAGGGGTGTGTGGCCGGACAAACCAGAGCAGCAGCTACAGGCAGGAACAGAAACGGTGCACAGAAATGAATACAACAAGAAATCAAAACACAACTCCACATAATAAACCCACTGCCTGAGCCACCAGGATCGATCAGAACCGAGCCCACAGTAAACACAGGCTCGGTTCATGACACACAGCATGTTTGGAGGAGAAATGGCACTGCACATTACATCATGGTGTGGGGGTGTTTTTCAGTACATGGGACAGGTAGACTTCATATAACTGAAGGAAAGATGAATGGACAAATGTACAGAGACATCCTTGATAAGAACCTGCTGCCATCTGCCAAGATGCTGAAGATGAAACAAGGGTGAACATTTCAGCAAGACAATCATCCCAAACACACAGCCAAGGAAACTCTCATCTGGCTCCACAGAAGGAAAATAAAGCTGCTAGAATGGCCCAGTCAGTCACCTGACCTGAATCCAGTTGAAAATCTATGGAACAAACTGAAGCTCAGAGTTCACAGAAGGCACCCACGGAACCTTCAAGATCTGAAGACAGTTTGTGTGGAAGAATGCACTAAAATCACTCCAGAGCAATGCCTGTGACTAGTTTCTCCATACAGGAGGCGTCTGGAAGCTGTTAAGACCAACAAAAGCTTTTCTACTAAATATTAAATGAATTTCACCATGTGTGTTTAATACTTATTCCCTGTGTAATTCCACTTTATTAAATATAACTTCTTTTGTGAACACAGCTGCCTTGATGTCTTTGTATGTATGGATTGTTTGGGTTGTTACTGGTATCTGGTGAAAATCTCAGATCAATGGCTCCATTATTTTCCCCACTGTACATACATACTATGTACACAATGGGGAAAATAAGTATTGAACACATCAACATTTTTCTCATTAAACTTCTGATGACTAAACTTCATACATGTCCTGCACCACTTTCACACACTTCTCTGCCACTTCTGACTTTCAGTACCACATATTCTCTCTTGGCACCCTATCATATGCTTTCTCTAGATCCACAAAGACACAGTGCAACTCCTTCTGACCTTCTCTATACTTCTCCATCAGCACTCTTAGAGCAAACATTGCATCTGTAGTACTTTTCCCTGGAATGAAACCATACTGCTGCTCACTGATTGTCACCTCTTCTCTTAACCTGGCTTCAACAACTCTTTCCCATATCTTCATAGTGTGGCTGATCAACTTTATGTCTCTGTAGTTACTATAGCTCTGAGTGTCACCTTTGTTCTTGAAAACTGGTACTGTGGAGAGTGCAAAATAACATAGCCAGACTCGTGCAGCAGACGACTTTATTCACTCTCACATCAGTCATACACAGAAAAAGCATCACCTCAATACACCAGGGTCTCTCCTTTTATATCATCCACCCATCTGACATCTGTATGACATCTCACATCACAATACATTCAACCCTTCTCCCCCCAGCTACTCCTTCCTGCTATATCACCATAATCTCTCCCATCTCAATACCTATTGTCCTCATCTGTTTACCCTCTGCATCCAGTCTGAGATGCTTATCCCTGCGTCAACACCCCCCCCCCCCCGAATCTCAGACAGAGTTTCAGTCCTCACGTCCTTTTGGCTTCAGTCTCCTCCCGTATCTGCTGTAACGGGGGTTCTCCGCCTCCGCAGCGCTGCTGTGCCGGTGGGGGGCTCCTGGGGGTGTGTCTGTCTGTGGGTGGGCAATGGTGGAGGGGGGGACTTCAACTTTCCCGTGTGGCTGCTCTGATGAATCGTTTACCTGGGGAGTTCTCCGTGGGGGTCTTCCACGCCGAGATGCCCGAGCCAACAACACTTGCTCGTCCGCCGCCACAAAGGCGGGCTTAAGTCTGTCTATACATATTTTCTCCCGACGACCCCCAAGTCTAACAAAAAATGTTTGTCCCCTGGTTCCAGCACTCTGAATGGGCCATCGTAGGGTGGACGCAATGGGGGGCGGTGGGCATCGTGCCTGACAAAAACAAACGCCGCGTTCTTCTTGGCACAAAAGTGCGTGGAAAACAGTGGTAGGCCCGGCCCGCCAGCCTTCCTGTATCTGCGCTATGCTGCAAACGCTGAGATGGACAGTTGTCCGGTGGGGGATTATCTGTTAAAAATTCCCAGGGGAGCCGCAGTGGCTGAGAAAAAACAAGTTCCGCCGGGAAAGCCTCCAAATCCTCTTTTGGTGCGGAACACAACCCCAACAAAACCCACGGCAACCGGTCTACCCAATTTGCATTCGTCAGCGAAGCCCTGAGCACTGCTTTCAGTGACCTATGGAAATGCTTGCATAACCCATTGGCCTGTGGGTTGTACGCAGATGAATTGCGACACCCAGGCTACGGGCCATCGCAGACCAGAGGTCGGAAACAAACTGCGGGCCCCTATTAGACGTGATGTCTGACGGGATGCCAAAACGTGCCACCCATATTGTCAAAAAAAGCGCGCTCCATGTCCGCGGGTGCTGTTGCTGCCAGCGGGGCTGCTTCTGGCCAGCGTGTAGTGCGGTCCACCACTGTCAGAAGGTGCGTGCACCCCTGCGATGGTGGGAAGGGGCCCACGAGGTCCACGTGAACATGGTCAAACCTCTTAGCCGGTATACGAAACGGCTCCAAAGGAGCCTTCGTATGTCTGTGTACTTAGGCTCATTGGCACGCTACGCAGGCTGCCGCCCACTCTTTCACTGGTTTACGCAGGCCTGGCCAAACGAACTTTGCTCCCACCATTTTGACTGATGCACGCACTCCTGGATGCGCCAGAGCGTGAACTGACTCAAGCACCCGGCGGCGCCAAGCAATTGGGACCACCGGGCGCGGGCATCCCGTGGAGACGTCACAGATTGGGGGCGGGGGCTGCCGTCTTGCAGTACTCTGCTCACCAGCCTTAACCCTGTTGGTCCAGACTGGAGCGCGCACACGTCCGCATCGCCAATCTGTTCTGCGACCATGGCTGTATAATCTATCCCTACGCAGACCGGGGCCACTACTGCGCGCGGGAGGCAGTCCGCCACCACATTCAGTTTACCCGACACATGCTGAATATCGGTCATAAACTCCGAGATCGTGGCCAGCTGTCTCTGCTGCCGGCCCGACCAAGGTTCCGAAACCTTGGCCATCGCGAACGTTAGTGGCTTGTGGTCCACGAACGTGGTGAAGCTGCGCCCTTCCAGCCAGAACTGGAAGTGGTGTATGGCCAGGTGGAGAGCCAGCAACTCCCTGTTGAATGCGCTGTATTTACGCTCACTGTCGTGCAAAGCCCTGCTGAAAAAAGCGAGCGGCTGCCAAGAACCGGCGACACGTTGCTCCACAACGGCCCCTATGGCCACATCCGACGCATCGGTAGTGAGCGCTATCCGGGCCGCTGGGTCCGGGTGCGCCAACAGTGCGGCGTTTGCCAGAGCTGTTTTAACCTCAGAGAATGCCTGCTCCCGCTTCGGAGTCCATTTGACTCTGTCCGCCGGTTTCCGTTTCTTGAGCGCGGTGTACAATGACTGCATGAGCTGAGCTGCGTGGGGGAGGAACCGGTTATAAAAGTTAACCATCCCCAAAAACTCTTGCAGCGCCCTGACCGTCTGAGGCCGGGGAAAATTCACCACAGCGCGCACCTTGTCGGGCAAGGGTATCGCTCCCTTCGGTGAGACGCGGTGCCCCAAAAAGTCAATCCCCATCACGCCGAACTGGCATTTCGCTGGGTTGATTATCAACCCGTGCTCTTCCAACCTCCGGAAAACAGTCCTGAGGTGGGTTACGTGTTCGTCCTCGGACGTGCTGGTCACCAGGATATCATCCAGGTAGACAAACACAAACGGCAGATCGCGCAACACCGCATCCATCATGCGTTGGAATGTCTGTGCTGCGCCTTTCAATCCGAAGGGCATGCGTAAAAACTCAAACAAGTCAAAAGGAGTTATTACCGCTGTTTTGGGTATGTCCTCCGCGTGCACCAGGACCTGGTGGCAACCATGGATCAGGTCGATTTTAGAAAAAATGCGTGCCCCGGTGAGGTGAAGTGAAAAATCCTGAATATGGGGAATCGGGTAGCGATCGTGCGCTGTGGCATTATTCAATCTGCAGAAATCTCTGCACAGTCACCACGATCCCTCGGCTTTAGGGACCATGTGTAGTGGGGATGCCCATGGGCTGTTTGAGCGCCTGATGATGACTACCTTTCCAAGTTGGCAAACTCCTCACGCGCTATGGACAGTTTAGCTGTGTCCAGGCGCCGAGGTCATGCGAAAACGGGCGGCCCAGTGGTGGTGATAAAGTGTTCCACCCCGTGTTTAGTGATGGCCGCCGAAAATGTCGGGACCGTGAGTGCTGGGAGCTGAGTGAGCTGTGTGTGGAACTTACCGCCTGGAGCGGTGACACTGGCTTGTGTTATTGGTCCGGCTCCTCGAGCTGTACAGGGGAGAGAATCAAAAGACATTGCATTAACCAGGTGTCTGTTAGCAACATCGACTAGCAACCCGTGTGCACAGAGAAAAACAGCTCCCAAGACTGGGAAACTCAGTGCCGCTATGACGAAAGTCCACTCGTACATACGGCCGTGTAGGGATCAAGTCAGTGTTCTCTCACCAAAAGTCTTAATGTCCGAGTCCTTTACGGCTACCAGCTGGGGGCCGCTAGCTCCTGCTAGCCGGTCGGTGTAGGACGGCAGGATGAGGCTCTTTTGGGAGCCGGTGTCTACAAGGAACCGTCTCTCTGAGTGCGAGTCCGTCACGTAGAGCAGCTTGTTCTCTTCACCGGCGGTCGCAGCTGCTACTGACTGCCAGCCTTGGCGTTTCCCGAACGCTTGAATTGGCACAGTGGCATACATGTGCGTGCGTTCTCTCCAAAGCGGCGGTGGTAGAAGCAGAGCGTTGTTACACGTGTCTCTAGGGAGCCACGCAATAAGAGCCGAGGGCAAGCCAGTGAGTTGAGATGTTTATTATAAGGAAGGGTTAGGAACAAGGGATAAGGACACGGGGTAAGGAACACGGTCGTTGTAGACCCAAAGCACAGCTACTCATAAACAGGTTAAACTCACGAGTAGAACGGTACAGTAGTAAAGGGCTGGCACCGGAGTACCAAGGCATAATACTCACAGCAGGGAACACTCACAAGGTTACTGCAAGAGGAGTAAGGGCTGACGCCGGGAATAGGGGTTTCAGCCTGTAGTGCTTTAAGTCGCAGCCCCGAGTGATCGAGGCTGCTCCTTTTTATTCTCATTAGCAGCGCCCCAGCTGATGAGGATTAATTGGCCCCAGCCGTCCCGTAATACTGACAGCTGGGAGCCAGCTGAGACGCTGTCTAATGAGAGGCGGAGATGAGGAGACATGGGCTGAGCGCCGAAATGGCGTCTCCTCCCATGGTGACAGAGATGCTGCCTAACGAGAGGCAGGGATGAGGAGACATGGGCTGAGCGCCAAGACGGCGTGTCATCCCATGGTGACAGAGCCCCCCCCCCCAAGGTCGGGCTCCCGAACGACCAGGAACATCCCAGCTCCCCCCCCCCCCACCTAGGGTGGGCGGAAGGGGGGCAGGACCGGAGGGGGAGATGCAAAGGGAAGGACAAAAAAAACCCAATGGACAATGTAGGGTAGCAGGGCAGAGAGAAGAAAAAACCCAAATACAATACTTTACAAAACAGGGAATAATTAACCCAGGGCACAGATGGGGAGAAAACTGAGTCAGAACACTGGTTACACACTACTCAGATAATACCCACAATGTGTGGCCCAGGGCAAGGAAAAAACCACCAAAAAGGTAACAGGGCAAAAACGCTGAGTACAAGTGATAAATAGCAAAAACACAATACACAACGCTAAATAGAACAGGAAGAGGTGATCACAGAGCATGGTTGATAAAGAAACCAAAACACATTACTCCATGAAACAAAAGCGGGCTAAGACCAGGACAAAAATAGTAGGAATGACGTGCACCGGTAAGTAGAAAGATAACAAAATACACGGTACCATATGCAAAGAAGGACACCTAGGAAAGTAATGGTGACAGGGTAACAGGACAACAATAAGATAAGATGGTGAGTATGGTCAATACACAGCACTAAATAAACGGGAGGTCACCTAGGGGAATACTGGTGACAGGTTCACAGGAGAACAATGAGATAAGATGCTGGGTATGGTTAGTAAGGAGAGAACACAATACACAGCACTAAATACACGAGGGGTCAACTTGAGGAATAACGGTGACAGGATAACAGGACAACAATAAGGTAAAAAGCTGAATATGGTCAATAAGGGGAAAACAATACACAGCGCTAAATATACGGGAGGTCCCCTAGAGGGAGAATGGTGACAGGTTCACAAGATAATGAGGTAAGATGCTGAGTATGGTTGATAAGGAGAGAACACAATACACAGCGCCAAATATACGGGGGGGTCACCTAGGGAAATACTGGTGACAGGTACATAGGATAACAGTGGGATAAGATGCTGAGTACGGTTAATACGGGGAAAAAAACACAATACACAGCACTAAATATACGGGGGGTCACCTAGAGGGATAACGGTGACAGGGAAACAGGATAACAATGAAATAGAATGCTGAGTACGGTTAATAAGGGGAAAAAACACAATACACAGCACTAAATATACAGGGAAGAGGAAAATGTTCGGGCGGCCAAGTCCAAACCCAGATCCCGAGAAACCAGTCCGCCGGTAGCCGTGCCAGGCCACCCAGAAGCAACAAAGTTCATCAGGGAGTTGGACCAGATTGCCGAACCGGAAGTCTTGCGGGTCGAGCAGTCGACCCGCATCACTCAACCACCAGGACCGTTGAGACGGACGAAGGGTCAAAGCGGGTCCCGGTGGATGAGGCACAGGGGAGAGCCGATGACGAGGGCAACGGGCGTCAGGCCGCTGGGAAACAGCCACCTCCTCACCGGACCTGGACAACGCTGGCGCAGCACCCACGTCGGACCCTGATTGGGTCTTAGACAAACCCACGTCGGACACCGCTGAAGCAGCACCCACGTCGGACCCCGACTGGGCCGGCACCACACCAGAACCGACCTCCAATGTTGAACCTGGACCCTCCAGCACCAACTCCTCGCCGGCGACCCTGGAAACAGGCTCAGGAAAGAAAACAGAACTGGGATCAGGGTCACCGGCAGCGCCAGAACCCGACGAAACAAGCTCGGATGCAGCGGGCAGCTGCACCCGGCTCATCCCCCCTAGAGACAGGCTAAAGTGCTCAGAGAAATAGAGGGAGAAAAGAGAGGAGAGCACTCGCCTGATCTCGGGTTCCGACGCCGTCCAGGACTGCGAAGATCCAGGATCCGTTGTCCGGAGGTCGTTGTCAGGCTCCCACTCGGCTGTGTCGGGCCCCGCAGCCAGCACGATGGTCAGCGCAGCTTGAGGTTCCTCCCACGTTGGTAACCACACCGAACAGTCCACACTGGACCGAACCGCACCTCCGTGGAGACCCGGGGACGCTTGGTCGTCGGCGCAGACTCCACGTAGCAGTCAGTCCTCCTCCTCCGTCCACAACGTAGCTGCGGAACCGCAGGCCCTCTCCTTATCCCACCACGTTGACCCGAAGCCGGGGATCGCTCGGCGGAGATAGACACAGAGGATGCAGGATTAAAGGAACAGGTTACAGCAGGTGGTGGGAGTTCAGGGAGATGCGGACCCCGAACTCCACCTCCAGGAGTGTGACAGAGCAAATCATAAAACTGATGTAAATAAACAAAGACTTGCCTGCCTCCTGGAGGTTTGATGGCGCCTGCTGTCGTGGACATAGCTTCTTCCTCTCCCCGCCAGGCGATAACGGAGGACCCCCTGGGAAATCGTCTGGGGACCGCTCGCGTTGTCTCCAGGAGAGGGCTCACCAGGCCGGGGTTCCAGGCACACACAGTAGTCAGGAGACGCGTCGAGGAGGAGGGGGTGACAGCCGCGGTGAGCCAGCCCGAATGTCCTGGGATGACAGCGGGGGAATGAGGCTCAGGGAGCGAGGCTGTGAAATCTCCACACTGACGAGGCGAGAAGGTGACAGCTGCGTGGGAGGAGAGGTCCTGGCAGCAGCCCAGAACTGGGTCCGGACAGGGTTCATGCTGAGGTGACTTGGCGATGTGACGACGACTTCTCCCAGGGGACGAAGCGAGGGGGGAACCCAGGAATCGCCGCTCCTGATCAGAGACCGAGGCGAGGAAGGCATTGAGCTTGGGAAGGCTTCGTTGCTCTGGAGTCCTCTCCACCAATCTCACTGCCGCCGCCACGTGCCTGCAGATGGTGAATGGATACACAGCGGGAATCGCGTCAGTCGCTCGGTCCCAGACGTAACTGCTGTCAGCTGCGGCTCCATGGGGGGAATCCCGAGTGACGTAATGCAGAACGGGGGAAGCCCTCTGGGTGGCGCGAACTCCCGGGCTGGAACGGCAGCGGGAACGGGGTCCCGAAGCGGGGGGCAACGTCATCCACTTCGGCGTCCTGCTGGGGTTTCCATCCAACCCGGGGACTCCCGGGCAGGAATGGCAGCAGGAACGGGGTCCCGAAGTGGGGGGCAACGTCATCCACTTCGGCGTCCTGCCGGGGTTTCCATCCAACCCGCGGAGCTTCTCTCGCTGTGTGACCATGGCGTCAATCCTGGCACTGACCTCGAGATAGAACAAAGAAAGAGGGTGACAGTCCAGAAGATCCTCAGCACGGCCCGGATGCCAGCGTCTCGAATTGGAGGCGTCATGCAGGGTGAAGAGCGTCCTGTCGACAGCCCCCGAGATGGACCTCAGCTCGTCGCCCTGGCATCGGGAGTGACTCCTGGGAAACGGCGTGCTAATGGCACTAACACCCGGACAAGGAAGGTACAGTTCCACAAACTCGACTTACTGTTACGGCGGTGGTAGAAGCAGAGCGTTGTTACACGTGGCTCTAGGGAGCCACGCAATAAGAGAGCCAAGGGCGAGCCAGTCAGTTGTGATGTTTAATAGTGACAGGGGTAAGGGATGAGGAAAGCACAGATGCTCATACATAGTTACACTCATGGGCAGTACAGCAACAGAGTTAACAGTTAATAAGGTGGCGCTCCCAAGTGATTCGCTAAGACTAGTAGAGGGCTTGCGCCGGACATGGGGGCACAGAGGCACAAATACTTCTTACGGGAAAACACTTACGAGAGATGCTGGATGATGAGACAAAGGCTGGCACCGGACGAAGGGGCTCCAGCCTAGTAGTGCTTTAAGTCGCAGCCCCGAGTGATCGAGGCTGCTCCTTTTTATTCTCTTTAGCAGCTCCCCAGCTGATGAGGATTAATTGGCCCCAGCCGTCCCGTAATACTGGCAGCTGGGAGCCAGCTGAGACGCTGTCTAATGAGAGGCGGAGATGAGGAGACATGGGCTGAGCGCCGAAATGGCGTCTCCTCCCATGGTGACAGAGATGCTGCCTAACGAGAGGCAGGGATGAGGAGACATGGGCTGAGCGCCGAGACGGCGTCTCATCCCATGGTGACAAGCATGTCTCTGTGGCGCTTCCTAGCCCCCGCTGCCGCTACCGTCACCGGCTCCTCACCTCCGCTGTTCATCTCGCTGGGTTCCGATGCTGCCGCGTTCACTGTGAGGGCTCTGGTTGTGAGGATGATCCGATCTGCCTCCTGGGCTAGCGCACGGAGGTTATGCGTGGGCAACAACGGCGAATTGGCAAGGACCGCTCTTGCCTCTGTTGGGAGGTTCCGGAGGAAAAGGTGGGCAAACAGAAAATGCCCGTAGTCCGTGCCCATCAACGCCAACATCTTCTCCATCAGTTTGACCGCCGACCCATCTCCTAATTCGGAGTGCCTCAGGAGCCTCTCTGCTCTCTCACAGTCCGAGAGCGTGTAGCGCCAGGTCAGCGCGGCCTTGAGAGCCCCATATTTGTCGTGGGCTGGAGGCTGTTGGAGCAGGCTCGTTACTTGCTGAGACATCTGAGCGTCTAGCACTAGTAATATCTGGTGTCGTTTGCTGTTATTCCCCGGAGGGCGAACTGAGCCTCGGTGTGGTGGAACCAAGACCACGGGTTGTGCAGCCAAAAGTCCGGTAGTTTGACCAAAACAGCGCATGCGTTGCTGGGGCTTTCCCTCCAGGCCGTCTCTGGGATGCTTGCCATGTTGCTGGGGCTTACCGTCCGGGCCGCCTCTGGGATGCTTGTCGCGTTGCTGGGGCTTCCCGTCCAGGCCAACTCCAGGGTTCTTTCCTCATGTTCCATAATTCGTCAAGGGTCACCAGTGTGGAGAGTGCAAAATAACGTAGCCAGACTCGTGCAGCAGACGACTTTATTCACTCTCACATCAGTCATACACAGAAAAAGCATCACCTCAATACACCAGGGTCTCTCCTTTTATATCATCCGCCCATCTCACATCTGCATGACATCTCACATCACAATACATTCAACCCTTCTCCCCCCAGCTACTCCTTCCTGCTATATCACCATAATCTCTCCAATCTCAATACCTATTGTCCTCATCTGTTTACCCTCTGCATCCAGTCTGAGATGCTTATCCCAGCATCTACAGTACCAACATACTCCTCCACTCCTCAAGCATCCTCTCACACTCCAAAATTGTGTTAAACAATCTGGTTAAAAAGTCCACTGCCATCTCTCCTAAACATCACCATTCCTCCACAGGTATGTCATCTGGATGAACCGCCTTTCCATTCTTCATCCTCTTCAAAGCTGCCCTCACGTCTGCCTTGTTAATCTTCGGGACTTCCTTGTTCACTCTATTTCCTTCATTCATCCTCCTCTCTGTCATTTTCTTTATTCATCAGCTCTTCAAAGTACTCCTTTCACCTTCTCAACACACTCTGATCATTTGTTACTACATTACCATTTCTGTCCATAATCAACCTAACCTGAGGCAATTTCAGTTCACAAAACAGTTTGCCGAACATAGTTTGCAAAGCGAACTAACCTAAATGAACGGGCAGTTCTCGACAAACGTTTTTTCTGTTTGGCTCGTGCATTCTGTAGTTGTCTAGATCTATGGTCCTCTTTCAGCTGGTTAGAGGATATGGTAACTACGGTGTAGACTGTAGCCTACTTCAGTTGGAGTATTCCTAGATCTTAAAAAAGCATTTGATACAGTAGATCACAATTTATTATTAAAGAAACTACAAAATTGTGGTATTAGAGGGGTAGCACTGTCCTGGTTAAGTAGTTACTTAAAGAATAGATATCAGTATGTATGTGTTAGCAACAAAAACTCAGAGTTACTGAAGGTCACCTGTGGAGTCCCACAGGGTTCAGTTTTGGGACCATTATTATTCAATATGCATATAAACGATATATGTAAAGTTTCAGAAAAAATGGACTTAATATTGTTTGCCGATGACACTAATCTGCTATGCAGTGGAAACAATTTGGAACAACTTCTGGATACACTCGGAAAGGAATTAGGAAAGCTTAAACTGTGGTTTGATTCAAACAAATTAACGCTCAATTTAAGTAAGACAAAATTTATAGTCTTTAACAACCATCACAACAACCCAGTACCCAAACTCAGTGTAAATGGTGTAGAGATTGAAAGGGTATCTGAAACTAAATTTCTTGGAGTAATAATTGATAACAAACTGTGTTGGAAGTCACATATTAATTATATTAAAGGTAAAGTATCCAAATCAATTGCAATATTACACAGAGTGAAATATTTGCTGAATCAACCCACACTATACACCTTGTATCATTCATTAATACTCCCATACATGACATATTGTAATGAAGTATGGGGAAATACATATAAAACAAACATATATCCACTCTTTATGCTTCAAAAGAGAGCCATTAGAATAATAAACAAAGCAGCTTACAGGGAACCAACAAACCCACTTTTTCTTAAACAAAAAACTCTCAAGTTGAAAGATCTGGTTGACTTTAAAACCGCAATAATAGTGTTCAAAGTGAAGAATTTATCACTGCCCGCAAATATCCAAAAGTTGTTCCAAACAAGGGAGAAACGATATCACCTCAGAGGAACATGTATATTTCAAAAGCCTACAGTGAGAACAACCACCAAGCAACACTGTATTTCAGTGCAAGGAGTCAGATTATGGAACGATTTTGGACCTGAATTAAAATCATGTACAACGCTTGGACAATTTAAACAAAAACTAAAGGAAGAAATACTCCAAACATATTTACAAGACGACATGTAAACTCACATAAGGATTGACATATCCAACCTGTGTTGTGTTGTAGCTTAGTTTTTTTTCTTTTTTTTTTCTTTTTTTTCTCTGTGACATTTTGTCTTAGATTTGTTTTTGAATAGTAACCGCCTAACTTAGCCTAGCTTAGTTTTCTTTTTTCTCTCAGTCACATTTTGTCTTAGCTTTGTT
This sequence comes from Pholidichthys leucotaenia, assembly GCA_020510985.1. Taxonomy (NCBI): domain Eukaryota; kingdom Metazoa; phylum Chordata; class Actinopteri; order Cichliformes; family Pholidichthyidae; genus Pholidichthys; species Pholidichthys leucotaenia. Next base: position 190,942,414 of record CM035849.1, on the reverse strand, counting down.
TTGAATTGTAATCGCTCTTGTCTTGTTTTCTCTTTTTTCTCTTTTGAATTCTTGGATGGAATATGGGTGGGCAATATAAGCTGCGGCTTCAGCCATCACCCATTTCGGATAACTTACGTGGAATTGTATAGTAGGAGGAGTCTTTGTCTAATTTGACCTTGTTGTTATATTATTCAGCTTCTTTTAACCTGTACTGTACTATCCGAAATAAATTCATTCATTCATGCATTCATTCATTCATTCATTCATTCATTCTAGTTTGACTACTTTAACTGCTTTAGCTGTCCAAATAGCCTAATGTGTGCTATGGGTATTCATTAATATTAGTACTTAGTATCAAGGTGTGCTAAGGTGTCCTAATTGCCTAACTGTGTGTATAGTGTGAGTTATTAGTGTCCATTAGTATTAGGTGTGTTATTACCTTATTGTATGTTGTGTACCTATTACCTTGGCATTCGTTCAGAGAGCAGAATAAGAATTTCATTGCTCAGGAAATGTTGCATTTCTAAACTGTGCACATGATAATAAAGCCTTTGATAATAATAATAATAATAATAATAATACTTCAACTTAATATTACCTAAGAATTCTCCGGTACACCCCCACCAAAAACAATATTTTATGCGTGGAATTGTTTTACTTACAAACTGAATACATGAATCTTTATTTCGGATAGATTACACGTAAAGATTAAAAGAAAGGAACAGAATAATATAACAAAGGGAGAAAAAAAAACTGACATAACCTCTACTCTTAAATTGATGGAATTGCTCCATAAAAAAACAAAGAAAACAAAAGGATATTGCAAACTACACTACCGTTCAAAAGTTTGGGGTCACTTAGAAATGTCCTTATTTTTGAAAGAAAAGCCCTTTTTTTCAATGAAGATAACTTTAAACTAATCAGAAATACACTCTATACATTGCTAATGTGGTAAATGACTATTCTAGCTGCAAATGTCTGGTTTTTGGTGCAATATCTACATAGGTGTATAGAGGCCCATTTCCAGCAACTATCACTCCAGTGTTCTAATGGTACAGTGTGTTTGCTCATTGCGTCAGAAGGCTAATGGATGATTAGAAAACCCTTGTGCAATCACGTTAGGTCTGCAATGCTGTAATTACTGCAAATGGAGGATTCTTTGACGAAAGCAAAGTTTGAAGGAAAAAATTATTATTTCAAATACAAATCATTATTTCTAACCTTGTCAATGTCTTGACTACGTATATTTTCTATTCATTTTACAACTCATGGTGGTAAATAAGTGTGACTTTTCATGGAAAACACAAAATAATTGTCTGGGTGACCCCAAACTTTTGAACAGTAGTGTATCTTACCTACCTGCCATCTTTGTTCGCTACGCGAGTCAGCTCCCCAATGAGTTTGGCCAATGGGAAAATGGTTTGCAGCGACTGTGTCGTTCAGTTAGGGAAACTAACGAACAGTTCCGAACAGTTGAAAACAGTTTTGTCAACTTAACGCAGTGCTGCTGTACATCTTTTACAACTCAATCTCTCTATCTAGCCAGTTGATACAAGTTCTTTTCTCCGTCCTTAGTGTTTAGCCTCTCATACAACCCACTATATGCCTTTTCCTTTGCCTTTGTTGCCTTTCTATTTGCCATGCGCCTAGATTCTAAATACTCCTGTCTACTTTCTTCATCTCCCTGACTATCCCACTTTTTCTTTGCTAACCTCTTCCTTTGGAAGCTTTCCTGTACCTCCTCATTCCACCACCAAGTCTCCTTGTCTTCCTTCCTTTGTCCACTGGATACATCACATACCTTTCTACCCGTTTCCCTCAATATTTTTGCTGTACTTTCCTAGTTATCTGGTAATTCTTCCCTCCCACCCAGAGCCTGTATCAACTCCTTCCTGAACTCTGTGCAACCTTCTTCCTTCTGTAACTTCCCCCATTTAATCTTTGGCATTGCCTTCATGGTTTTCCTCTTCTTGCTTTGCAAACTCATCCTACAGACTACCATCTGATGCTGACTAGCTACATTCTCCCCTTCCACCATCTTGCAGTCTCCTATCACTTTCAGATTTCTCCTTCTGCAAAAGATGTAGTCCACCTGTGTGCATGTCCCTCCACTCTTGTAAGTCACCCTATGTTCCTCTCTCTTCTTGAAGCATGTGTTCACCACAGCCATTTCCATCCTTTTAGCAAAATCCACAAACATCTGTCCTTCCCCATTTATCTTCTTAAGACCATACCTATGCAAGACTTCCTAATCACCTCTGTTCCCTTCACCTACATGACCATTAAAGTCTGCTCCAATCACCACTCTCTCCCCCCCCCCTGGGAACACTCTCTACTACTTCATCCAACTTACTCCAGAATTCCTCTTTCTCTTCTACCTGACATACAACTTGTGGTGCATATGCACTGACAATCAACAGCACACTTTCAACTTCTAACTTCAAATCATGATCCTATCTGACTCCCTCTTTACCTCCTGAACACTCTTCACATACTCTTCCTTCAAGATTACTCCTACTCTATTTCTCTTCCTATCTACACCATGGTAGAACAGTTTAAATGGTAAATGTCGTTCACTTATGGAGCTTTTCCACTAGTACCTGTGTGACCCTGTTCAGTTCGGTTCGGTATACATTGTAGGCTTTTTCATTAGGAACTGGAACTGTTTCAGTCCCAATTTTTTGGACCTACTCCAGACTGGTTCCAAGTGTGCCGTACTGACCTGTAAATTTGACGTCAAAAGACTGCAGGCAACTGATTGGTCCAGGCGCAACGTCATGAGAGCGACATTTTAAGGCTGAATTACAGAATCTCTAGCTGTCATTTGCAAAGATTTGTCTGTGAGCCAGCAAGCAAGCATCAGTATTAACTACAATGATAGAATGGCTTCACAGAAATCAGACCCACAGAAATCAACACCGTGGTCCAGCAGAGTTTTATGTGCATTTCGGCTGATGAGAGAATCCAGAGGGAACTAGACGGAGCCACCTGAAATGAATTTAGGGCGCGAGAGCACCCAACTTCAGCAGTTGAAAGCCGTGATATTAGGATATAGAGGATGGTGAGTGATGTGATACGACATGCCATTATGCACCTTTTCCATTATTTATCCCAGCAGTGGAAAATTCACTTTGAACAGACAACAACATTGTCTCTTGTGTGCAGACAATGAGCTAGCTAGTTAGTCGTCAATGCTAACTCTGTGCTCCCCTTGTATTTTGCCCTTGTGTTGACAACATCTGATGAAATAAGCTAGTTGTAATCCTGACTAAAACGGTGGGTTTTTTACATGTTGCACTTTCGTGCTGTGCATGTACTTAATTTGTGTGTATTTTTGTTCTAGAGTCCGACCAACATCTGCTGTGACACTGGCAACGTTTAGCACTACACAGAATGTGTTATGACTGGTAAGTTGCACATCCCATTATTTTTTTAGTAGTGGTGGACAAAGTACTCAAATCCTCTGCTTTGTAAGTGAAAGTATAGGTAAAGTGCCAAAATTAAAGTAGCACAATTTCCACATAATATGAAAGGGACTGAACTGAGATTTATTTGATTGTGTAAATATTAATTACAGAATAAGTGAAAATTAATGGCACATCCAATATTAGCCACTATAAAATAAACCGCTTGTTTATTTATTTATTTTATTTTATTTTATTTTTATTTTTGTCAGATCACTTCTGTGATCCTTTGTGAGTTATATTCATAATAGTGTATCTTGCACTTTGGGGAATGGTAGTTGTTCAGTCACCACTATAATTTAGTTTATATGTGTAGTTTATAGTCTATCGTCAATAAACTCATGCACTACTATAATAGCAGGACACATTACAAATATTTGAGACCCATTGTAGTGCTTCTGTCATGTATCTGAGCTCAGGTTGCCTTTAAGATAAGATAAGATAAGCCTTTTATTAGTTCCACAATGGGGAAATTCCAGGATTGCAACAGCACAGGGATAGCAACACTCAGAGCAATAATTTAGAAGATAAGAAAATAAAATGAGAGCAGTGAATATACATATGTACACATAAATATATAAATATATATACACAGTATGGAGCATTGTAGCTAGATTGAATAAACAGCATTACCGTCTATTTAGTTACCCTACGTAGTATGAATATGTACCCATACATATTGTCACCCTCCGTAGCGATTGATATTGTCCTAGTTGTATATTGGAGGGGACCATTTTGTGTAAGTCTGTTGCGTCTTTTGCATTCAATACTATTAGGTCATCATGTTTTTTTGCTATCTCTGTGCGCAGCCCTGCTTAGGTTATAAAGTCTGACAGCTGTAGGTAAGAAGGACCTGCGAAACCTCTCGGTCGCGCACCTAGGATGGTGTAGCCTACTGCTAAATGAGCTCTTCAGTGTGTTCAGAATGTCCTGCATAGGGTGGGACTCGGACTCCAGCAGAGATGACAGTTTAGCCACCATCCTTCTCTCTCCTATCTCCTCCACTGGGTCAAGGCACTGCCCCAGGACAGAGCTAGCTTTCTTGATTAGTTTGTTCAGTCTCTTCCTATCGGCTGCTGTGATGCCACTGCCCCAGCAGACCACTCCAAAAGTGATGGCTGATGCCACCACCGAATCGTAGAATGTCTTCAGGAGCGCCCCTTGTACACCAAAAGACCTGAGCCTCCTCAGTAGGAACAGCCTGCGCTGTCCCTTCTTGTAGAGTGTGTCGGTATTGTGTGACCAGTCTAGTTTATTATTCAAATGAACACCCAGGTACTTGTAGGATGTCACCATCTCAATGTCTGTTCCCTGGATGTTTACTGGTGCTGTGAGGGGTTGTCCTTGCCTGTGACAGTCCACCACCAGCTCCTTAGTTTTCCTTGCATTGATCTGGAGGTAGTTCCGATGGCACCAGTCCACAAAGCCCTGGATAAGTTCTCTGTACTCAGCTTCATCTCCGTTGGAGATGAGGCCAACGATCGCAGAGTCGTCAGAGAATTTCTGCAGATGGCAGTGTGTTGTGTTATGTGAGAAGTCCGCAGTATAAAGGGTGAGCAGGAAGGGAGCCAAAACCGTTCCCTGGGGGGCCCCCGTGCTGCCGATGATCATGTCGGACACACAGTCCAGGGTTCTCACAAACTGTGGCCGGTTTGTAAGGTAGTCCAGGATCCATGATGACAGGTGCTGGTCCACCCCTACGCACAGCAGCTTGTCCCTCAGGATCATCGGTTGGATGGTGTTGAAAGCACTAAAGAAGTCAAAGAACATGATCCTCACCATGTTCCCAGGCTTCTCCAGGTGGGACAGGGAACGGTGAAGAAGGCAGATCACTGCATCCTCCACCCCGATGCCATGCTGGTAGGCGAAATGGAGTGGATCCATCGCTGGTCCCACCAGGGGGCGGAGGTGAGCAAGGCGCCGTCTCTCCAGGGTCTTCATCAGGTGAGACGTCAGGGCCACTGGCCTGTAGCTGTTCAGGTCTTGGGGATGGGGAGTCTTTGGTACGGGTACCACACAAGATGTTTTCCACAACTGTGGTACCCTCCCCAGCTTCAGGCTCAGTTTGAAGATGTGCTCCACAATCCCACACAGTTGGTCTGCACAGGAATTGAGGAGCTTCGCGCTGATGCAGTCCGGTCCCAAGGCCTTCCTCATCTTGATCTTCCTCAGCTCCGTCCTCACCTGGGTCTTAGTGAGGGTCAAGTTGGGGGGCTGTGTGCTGGGAGTGGGGGGGTATTGGTGGAGGGGGTGTGGACAGCAGGTCTCCATGACTGTAGAGGCAGCAGTGGTTGGTGTGCAGGCGGAGGGGAGGGCGGTTGGTCAAACCTATTAAAAAACAGGTTCAGATTGTTCACCCACTCCTTGCCCCCCGTGGCCTGGGAGGAGGTATGCTGGAGCCCAGAGATGGTTTTGAGGTTTCTCCAGACCCGGCCAATGTCTCTCCGCTGCAGCTTGTCCTCCCTCTTCTTCCTGAAGCTGTCCTTGCCTACTCTTATCTTACTCATTAGCTCCCTCTGTACGGGCTTCCCCGACCTGAAGATCCTCTTCTTCTCTCTCAGAAGTGTTTTTATCTCAGTGTTGATCCAGGGTTTGTTGTTCGAGCAACACCGTATGATCTTGGTGGTTACGGTGTTGTCCACACAGAAGTTGATGCAGCCCGTGATGGTGTGAGTGAGGCCGTCGATGTCCTCACCATGTGGATCGCAGAGCTGCTCCCAGGCAGTGATTTCAGAACAGTCCTTTAGCACATCCATTGCCTCCTCAGACCATGTCTTCACCATGCGCATAACCGGAGGTTGTCTGTGCACTAGGGTTTTGTACACCGGCCGGAGATGAACCAAGTTGTGATCCGATTTCCCGAGTGGGGGGAGTGGTGATGAGGTGTACGCCTCCTTAGTATTTGCGTAGAATAAGTCCAGTCTTTTATTGTCTCTATTGTGGCATATGACATACTGGGTGAATGTGGGCAGAATGGAGGACAGTGAAATATGATTGAAATCACCGGAGATAAGGATGAGAGAATCTGGGTGTTGTGTCAGCAGACTGCTAGTTACTGAGTGAATGGCGTTACGTGCTGTCCCAGCGTTCGCCGTCGGATTTGCATAAGTAACAATGCAGATCATGTGTGAGTATTCCCTCGGGAGATAAGTAGGTCACATGCTAACAGCTAGCAACTCAATGTCTTTGCTGCAGTGTTGCTCTTTAACAGTGATATGTCCTGGTTTACACCAGTTGTTATTGACATACACTATCATTTCTCCGCCCCTTGCCTTCCCACTGTCTGGTGTCCGGTCTGCCTGAATTGTGTGGAAACCCTCCAGTTCGATGTTAGCACCTGTTGCTAGTTCTGTTAGTCATGTCTCAGTAAACAACATCATGCTAATCTCTCTGAAGACACTTTCATAATGGGAGATCGCCGCTAGGTCGTCAGTCTTATTGAGTAGCGATCGGACACTCTCCATAATCACAGATGGGAGGATGGGTCTGTACCTTATATTCCTTACCCGCCGTCTTACTCCAGCTCGACATCCACGCCATTTTTGTCTTATTTCTCCCGGTATGTCGAGTTTCTGCGTTAGCATTGTGGGCCGGTTAAGTGCTAACAGCTGGTCCCTATTGTACTGCCTGCTATAAGCAGTGGTTCCGTCCGCTGGCTCAGGAGACATTTGGGAGATCTACGTGTCTGTGATGGATAAGGTGTCGCCGGATCAGAAAGTTTAGCAAGAGAAGCCAGATAGTAAATAAATAAGAAATAGGAAGAAATTGAGCCGCTGTTGCAAAAAGGCAGCCGACTCGTGTGGCACCGAAAGTCCCACTTTGAGCTCAGACTCAATTTATTTTCTGAGTTTTGTTGGTGTGTCTTATTTTGTTGTCAGATTTCTGTATACATTTTGGTTTATTTTTTCTCTTGTGCCCTTCTCATACATCCCCATTAACTGTTCAGTCTGCCCTCATTACCTCAGCTGTGGACTGTTGGGCAATTAGCTCACCTGTCAGCTCAGCCCACACCTGATTCTCATTTGCTTCCCCCTCATTTGTCTACTATTTAAAGACTGCTTAGTCATTTTCTCATTGCCACACCATTGGATGTCCTCCTGTCTATCCCATGCTTGCCTCCACGTTCGCAGAGTGATATTGGCTCTGGAACACAGTCTGTACATTTTCCCTTATTTGGGTTTTTTGTTCATCATGCACTGTTTGTCTTTTTGTTAAATAAATGTCACACAGTCCAGCGCTTAGGTCTGTCTCTCTCTCTGCCCTGAGGGGCGTTCATGACAACTTCCTTTTATATTTTAGCAATACAAGTACAAAACACCACCCACACTTGAAGCCAGGGTGACAGAGCGGTGACAGAGCGGTGCCTAAACTTTTATTGATAAAAATTACATATTTTGACTGAACAACTCCATCACCCTTAGTTAAAAGTAATAGATTCCGTTCAGCTGAATATATCAACTCATTCTGATTGCTGAGGCCACAGTTAAAACAAATGATTTTAAACATAACCCAGTCCTTGTAAAATCTACTTTACTGAAGCGCAGCCACATGAAAATTGTGGTTAAATACAACAACAAAGTACTTTTTTGTCACATTCCACCACTGGCTTTTAGCAACAAATGTATTTCCCAAATATGTTTTAAACTTGCTTTAGTTAACCACCACCCATTTCTGTCTTTTGTCTAGGCAAGAGAAAAACGATCCACCCCAAAGTGGACCTTGCGTCACTATTTACAGAGATGCAGGCTGAAGATCTGCTGAACTGGGACCAGCTTGAGCGACACATCCAGTTGCTTCTCAGTGAGACAGTGTGGCCAGCGTGTGTGACCCATTCTAAGTTTTTTTTTTTTTTTTACAGTTTGAATTTTGCACATTTTGCTGCTGATTGTAATAAACAATTTAGTGACGTATGTTTTTGCATCATGATTTTCTGTTTTGTCTGTTAAGACACTGGTGGGAAAAGAGTCAACAGTACAAACCATTTATCAGTGACATTGAAAATACCGGCTCATTTTTAAGAAAAAGTAACCAAAAACAATTATTTTATTTACTGAAGACTGCATTGTTGGATGTGCCAGTGCAGAAGACACTGCACACTTTAGTGACAGTACCAGTATATGGAGGAATTCGGGGCCATATTAGCATCTGTATTTTCTAATAATGGGTTAGGGCAGGGGTGTCCAATGATGTGCCATGGAGGGCAAAGACCCTGCAGGCTTTACCTCCAACCAGTGTCTTCAACAGCAGATTCTAGTGAATTTCTTCTACTGACTGCTGATCAGTGAAAACACCTGTTGAAAAGACTGGGTAGAAGAGAGAACCTGCAGGGTCTTGGCCCTCCATGGCACATGATTGGACACCCCTGGGTTTGGGTTTAGTGGGATTTAAAATTTTAACACTAACTGTTTTATGGTTCATAATTCTGTTGGCAGACTTACACCAAACCAAAAGTGTTTTCTCAAACTGTTGGATTGTTCTTAGACAGCTTTTCCAGTCTTTTAGTATTTAATTTATGTCACTTGGTGGTAACCTTCACACATAAAACAAAAGTGGAGACAGATCTGCAAAATGTACAAAGGTTTATAAGATAAGATAAGATAAGATAAGCCTTTATTAGTCCCACAACGGGGAAATTCCAGGATTGCAACAGCACAGGGATAGCAACACTCAGAGCAACAATCAGAAGGCAAGAAAAAAAAGCAAGCAAGCAAGAGCAGTTAATATACATATGTACACATTACTACAAATATATACATATACACACAGACACACAGTGCAGAGCACTGCAGCTGGATGGGACAAATACATGAGTATATAAACACACAGTGTGGAGCACTGTAGCTAGATGGAATAAATATGTAGATATATAAACACCCACAGTATGGAGCATTGCAGCTAGGTGGAATAAATATGTAAATATATAAACACACACAGTGCGGAGCAATGTAGCTAGATGGAATAATATGTAGATATATAAACACACAGTGCGGAGCATTGTAGCTAGATGGAATGAATATATAGATATATAAATATAAACATAAACATAAACACACCCAGTGCGGAGCATTGTAGCTAGATGGAATAAATATGTAAATGTATAAACACACACAGTGCAGTGCATTGTTGCTAGATGGGATGAAAAAGCACAACCGTCTACTTAGTTATCCTACATGGTATGATTATGTGCCCATACATATTCTCACCCTCCATAACGACCGGTATTTTCCTAGTTGTATGCCGGAGGGGACCATTGTGTAAGTCTATTGCATCTTTTGCATTCAAAAAACTATTAGGTTGTTACGTCTTTTTGCTATCTCTGCGAGCAGCCCTGCTTAGGTTGTACAGTCTGACAGCCGTTGGTAGGAAGGACCTGCGAAACCTCTCGGTTGTGCACCTGGGATGATGTAGTCTGCTGCTAAATGAGCTCCTCAGTGCATTCAGTATGTCCTGCATAGGGTGGAACTCAGACTCCAGCAGAAATGACAGTTTAGCCACCGTCCTTCTCTCTCCTATCTCCTCCACCGGATCAAAGCGCTGCCCCAGGACGGAGCTAGCTTTCTTGATCAGTTTGTTCAGTCTCTTCCTATCGGCTGCAGTGATGCCACTGCCCCAGCAGACCACTCCAAAAGTGATGGCTGATGCCACCACTGTGTCATAGAATGTCTCCAGCAGCGCCCCTTGTACACCAAAAGACCTGAGTCTCCTCAGTAGGAACAGCCTGCGCTGTCCCTTCTTGTAGAGTGTGTCAGTATTGTGTGACCAGTCTAGTTTATTGTTCAGATGAACACCCAGGTACTTGTAGGATGTCACCATCTCAATGTCTGCTCCCTGTATATTTACTGGTGTTGTGAGGGGTTGTCCTTGCCTGCGGCAGTCCACCAACAGCTCCTTAGTTTTCCTCGCGTTGATCTGGAGGCAGTTCCGATGGCACCAGTCCACGAAGTCCTGGATAAGCCCTCTGTACTCAGCTTCATCTCCATTGGAGATGAGGCCAACGATCGCATAGTCATCAGAGAACTTCTGTAGATGGCAGTGTGTTGTGTTGTGTGAGAAGTCCGCAGTATAAAGAGTGAACAGGAAGGGAGCCAACACCGTTCCCTGGGGGGGCCCCGTGCTACCGATGATCGTGTCGGACACACAGTCCCGGGTTCTCACAAACTGAGGCCGGTTCGTGAGGTAGTCCAGGATCCATGATGACAGGTGCTGGTCCACCCCTGCGCGCAGCAGCTTGTCCTTCAGGATCATCGGTTGGATGGTGTTGAAAGCACTGGAGAAGTCAAAGAACATGATCCTCACCACATTCCCAGGCTTCTCCAGGTGGGACAGAGAATGGTGAAGGAGGAAGATCACCGCATCCTCCACCCCAATGCCATGCTGGTAGGCGAACTGGAGTGGATCCATCGCTGGTTCCACCAGGGGGCGGAGGTGAGCAAGGAGCAGTCTCTCCAGGGTCTTCATTAAGTGGGACGTCAAGGCCACCGGTCTGTAGCTGTTCAGGTCTTTGGGGTGGGAAGTTTTTGGTACAGGTACCACACAAGATGTTTTCCACAGCTGTGGTACCCTCCCCAGCTTCAGGCTCAGGTTGAAGATGTATGTCACAATCCCACACAGCTGGTCTGCACAGGACTTGAGGAGCTTTGCGCTGATGCCGTCCGGTCCCGACGCCTTCCACGCCTTGATCTTCCTCAGCTCCATCCTCACCTGGGTCCTGGTCAGGGTCAGGATGGGGGGCTGTGTGTTGGGAGTGGGGGGGTGTTGGTGGAGTGGGGAGTGGGCAGCAGGACTTGATGTCTTTAGAGGCAGCAGTGGTTGTTGTGCAGTCAGGGGGGAGGGCGGTTTGTCAAACCTATTGAAAAACAGATTCAGATTGTTCGCCCACTCCCTGTCCCCCGTGGCCTGGGGGGAGGTATTCTGGAGCCCAGAGATGGTTTTGAGGTTTCTCCAGACCCCGCTGATGTCGCTCTGTTGCAGCTTGTCCTCCATCTTCCTCCTGAAGCTGTCCTTGCCTTCTCTGATCTTTCTCCTCAGCTCCCTCTGTACGGACTTCAGCATCTCCCTGTTCCCCGACCTGAAGATCCTCTTCTTCTCTCTCAGAAGTGTTTTTATCTCAGGGTTGATCCAGGGTTTGTTGTTTGAGCAACACCGTATGGTCTTGGTGGGAACGGATTTGTCCACACAGAAGCTGAGGTAGCCCGTGAAGGTGTGAGTGAGGCCATCGATGTCCTCACCATGTGGATGGCAGAGCTGCTTCCAGGCGGTGGCTTCAAAACAGCCCTTTAGAGCGTCCATTGCCTCCTCAGACCATAACATCACTGTGCGCATGGCCGGAGGTTGTCTGTGCACTAGGGGTTTGTACACCAGCCGGAGATGAACCAAGTTGTGATCCGATCTCCCGAGTTGGGGGAGTTGTGATGAGGTGTACGCCTCCTTAGTGTTTGCGTAGAATAAGTCCAGTGTTTTATTGTTTCTAGTGTGGCATGTGACATACTGGGTAAACGTGGGTTGAATGGGAGATAGTGAAACATGGTTGAAATCGCCTGAGATGAGGAGAAGAGCATCTGGGTGTTCTGTCTGCAGCCTGCTGGTTACTGAATGGATGACGTCACGCGCTGTCCCAGCGTTCGCCGTCGGATTTGCATAAACAACAATGCAGATCACGTGTGAGTATTCCCTCGGGAGATAGGTAGGCCGCATGCTAACAGCTAGCAACTCAATGTCTTTGCTGCAGTGACGTTGTTTAACAGTGATATGTCCCGGTCTGCACCAGTTGTTGTTAACATACATTATCACTCCACCGCCCCTTGCTTTGCCACTGTCTGGTGTTCGGTCTGCCCGTATCATGTGGAAACCCTCCAGCTCAATGTTAGCATCTGCTGCTAGTTCAGTTAGCCACGTCTCAGAAAACAAAAGGAGAGAGCACTCCCAGTATGTGCTATCGTAACGGCAGATAGCCGCTAGCTCATCTACCTTTCCCAATATAGAGCGTACATTCCCCATAATAACGGATGGGAAGGTGGGTCTGTACCTTATACTCCTTGTCCGCCGTCTAACACCAGCCTGGCAACCACGTCGTTTTTGCCTTATTTCTCTCGGTACGTCGAGTTTTTCCGTCAGCACCGAGTGGCGATTAAGTGCAAGCAGCTGTTCCCTGCTGTACCGTCTCCTGCTGTAAACAGTGGCTCCGTCCGCCAGCTCGGGAGGCATTTTGGGGCGATCTGTGTGTCCGTGATGTATAAAGTGTGTAAAGAAAGAAAGAAAAAAACTCAGAATTGAGCCGCTGTTGCAAAAGGCAGCCGACTTGTGTGGCGCCGGAGAAGAGAAAAAAAAAAATATCGAGTCAAAATATCAATATTATTGTCAAAATATCGAGTGCTATACTAAATGAAAACATGTATTGATTGATTGATTGATTGATTGACATTGTTGATGCAGAGAATATATACTGCTCAAAAAAATAAAAGGAACATTTTTTTAATCTGAGTAAGTTTTGGAGTGTTTTGAATTCACCCTCTGTAGGTTGTAGGTTGATAATTTTCATTTCCATCAAAAGATGTGGCATCTTTTCATTCTTAACACAATATCCAGTCCATATCAGTGTAGATACCCAGCTTATTATTTCCCATTAAAATCTGATGTGTTTTCAAAGTGTTCCTTTTATTTTTTTGAGCAGTATACATTTACACAGTACATGCATCCAGTGAAGCAATGTATTTCTCCATGTAACCTTGTGACTGTGTTATTTTAATTGCTTTTAATCCTAGATCCAGTATGTTTTGGCTTAAAATGCATCATAACACAACATAAAAATATTTTGTTTGTAAGTTGTCTGTGTTTTTTCAACTGATTTAAGACAATTTTACATCGCTGAATCAAAAAATGACATTTGTTTTTTTTGATCAGGTCAGGTTTTTATGTTAAGTTATAAGCAGTTGTACAGGTGTACTGTAAATTGAATAGTATACATTGATAAAGGTAAGTCCATGTAAATTGAATGTTACGTCATCATTGTTCAAAATTCAGAGAATTTCAAGAAAAATAAAAGAATTTTGCATCATATAAAGTGAAAATACCCATACATGTAAACAAAAACGTAAGAAAACATGTGGCCATAGTTCAAAAAATTGACGTGATTGAGCAAAACCAATGTGATATTTGGATTCAGCACATCAAAATTGTCCTAAATCAGCTAAAAAAAATTTAGACAATAAATTTCGTGTTGACCGGTGTAGTTGTTAAATATATCTTATTATACCTAACTCAGTACTGTTTGTCACGGTGGCCCTCGCGAGCCACCATAAGACGCCACAAGTCACCGGTGGGTTTGCAATGATGTTTTATTGTGAACACGAACAAAGGATAATACACAAGGCGACAGAAAGGAATGAGCCACGGTGGGCTAAAAGACACAACACTGGATGTAGAAGCCGCAAGGCTGAACAAGTTCACTTACGGTTCCAGGTTAGGAAGAAGGATGATCATAGACGTGGGATAATAAGGAATATTGGCATCTGAGACGACGGACGCTCGCTCAACGTCTGATGAGGGATGTGTGACGGAGACTGCTGCACTGGGCTGCATTCAGCGCCCGCTTAAATGCCGGCCGCTAATGAGCCCTGAATGCATCACAGCTGGCAGGCTTTGACAGCAGGAAGCTCCTCCGAGCGCTGTCACAATAAGATCCCGGGGAGCCAGAGGGTAATCACTGCTGTCAAGCCTGCAGGAGATGACGTATGACCCGAGCGCGGACGAGATCAGCGCTCGGATCATAACAGTACCTCCCCCTCGAGGGTGGGCTCTGAACGCCTAATGACACCCAAAACCCCACCCCCACCACCCCACCCCCCAGGGTGGGCGGAAGGGGGAACAGGCCAGGGGGGAGCGGACCAGCAAAGACCAAAAAAAAAACCATGACGACAACAGGAGCGCGCAGGCAGACAGAGAAAAAGAAAAAAAAAAAAAAAAACAACACTCCCATGCACAAATTACAACCAAGGTAGAACATAAGGAGACGATCACAGGGAAAAATAACAGCGACCAGGATACTCACAAATACACAAACCATGGTCAAGGCAGACTGAAAATGAAACAATAACACGACACAACAACAGAAAATGCCATATTCCCAAAGGCAAAAACCCCCCCCAAAACATACCAACTGTTACAGGCAATGAATTTAACAGGAAAAATGAACAACAAACACCCGCTAGGAAGGGGTGAGATGCAACAATATTATAAACAAGACCCTCACACATCCCAAAAGGTTACAAAAACAATGAAAACGAAAACCCAGGATGACGGCAGTCCTAGTATTGTGGCATGACGGCCAATAGTTCAGGGGGCCGCCCTGCATCTAGCATCCACATCGCAGGCAGGGGGAAAAGAGACAGTTCGGGTGGCCTACCCCAGTCCCATGCCCGGGAATACAGTTCCTCTGGCGGCCGGGCCCGATCGCCGAAAGGGCGGAAAAGTTTGTCGGGTGGCCGACCCAGAACGCTGAACCGGCGAAACAGCTCGCCAGGCGGTCGACCCGCATCACACAGCCACCAGGACCGTAGGGGTGAAGTAGAAGGCGGCCTCCCTGGAGAGGGGGAAGACGAGGGAGAGCCGGGCGGAGTATTCGAAACCCCAACGGCCCCCGGTGGAGATGAGCTGTGATGATGATCCTGAGGACGAGGATGATGATGAGGATGAGCCAGTCCAGTGTCCGGTGGCAGGGGATATGCAGCTCCCTCACCGACCTTGACTTCAGCTGGTGCTGCACCCGCGATGGACCCCGATTGGGTCACGGCTGCACCCGTGTCGGACCCCAACTGGGTCGGCGCAGCACCAGAACCGACCTCCAACCCTGAACCCGAAATCTCTGGCACAGCAACTGGAATCAGGTCCACACCGGTGACCCTGGGAGAAAGCTCAGGAGAGAGAAAAGAACCGGGATCAGGATCACCGGTAGCGACAGAGCCCAGCGAGACGAGTTCGGGCGCAGCGGATGGCTGCCCCTGGCTCGTCTCTCCGAGAGACAGGCAGAAGTGCTCCAGAATAGAAAGGAGGAAAACAAAGTAGAGCATTTGCCTGTACTCGGGTTCTGTCGCTGTCCAGGACTCCGACGATCCGGGTTCAGACGGAAGGAGATCGTCTTCTGGCTCCCACTCAGCTACGTCGGGCTCCGCAGCTGGCATGATGGTGTCCACAGCCTGAGGACCCTTCGGCACTGGCGTTCACGCCGACGACCCGTACGGCGTGGTGGCTGGGGACCCTCGACCCGCTGGACCAGACCGCTCATCTGTGGAGACCCGGGGACGCTTCATTGTCGGCGCATGCTCCACGCTACAGTCCACTCTCGTCCTCCGCCCATGACGTGGCTGCGGGGCTGGAACCAGGCTCTCCAGAACCGCAGGCCCCCTCCTCATCCGGCGACGTTGGCCTGGCATCGAGGACCGCTCAGCGGAGGGAGACACAGAGGAAGTGGGTTTAATAATAGAAGCTACAGCAGGTGGTGGGAGCTAGGGGGACTGCAAACCCCGAACTCCACCCCCAGGAGTCAGACAAGGCAAATCACAATTATGAGGAGATGAGTGAACTTGTACTTGCCTGTCTCCCGGAGGCAGGGTGGTGCCTGCTGTAGCGGACGTTGCTCCTCCCTTTCTCCGCCGGACGGTGACAGAGGGCCCCCTGGGAGGACGAGGGGGAGCCACTCGTGATGGATCTGGGACGGGGCTCGCCGGAACAGGACTCTGAACTCTCTCTGCAGCAGGAGGTGACGTCACAGAGGAGGGGACGACAGCCGAGACGATCCGGGCACGACGAGCTGACGGGACAGTGGGAACAGGTGGCCCGGGGGGAGAGGCTGCGGGGATTCCCTGACGTGACGTCGAAGGAGCAGCTGGCTGGGAGGCAGGGTTCCTCCAATGACCCGGAACAGGATCTGGACGGGGTTTTTGCTGAGGGTTATCTTGGCCAGGGTGCCGATGTCTTCGACAACCCCCGGGTGGCGCGAACTTCTGGAGTGGATCGAGGACAGGAATGGGATCCCAAAGCGGGAAGCAGGGATGCCTCCTCCTCTGCTTACCCCCGTAGTCCTCCTCCATCATGCGGAGTATCTCGCGCTGTGCGGCGATGTCATCCCTCCTCACGCTGACTTCAGGGTGGTCGGCGTAGCGGGGGAGATGATTCAACACGTCCTCAGCACAGTCCAGGTACCAGCGCACATCACTGTGGTAGTCGAGGAGGGAGGCGGAGATGAGCGTTTCATCAACGTACTCAAGGGTGTCCGCCAGCTCGTTGCTCTGACTCCGAGCACGGACCCTCCGCGACGGCATGCTTCCAGCACGCAGTACCCAGACAGGAAGGGGCAAAGTCCAAATGCAAAACACACCGGGAACAGCGTCTCAGTGTGGCGCCTCCGTTTAGGCGTCCTGGCAACAGTCTACTGTCACGGTGGCCCTCGTGAGCCACCATAAGACGCCACAAGTCACCGGTGGGTTTGCAATGATGTTTTATTGTGGACACGAATAAAGGATAATACACAAGGTGACAGAAAGGAATGAACCACGGTGGGCTAAAACACACAACACTGGATGTAGAAGCCGCAAGGCTGAACAAGCTCACTTACGGTTCCAGGTTAGGACGAAGGATGATCATAAACGTGGGATAATAAGGAATATTGGCGTCTGAGACGACGGATGCTCACTCGACGTCTGATGAGGGATGTTTGATGGAGACTGCTGCATTGGGCTGCATTCAGCACCCGCTTAAATGCCGGCCGCTAATGAGCCCTGAATGCATCACAGCTGGCAGGCTTTGACAGCAGGAAGCTCCTCCGAGTGCTGTCACAATAAGAGCCCGGGGAGCCAGAGGGTAATCACTGCTGTCAAGCCTGCAGGAGATGACGTATGACCCGAGCACGGACGAGATCAGCGCTCGGATCATAACACTGTTTACCTGTTGAAATATATATTTTACAGCTAATATAACCCCATAACTACAATATGGCACCTGGTGATCAAGTTTTGGCAGCTGATCACTTTTTGCCACAACACCACCAGCTGGAGCAGTACATCCCATGACGTCTCAATGGTCTTGCCATGATTTTCACACAGATCAGACCAATTTGTTGCACAGGAAGCAAAACGTTTCTACAGACATTCTGAAATTCTGTAACCACTGCACGTTTGTTCAGGTTCAGGTTCAGGTTACTTTATTTGTACCCATAGGTAGATTTGTTTTGCAGTCTGGTGACAACCATATTTACAAGCCACTAATTACATTCAACATAGACACAAACACAGGCACACATGAAGCTGACTATAAACATGATAAAAATACTCAAGGCTCCATCAAACAGGGTATAAAAAGACAAAGAGATGAGGAAGAAACCAGAGGTAAGAGAGAGGGGTCATATTGAAGTTAAAAGTTAAAAACTAGTCAGAGGTTAAAAAACTCAAAGGTCTAAAACCCAATAAAGTATTTAGAACCCAAGTGACATCATACAAAATAAGTAAATATAAAATATGTACAATATATTTGTATAGCTTGTTCAACTCTTTGACAGCAGCAGGGACAAAGCTGTTTTTGTAGCGCTGGGTTTTACTTTTTGGGACAGCAAACCTCCATCTGGAGGGAAGAAGCTGAAAGTTGCAGTGCAAAGGGTGGGGGTCATCATTTAAAATGGAGGCAGCCATCCTCTGTACTTGTCTGGTGTACAGGGATGTCAGGCTCAGCTGTGACTCACCAAGCAAACGTCTGGACCATCTAACTACCTGATCCAAGGATTTCCTCTGTTTCAGTTTTATCTGACCAAACCATGACACTAAAGAAAAGGATAAAACAGATTCAATAAAAGCCCGATAAAACATTGTCATTATGGTTCTGTCAATTTGGAAGCGTGCAAGTTTCCTCAAACAATGCAAATTTTGCTGACCCTTTTTGCACACCCTTTCACAGTTCACTTCAAAGTTTAAATTACTATCAATAATTGTCCCAAGATATTTGTACGATTGTACACATTCGGTGGTCTGGCCTTTTAGTATGGTGACTTTGTGCTTGGGAGTTTTCCTCCTAAAGTCAATAATCATATCTTTCGTTTTTGCTGTATTCAGCTGCAGGTAGGAATCCTCACACCAGTGAACAAAATCATCAACTACTGGGCCGTGGCCACTCTCACTATCCTGGAGGAGACTGACAATGACTGAGTTATCAGCATACTTTATAATGTGTCTGTTGATAATCCATTTGTAGCTTTTTAGTTTATGATGTTCTTAATATTTTAAATTATTCTCTTCAGACACCCCAGTTTGTGAAGCTGGGGTGACATCTCATCACTAGGAGCCTGTGTTGAACGCCCAGACCCACGGTTTGAAGCGATAATTTTGCCACATGAGAGCCATCTGCCATAACTTGCCAACATTACAATGTACAAAGTAAAGTAGCATTCACAATCATTAGCTTACCTTCATATGTGATGTAGTTCGTATCCTCATGTCTTCCACATTATACTCCTCTTATGGCTTCCTAGATGCTCCAGTACTTTTCCAGAGTGTGTTGTCTCGCTGCCTATAGCCTTCTCCTGCTCTTCTTTTTTGCCTTTACTCTTGCAAAAAAAAAGCCAGAGACCGCAGTCGCCTCATATCCTGCCATCTTGTGTTTTGCCTGAGTCGCTTGTTTTACATCATGGGAGGGTTGCGCCGCCTCCCTGTAACAAATCTCACCCACATCAAGCGGTACTCTGGTGTAATGGAAACACAAGCATACAGAACTCAACTGAACTGTACCAGGCTAAACAGGTATTGGTGGAAAAGAGCCATTATATAGTGCTTTTTTTTCATCTCTGGATGACCAAAGTGCTTTACAGATCCTGCTTTCCACCCATTCACACACACACACACACACACATTCACCCAATGATAGCATCTGAGCTGCCATGCACTGGCACTGGCCTGACCCACCAGGAGCAACTGGGGGTTCAGTGTGTTGCTCAAGGCACTGTAGACAGAGTGGGAATCAAACCACTGACCCTCCGATTAGTAGTCGGCTACACTACACCTGTGCCACAGCCTCCTCCAGTGCTCCTAGCCTTGCTTCCCTTCCATCTGGTTCCTTGATCACACAGTACAGTATATCTACCTTTCTTCTCTCCATCATATCAGCCAACTATCTGCCTTTACCAGTCAAAGTCCCTACATTTAATGTCCCTTCTCTCACCTCCACACTTCTACCTTTCCTTTTCTCTCTCTCTCTCCTAACACACCTTCCCCCTCTCATCCTCCTCAATCTTCGACCAACAGTAGCCCAATTTCCACCAGCACCCTGTCGGTTAACAGCACCGGTGGCGGTCGTTGTTAACTTGGGCCTCGACCGATCCGGTATGAAAGGCTGATTTTTCATGATCATCATGTTTGATTTGGCAAAGGTTTTACGTTGGATGCCCTTACTGAAATAACCCTCCACATTTACAGTACCTGGGCTTGGGACCGGCACTAGGAGTACACTGGCTTGTGCACCCCTTGTGGCTGGGTTAGTTCATTACAACCTACTGCTTTTAATACAGCTGAACCTTTGATTTTATGTGGGGAAATACTGAACAGTTTTGTCCGGATTGATGTAAAGAAGCTGGAGATAGTTATTTCCCAGTTAAAACCAGTAACTGGCCTTTTAGATCCAATTTCTACACCATTTTTAAAATCCATTTGTAGCTTTTTAGTTTATGATGTTCTTAATATTTTAAATTATTCTCTTCAGACAGGAGCTTTTCCGAGTGCTTTTAAGAAAGCCATTGTCAAGCCTGCTCTGAAGAGAAATAATTTAAACACTGAAGTACTGAACAATTACAGACCAATGTACAACCTACCATTTTTAAGCAAAATTTTATAGAAAGTAGTTTTTAACCAGTTAAATGATTTTATGAAAACTCATGATTTGTATTGAAATATTTCAGTTTGATTTTTGGTCAAATCACAGTACTGAGACAGCCCTGATCAAGGTTTTAAATGATCTTAGAATTAACATGAACAAGAGCAAGTTCTTGGTCCTGGTCTTACTGGATTTAAGTGCAGCATTTGACACAGTAGACTATGATATTCTTCAAAAACAGATTACGCAATATGATCAGCCTCTCAGGCACTGTTTTTAACTGGTTTAAATCCTACCTCACTGGCAGAGAATTTTATGTCACCCTGGGTGAACACTCTTCATCTATCTATAAATGCACCAAATCTCTGTCTCTGTGTGTGTTCCTCAGATATCTCCCCAACTGTTCATCAGACTGGCCTGAGGTTTTATAAGTTCTTTGCTGACGTTATGAGGGTGTGCATCACTGAGTTTGGAGTTCCTCAGTCAAAACATGTAATTTTTATCAATAAAAATGTAGCCACCACTCCATTTCCTCATGCTCTGGCTTCTTGAAGTCTGGGTGGGGTTTCGGATTGACTCCGTACTGACTGGATAATACGCAGCATCACAGCAAGTCACCAGAACGGTCTGTAAACAAAACAAAGAAGTGAAAAGTGGCATATTTGACCAATTAAAGAGAATAAAATAGAATAGAATAGAATAGAATAGGCTTTATTGTCATTATACAGTTGTACAGTACAACGAAATTGCGGATGCTCCATCAGGCTACTGCTCAATAAAGTAAGAGAGAAAGATTTGATAAAACACAGTTAAAAAATGCACAATTAAATATACACTTGAAATACAAATAAAAATAGCCGACAGGTATATACACAGGTATGGTAGTGGCTTCACAGTTGGAACTATGTACATAAGAGTGCGGCGTACAGAACACATGATTGAATAAAATGACCCAAGGTTTATGGAAAATATACACAGGAATGGTAGAGGTTTCACAGATGGGTCAATGTACATTAAAGTGCGGAGTGTAAAGACAGGTGTGTTATGATAATTAAAAAGGTCCTCAGTTCTGTGTATGTGAGTGTTCGGAGGGAGGGGGGTGGGGCCTCTGACTGTTTGCAGTACAGATGGCTCAGGGGAAGAAACTGTCACTCTGGAGGTGTGGGACCTGGTTGATGTGAGCCATTGTCCAGAGGGGAACAGATCAAACAGGTGGTAGGATGTGAGGGGTCTCCTGTGATGGCCTTGATTTTTCTGAGACAGGAAGATCTGGAGGTGTCCTCTAAGGAAGGCAGAGAGCCACCCTCTGCCCTCCCTTGATGACCCTCTGCACAGCCCTCCTGTTTTCAACCGTGAAGCCGGCGTACCACACACCCAGACAGTAGGTGAGCATGCTCTCCACTGAGCAGTGGTAGAAGGCTAGCGTCAGCTTCTGGTCCAGGTTGTTCTTCCTCATACTGAAGATTTAATGCTAAAAAAATATAGTATAATGTTGCCGTGATTGCATAGCTCTAAAGGATAATTTGGTATGTGTGACATAACGCACGGCTCAGGAGACACACACGCAGGCTCAGAGTAGATTCAACAGCTTTATTCAACAACAAGCGTGTGTGACTGCGTGTCTGTGAGATGTGAATGTATTGGTGGTGGACGTCAGCTTCAGGCACGGGGGCAGGAAGCCGTGCAGCCGGGCAACCCTATGGGAGAGAGCACAGGGAGAAGGGTAACGGGCACCAAACCAATACAGAAGGATAATGGGATATGCTGGCTTACTTGGTTGGACAGGTGGCTGGCGTTGACAAGGGCGAGGCCCGGGAGACAGCGACCTGGAGCGCCTGTGGCAGCAGCGAGGAAACAGTGAAGCAGAGGAGAAGTCCGCCGCCGGGAAATCCACCTGTGCACAGGGGAGAAGGCTGGAGAGGAAGGTAAGAGATTCTTACGTGAAGGTCTTGCTGGTAGAAGGGGGTTCCTTGCAGCAAGCAGGCCAACAGGATCAGACGGCTTCAGGCCAAAGCCCAGGGCAGAGTGGCTTATATCCCACGCCGCTGACGAGGTGCAGGTGTGCGCGCAGCTGGCGCCGCTGATGAGCGGCGAGTCATGACAGTACTCCCCCCTCTAGCAGCGCCTCCTGGCGATGGTCTTTCAGGGTGCGCTCGGTGAAACTCAGTGATGAGGGAGGGATCCAACACAAACGAGGGACGCACCCATTGTCTCCATTCTGGACCATAGCCCTCCCAGTCCACCAAGTACTGCAGCCCGCGACCCCGGCGGCGGGAGTCCAAGATGGCGGAGACTGTCCAGGCCTGATGGCCACCTATCATCCGGGGCGCGGGCAGCGCTGCAGGTGGAGGGCAAAGGGGATCAGACACCACCTTGGAGACGTGGAAGGTGGGATGGATGCGGAGGGAGGGGGGAATAGCCACACGCACAGCCACCGGGTTGATAATCTTGGTGATGGGGTATGGGCCCATGAAACGTTGTGCTAACTTCCTCCTCTCACCCTTTAAATTGACACCCTGAGTGGACACCCAAACTTGCTGTCCCACCTGGTAAGCCGGTGCAGGTCTTCTGTGTCGATCCGCCGTGGTCGCTGTGCGAAAAAGCACATTGCGCGCTGAGGACCAGAAGGAGCGGCACCGCCTCAGATGTGCCTGGACCGAGGGGACAGCCAGCTCGCTCTCCAGCGCGGGGAACAAAGGTGGATCATAGCCCAGGGATGCTTTAAAGGGGGACATCCCGGTGGCAGAAGAGCGAGCGGTGTTGTGGGCGTATTTCACCCAGGCGAGGTGTGAGCTCCAAGATGTGGGCTTCGAAGCGGTGATGCAGCGGAGCGCAACCTCCAGCTCCTGGTTGGTCCGTTCACACTTCCCGTTGGATTGGGGGTGATGGCCGGAGGAGAGGCTTACTTTGGCTCCTAGGGCGTTACAGAAGCTCTTCCAAACGTCCGAGGCAAATTGGGGACCCCGATCAGAGACCACGTCAACCGGTATCCCGTGCAGCCTGACCACGTGCTGGATGAGAAGATCTGCTGTCTCCAAGGCGGAGGGGAGCCCCTGTAGTGGCACGAAATGGGCGGCCTTGGAGAAGCGGTTGACGATGGTCAGGACTGTGTCGAAGTTGTTGGAGACGGGGAGACCGGTGACAAAATCTCGGACGATGTGTGACCAGGGCCTGCCGGGGATGGTCAGGGGCTGGAGCAGACCCACAGGCGGTGTGTTGCCAGACTTACTGGTGGCGCAGACGGGGCAGGCCCGGACGTAGCGGGCAGCATCCTTCCGCAGCCCTGGCCTCCAGAAGGATCGTTGAAGCAGATCAATCATCCGGGAAGACCCAGGGTGGCAGGTGAGCTTTGATGTGTGGAGCCAGTGGATTACCTCCCCCCGGACAGCCGATGGAACGAAGAGCCTCCCCTCCGGTCCGCCGCCAGGGTCCGGTTCCAACTCCTGCGCCCTCCGGATCTTGCTTTCAATGTCCCAGGAGACAGCTCCCACGACGCACGACCTGGGCAGGATGGTATGAACTGCGTCTTCTGACGCCTCGGGGGCAAATTGCCTGGAGAGGGCGTCGGGTAGGCCATTCTTGGAGCCCGGCCTGAATGTGATGGTAAAGTGAAATCTGGCGAAGAACAAGGACCAGCGCGCCTGGCGGGCATTCAGGCGCTTGGCAGTTCTTAAATATTCCAAGTTCTTATGGTCAGTTAACACTACAAACGGCAGGGCGGCCCCCTCCAGCCAGTGGCGCCACTCCTGAAGCGCGAGCTTGATGGCGAGCAGCTCTCTATCCCCCACGTCATAATTCCATTCCGCCGGGGACAAGCGCAGAGAGAAGAAGGCGCAGGGTCGTTTGGCCCTGTTGGCTGGCGATCGCTGGGACAACACCGCCCCCACTCCTGTATCCGAAGCGTCGACCTCCACGATGTACTGTAGGGAGGGATCGACCTGACTGAGGACCCGGGAGGAGGAGAACTCCGCCTTCAGCGCCTGGAAGGCCGCCGCGGCTTCTTCAGTCCACCGGAACGGGGTCTCAGGGGAGGTGAGGCGGGTCAGAGGGCCGACGATGGCTCCAAAGTTGGGAACAAAGCGGCAGTAAAAATTGGTAAAACCGATGAATTGCTGTACCTGTTTTCTGGAGGTTGGTGTGGGCCAATCTACCACCGCTTTAACCTTTGCTGGGTCTGGGAGCACCTGGTCATGGGAGATGACAAAGCCCAGGAAAGATGTAGTCTTGGCGTAGAATTCTCACTTCTCAGCTTTCACATACAACCGGTTCTCCAGCAGCCTCTGGAGGACCCGCCTCACATGCACCCGGTGCTCGTCCCTGGATTTGGAGAAGATGAGAATATCATCCAGATAGACGAACACAAAAAGGCCGATGAGGTCCCGGAGGACGTCATTGATGAGGCGCTGAAAGACGGCAGGAGCGTTGGTCAACCCGAACGGCATTACCAGGTACTCAAAGTGGCCGTTTGGGGTACGGAAGGCTGTCTTCCACTCATCTCCTTCCTGGATCCGGACGAGGTGGTATGTGCTGCGGAGATCCAGCTTGGTGAACCAGGTTGCCCCCTGGAGGGAGTGGAAGGCGGTGTCCATCAGGGGCAGGGTGTAGCGGTCCTTCTCCGTGATGTCATTGAGGGTGCGGTAATCAATGCAAGGGCAAAGAGAACCGTCCTTCTTAGCCACGAAGAAGAACCCTGCGCCTAATGGAGATGACGATGGGCGGATTATCCCAGCACTGAGTGACTCCTTCAGGTACGTGTTCATTGCCTCCTTCTCCGGTGCTGACAGACTGTAGAGACGTCCTGAGGGAAGAGGAGCCCCCTGGCGGATGTTTATGGCACAGTCGTAGGGCCGGTGAGGAGGGAGAGACATCGCCTTGGTCTTGCTAAAGACTGCACCCAGGTCGTGGAACTCCGCGGGTACCAGGGTTAGGTCCGGAGGTGCAGCATCCTTGGCAGTGGGAGGAGAGGATGGGGCGCAGGCAGCGGATTGGAGGCAGGTGCTCATGCAAAAAGAGGTCCAGGCGGACACCCTTCCAGTCTTCCAATCCAGGATGGGGTTGTGGAGGCGGAGCCACGGGTATCCAAGTATCCCTGGGGAAACGAAGGATGGCAGGACATAGAGGGTAATGTCTTCCCGGTGGTTACCAGAGATGATGACTGAGACAGGGGCCGTCCGATGAGTCACTTTTCCCAGGGATACACGGGAGAGATTAACTAGGGCGAGAGGAGTTTCTAGGGGCTGGCAACGGATGCCCAATCGGGTTGCCAGGCTCTGAGAAATAAAGCTACCCTCCGCGCCTGAGTCCACCAGTGCATGTGTGAGATGCCCAGTGGAGTTATGACAGAAACAGATGGGCAGCGTCAATCGTGTGAGGGGAGTTAACCGGTTAGCATCCGCGAGGCCCCCTACAGTGACTCGCGGACCTCCCCGTTTGGCTTTTCCGGACAATGCTCCACCGTGTGTTGGCTACCCCCGCAATACATGCAGAGGCCCAACTCACGGCTGCGTTGTTTCTCCGCCAGGGGGAGCTTTGTCCGGCCCGTCACCATCGGCTCCGACTCCTCGGAGGCCTCCGGCGGCGGTAACGCCAGGGGGCGAGCTTGGGACGGGCGCGATGAGGCGCCCCGCGAGCGAGAAGTAGACTTCCGCTCTGAGGCGCGCTCGCGCAGCCTGTTATCCAAGCTGATGGCAAAGGAAATCAGCTCTGCGAGCGTCTCCGGGATATCCCGACCGGCCAACTCATCCCTCAGACCGGAGTTTAGGCTGCGGAGGAAGATGCCGCAGAGGGAGCGTTCCTCCCAGCCAACTTCCTCTGCTGTTACCCGGAAGTCTATCGCGTAGTCCGCGGCCGATCGGCTCCCCTGTTGGAGGCTGAGGAGGCGATCGACCTGGACGCTGTCTTGACGCGAGTGATCAAAGACTTCCAGGAACTGGTTAACGAACTGGCCATAGGTGAGGGTGACGTAACTGGGCTTCGCCATTACAGCGTAAGCCCAAGTAAGCGCTCGACCCTCCAGGAGATTCCTGATATAGCCAATTCGACTGTGGTCTGAGGGAAAGTCTCCAGGAACGCGGTGGAACACCGACTCACACTGCATTATGAATCCCCACGCTCCACCGAGCTTACCGCTAAAGCGGGCGGGGGTTGGGATAGGTGTGAGTCGGGCCGGTGCACCCGGAGTTGGCTGAGCGGCCGCCGGAGCAGCGAGAGCTGCACCACCCTGACGAGCCGGGGGGGAACGGCTGTCGGGGGTCCAGGCGGTCTAACCGGTTAGTTATCTGGGTCAACTGATTAAGAATCACTTGTTGCTGATGAGCTATTAAATCCACCCGAGCCTCGAGGGTGGAAAAACGGCATGTGAGCCCGCTGTCCGCCGAGCCGCTCTGCTGAAGCCGTACTGACATAACGCACGGCTCAGGAGACACACACGCAGGCTCAGAGTAGATTCAACAGCTTTATTCAACAACAAGGGTGTGTGACTGCGTGTCTATGAGATGTGAATGTATTGGTGGTGGACGTCAGCTTCAGGCACGGGGGCAGGAAGCCATGCAGCCGGGCAACCCTATGGGAGAGAGCACAGGGAGAAGGGTAACGGGCACCAAACCAATACAGAAGGATAATGGGATATGCTGGCTTACTTGGTTGGACAGGTGGCTGGCGTTGACAAGGGCGAGGCCCGGGAGACAGCGACCTGGAGCGCCTGTGGCAGCAGCGAGGAAATGGCGAAGCAGAGGAGAAGTCCGCCGCCGGGAAATCCACCTGTGCACAGGGGAGAAGGCTGGAGAGGAAGGTAAGAGATTCTTACGTGAAGGTCTTGCTGGTAGAAGGGGGTTCCTTGCAGCAAGCAGGCCGACGGGATCAGACGGCTTCAGGCCGAAGTCCAGGGCAGAATGGCTTATATCCCACGCCGCTGACGAGGTGCAGGTGTGCGCACAGCTGGCGCCGCTGATGAGCGGCGAGTCATGACAATATGTGGAGAGCATGAGGTGTGCAAGTGCACTTGGTGCACTGGGGGGATGGGAGGGGGCAGCAGTTGGACCGCCTTACTGCAGTCCTTTGCAGGGAGCCAAACCTAGCCTGCCCAGTTAACGGGAGTCTAGGCTGCTGCTTCACCTGTGTGCCAGCACTGTCCTTACAGTCCTTATAGCACTGTCCTTTACAGCACCATGGGTTCCCAATGGCACTCCTCCCAGTGCTGGTGTGCTCACACAGCTATCTAAAAATTAAAAGTTAATAATAATACCAGTGGAATGTGGAGTGGAATGGCCAGAACAATTGCATATCATATGCGGACACATATGCACGCTTAGGCTAAACGACAACTGTGACCAAACACACAAAAATGGCCAAATAAGGAAAGAAATCATTTTTTATTTACTGACAAATGGGCAACACATTAGCAGCCAACTGGATCATTCTGCTGTGTACAGTGCATCCTGAAAGTATTCACAGCACTTCACTTTTTCCACATTTTGTTATGTTAAAGCCTTATTCCAAAATGAATTAAACTCATTTTTTCTTCAAAATTCTACACACAGTGCCCCATAACAACAACATGAAAAAAGGTTTTTTTAGATTTTGCAAATTTATAAAAACTAAAAAACTAAGAAATCGCATATACATAAGTTTTCACAATCTTTGCCATGAAGCTCAAAATTGAGCTCAGGTGCATCCTGTTTCCACTGATCATCCTTGAGATGTTTCTACAGCTTAATTGGAGTCCACCTGTGGTAAATTCAGTTGACTGGACATGATTTAGAAAGGCACACACCTGTCTATATAAGGTCCCACAGTTGACAGTGCATGTCAGAGCACAAACCCAGCATGAAGTCAAAGGAATTGTCTGCAGACCTCTGAGACAGGATTGTATCGAGGCACAAATCTGGGGAAGGGTACAGAAAACTTTCTGTTGCTTTGAAGGTCCCAGTGAGCACAATGGCCTCAATCATCCGTAAATGGAAGAAGTTCAGAACCACCAGGACTCTTCCTAGAGCTGGCCGGCTGTCTAAAGTAAGCGATCGGGGGAGAAGATCCTTACTCAGGGAGGTGACCAAGAACTTGATGGTCACTCCATCTGAGCTCCAGCGTCCCTCTGTGGAGAGAGAAGAACCTTCCAGAAGGACAACTATCTCAGCATCAATCCACCAATCAGGCCTGTATGGTAGAGTGACCAGACGGAAGCCATTCCTTACTAAAAGGCACATGGCAGCCCACTTGGAGTTTACCAAAAGGCACCTGAAGGACTCTCAGCACCATGAGAAACCAAATTCTCTGGTCTGATGAAACAAAGATTGAACTCTTTGGCGTGAATGCTAGGGGTCACATTTGGAGGAAACCAGGGACCGCTCATAACCACGCCAATGGTGGTAGAAGCATCATGCTGTGGGGTGTTTTTCAGCTGCAAGAACTGGGAGACTAGTCAGGATAGAGGGAAATATGAATGCAGCAATGTACAGAGACACCCTTGATGAAAACCTGCTCCAGAGCACTCTTGACCTCAGACTGGGGCAATGGTTTATCTTTCAGCAAGACAACAACCCTAAGCACACAGCCAAGATATCAAACGAGTATCTTCAGGACAACTCTGTGAATGTCCTTGAGTGGCCCAGCCAGAGCCCAGACTTGAATCCAATTGAACATTTCTGGAGAGATCTGAAAATGGCTGTGCACCGATGCTTCCCATCCAACCTGATGGAGCTTGAGAGGTGCTGCAAAGAGGAATGAGCGAAACTGCCAAAAGATAGGTGTGCCAAGCTTGTGGCATCCTATTCAAAAAGACTTGAGGCTGTAATTGCTGCCAAAGGTGCATCAACAAAGTATTGAGCAAAGGCTGGGAATACTTATGTACATGCGATTTTTTAAATTTTTTTTTAAAAAATTGCGAAAATCTCAAAAAAAAAATTAAAAATTCATGTTGTCATTATGGGGAATTGTGTGTAGAATTTTAAGGAAAAAAATGAATTAAATCCATTTTGGAATAAGGCTGTAACATAAAATGTGCAAAAAGTGAAGCGCTGTGAATACTCTGCACCAGTGCACTCTATAATAATGTTAACTGTTTTAAAAGATCATACAAATAAACAAGGGTTCTTAAACAATCGCTAAAATTGGATGTCACATTCATTTTCAATAAATCTGTAATTACTATTCACACAATCATATAAATCTTAGTGTTCATTCCTTTTCATATTTGTCGAAGTGGAACATGTGGAATTGCCTACATATAGGCGACACCTCTTTGTATTCCATTTTTAAACACAGCCTACATTTGGGCTTGTAAAGCCTAATTGGGCTACCTGTTTTCAGATAAGAATACTTGTTTTTGATGGGCGCTTTTGATGGGACTAGTCAAAGTGACACAATAGGGATTGTGGTGCTCCCCAAGGTTCAATTTTAGGTCCAACCCTTTTTAATGTGTACATGGTGTCACTAGGCAATGTCATCGGGGGACACGACATTAGTTTTCACAGTTATGCTGATGAACTCCTACGTGCAAATGCTGTTCTTGGGCTTCAGTTCAGCATTCAATACAATCATCCCCCAGCACCTAATACAAAAAGACACTTGGGACTCAAAATCTCTCTCTGTAACTCTCTTTCTCACAGGGAGGCCACAGAATGTGCTGGTTGGCAGCAACATTTCGCAGTCCATCACACTGGGCACAGGGGCCCCACAAGGGTGCGTGCTCATCCCACTGCTCTTCACCCTGCTAACCCATGACAGTGTACCAGCCTACAACACCAACCACATCATTAAGTTTGCGGAGGACATAACAGTGATGGGCCTCATCACCAACAACGAGGAGGCCAACTACAGAAATGAGGTGAACCAACTGGTCTAGTGGTGCAAAGACAATAATCTCTTCCTGAACGTGGGAAAAACCAAGGAGATTGTGGTCGACTTCAGAACGGGACACACAAAGCATCCCCCTTTGATCATCAATGTTGCAGCTGTTTCCACTGATCATCCTTGAGATGATTCCACAGCTTAATTGGAGTCCACCTGTGGTAAATTCAGTTGACTGGACATGATTTGGAAAGGCACACACCTGTCTATATAAGTTCTCACAGTTGACAGTGCATGTCAGAGCACAAACTCAGCATGAAGTCAAAAGAACTGTCTGTAAACCTCCGAGACAGGATTGTCTCGAGGCACAAATTTGGGGAAGGGTACAGAAAAATTTCTGTTGCTTTGAAGGTCCCAATGAGCACAGTGGCCTCCATCATCTGTAAATTCAAGAAGTTCGGAACCACCAAGACTCTTCCTAGAGCTGGCCAGCCATCTAAACTGAGTGATCGGGGGAGAAAAGCCTTTGGAGGTGACCAAGAACCCAATGGTCACTCTGTCACTGCTCAAGCGCAGAGGAAAACCTTCCACAAGGACAAGCATCTCTGCAGCAATCCACCAATCAGGCCTGTATGGTAGAGTGGTCATATGAAAGCCACTCCTTAGTAAAAGGCATATGGCAGTCCCCCTGTGTCAGAGTTGCCCCTCCGGGGCTGG
This sequence comes from Pholidichthys leucotaenia, assembly GCA_020510985.1. Classification (NCBI taxonomy): domain Eukaryota; kingdom Metazoa; phylum Chordata; class Actinopteri; order Cichliformes; family Pholidichthyidae; genus Pholidichthys; species Pholidichthys leucotaenia. The sequence continues at coordinate 190,911,620 of CM035849.1, read as the reverse complement.
GAAAAGGAAGTCCCAAATGCAAAGCGAATGTGATAAACCATGATTTATTACAAACAGAAATCAATACAGGTCATCGGCCGGAACCAAAAACACAGCTAGGCATAAACGAGACTCCAGAATATCATTATGGCAGAAGTGTGGGTGACACGTTGACATAAGACAAGGACACCACACTAGACATAGACTCACACTGGCATAAATAGATAAGGGGGCAATCAAGGCAACAGAGCACAGGTGGGAAGAGCAATCATGACTGACAGCTAACACATGAGGAGAATAGAGGTGATAGGACGGGCGGGGCTACTCACACAACCACAGATGGAGGACACACAGAACATGAATGCAGGACCAGGGAATACATGACCATGAAAAATGAATATAACAACAGAGAATCATACCAAAGTAAACTCAAACCCCAGACCAGAATAAAGAACAACATGATGATGATAATGAATAATAATAAAAACAGAATTCCAAAATACAAACTGGGCTGAGGCAGGGATAACAGAGAAAGGCAAAAATAAACACAAAGCATGAGCATGGTCCCCAGACCATACCCAGAACCCTGATAGCCTGGAGTTGGCAAAAAAGGCACCCGAAGGACTCTCAGACCATGAAAAACATAATTCTCTGGTGTGATGAGACAAAGACTGAACTCCTTGGCATTAATGCCAGGTGTCATATTTGAAGGAAACCAGACACCACTCATCATCAGGCCAATAATATCCCTACATGCATGGTGTAGCATGGTGGTGGCAGCATCATGCTGTGGGGGTGTTTTTCAGTGGCAGGAACTGGGAGACTAGTCAAGATAGAGGAAAAGATGAATGCAGCAATGTACAGAGACACCCTGGATTAAAACCTGCTCCAGAATGCTCTGCACCTCAGACTGGGGCAACGGTTGATCTTTCAGCAGGACAACGACTTTCTAATTGAATTTTATAATTATCAAAATCATGATATTTTAAAAATACAGAACAGTTTAAGGTTAACTTGAATTTTGTGGGAATGATAAGCAATATTTAAAGGCATTTATATTTAAGGACCAGTAGTATAGAGAGTTTGTTTGTCCTTGATAAATGTTCGGAGCTGCTAACATTTACCTCTTCCACTCTGTCCAATTTCCCTAAAAACGCCTAAAAATAACATACCCAAAGTAAATCAAAAGCTGTTCTTCAACCCTTTGCAGCATCTTCATGGGGTTGGTCTCATTTAAAAGAAAACACTCTTTTTTTGGCAAAACAGTCATAATCTCTCTAAGTGCTCCTGCCACTGAGTAACAATCCTCTACACATACTAAATCTGAAGAAAATGAAGTTTGCCTGGGTGTTTTTTTTAGATACAAATGCTTGCAAATAACATACAGCTGTCAGATACTTGCTGAAAAACACAGAAATGTAGAACCAAGTGTTTTTAAGCTCAGGTCAAAATTTTGTAACAATACCACAAAAAATGAATATATTAGACAGCTTTTTTCTCAGGTTGTAACAAGGAGTTCTTGAACTGTGCTGGAAAACTGTGTTCCAGAGTTCACTATCTCAGCAGTTTGCATAGTAAAACCAAGGGGTAATAACCCAGACATACACAGCATAGTTCCTGTTTTTTTTTACAGGCCAAAACAGCCTACAGTGTAAGAAAAAGTATGCTAAAAATTAATACATTTCACTAAAGTATACACAAAAACAACCCTCTCCAATTTTTTCAGAGTACACTATCTCACCAGTTTACACAGATACAGATCAACTGGACCCCTGACCAAGTGTGCACCCCAAGTGGACCACGGAATCTAATCTGTACATCTACAGGTGCATTCTCCATCCAGTGATTTATAAATGCTGCCCCAGATGAAAACCAGTCTGTGGGACTATACTGTTCTGAATGAGGCTTTAGAAAATTATGAATCACTTTGTAAATCACTGGATTGAAAATGTACTTGCACAGATTGAATACCAGGGTCCACACATTAGTGTGCTCACTTGGTCAGGGGTCCATTTCACCAGATCACGTTTACACAGTAAAACAAAGGCATAATAACCCAGACATACACAGCACAGTTCCTTTTTTTACAGGAAAAAATAGCCTACAGTGCAATAAAAATTATTCTAAAGCATTATTACATTTGTAGAGGGTAACAAACAACCCCTCCCCAACAAACAACCCCCCCCCCCCACACACACACACAAAGGAGCACGCCACATAAAAAATGTATTGCTTTTTTACAGGAAAAAATAGCCTACAGTGCAATAAAAATTATACTAAAATAAGGATTAAGCGAAAGAAGATGGATGGATGGCACACAAAAAAAGCCATGAGGGACCCTTGTAATTACTGATTGGTCAAAAGTTATTTTTATTACTATTTTTATCAATAAAGAATAATTTAGCTTATAACACTTACCTGTCCACAACAGCACTGTTGTTGGCGAACATCTGTTCTCAAAGTTCCTCATTGTCAGGCAAACATGAAGTTTCTAATGGTTCCGTTGTTATTGACTCGTGGTTCTGATCACCCGATGCGGTCAAACCATCTACGCTTTCATGCATGCGTTTTTTACGAACCATTTTTTAAAACAAATAAGTACAATAGTAATAAGTAAAAAGTGGCTAATGGCTAAAAGTGGCTAACCGTTACACACAGGTCTCTCTATGTGTCACCTAGCAGCTCAGACAAAAATGATTTTACGCATGGAACGCACAGCGTTTTACCGGCAATATAAACACGTAACATAGGCATGTCCGGTATCACTGAATTCGGAATGTCATTGGCTAAATGACACGTCCATCGTTGAAATGCTCAGCTTCAATTGGCTCGTTGTGTTTGCGGTCGTTGGTAAGCAGGTCCTTCTTGCTAGGTTTTCAGTCATTGGTTCTTCAAGGTTTCAGAAACCCAAATCAAGGCTCTTATTAGTCGAATGAGATGTCAATCAAATCTAAACCAATCAAACACTCCTTTGGCTTTCTGTTTACGGCTGTGTCTGTACCGGAAAACCAGAAATACAGCTTTTTTTTCATTGCGCACTGAGACGCACTGAGACGTGCCCGCCCGCGGAATCGCTGAGTGGAAGCGGTGCCGTAGAAACATCTCAAGGATGATCAGTGGAAACAGGATGCATCTGAGCTCATTTTTGAGCTTCATGGCAAAAGCTGTGAATACTTATGTACATGTGATTTCTTAGTTTTGTTATTTTTAAATAATTTTGCAGAAATCTCAAAAAAAAAAAAAAGTTTTTCAAGTTGTCATTATGGGGTACTGTGTGTAGAATTTTAAGGAAACAATGAATTTAATTCACTTTGTTATAAGGCTATAACAAAACAAAATGTGGAAAAAGTAAAGTGTTCCAAATACTTTCTGGATGCACTCCAAGTCCTGGATGGCAGAGAATTTCCTACACCTCAACCAGGACAAAACTGAAGTTTTAGTTATCAGTCCTGAAGCTCAGAGAGATAAAGTTTTACCAAAATTACAAACATTGTTTTTTATTTCATCAAAATAAGTTAAAAACAACCTCCTCCATGGTTAAGGGGTGTCAATATAATGCTATTGTTATCTCCGATCATAGCCCCGTACAATTGGATATGAGCTTCCCAGATTGCCCCACACCCCAACGCACCTGGCGGTTTGACCCCCCTCCTGCTTTCTAAGAACTCTTTCAAAAACTTCCTTTCACAACAAATCGTAGATTTTATAGAGATCAACCAAACTCCTAATGTCCAATTATCTGTTATTTGGGAAGCACTCAAAACTTATCTCAGAGGCCAAATAATTTCATATACCGCATATGAGAGAAAAACAAAAACAAAAAACAAGCAACTGTCATGGTTCGAGCACCGATCTCGTCCGCGCTCGGGCCATGCAGTATTTTTCTCCCATCTGGCGTGTGTGTGTGTCCCTTTTGGCTCTCCGAGCTTTTATTATGACAGCACTTGGATGGGCTTCCGGCTGTCAGAGTTGACAGCTGAGCTGCATTAATCGCCTCATCAGCTGCTCCACCTGGAGCCCTCCTTAAGAGGGCAGCTGGGAGGCGAAAGGTGCGGCAGTCTCGTCAAACTTCCCCTTGTCTGACGTTATCGAGTATCCCTCTGGTCAGACGTTTTCTACCCTTCTTCCATGATCGTAAGTGTGTTTCATTTTGTACCCGTTCTTCCTCGTTATCAACTGTGTAATAGTTATATTGTGTTTTAGCCCCCCGTTGTCACGCCGCGCCATTCATCAGCGGCGCCACCTGCTCACGCACCTGCTACTCGTCAGCGGCGAAGGATAAAAGCCGCCTCGCCCTGAGCGTCGGCCTGAAGCCGTAGACTTCGTTTCCTTTGCATGGACTTCTACCACATTCTCTTCAGCATCCTCTTTACCGGTAAGAAGTTCACTTACCTCATCTCTCCAGTCTGCTCCCCTGTGCACAGGTGGATTCCTCGGCGGCGGACAATCCCGTCCCTCGTCTCTCCTCGCTGCTGCACCGAGCCCTGCAGGTGGCTGTCTCCCGGGCTTCCATCCTTGAAGCGCCAGTCATCTGCCCAAACAAGTAAGCTTCTCTCCCTCGCCTATTCTCCTCCCGTGTTGGTGTGTGCTCATCACCCTGTGTCTGATTTCTCCCATAGGGTTGCCGGCTGAACGGTCTCCTGCCTCTGGGTCCGAAGCAGACGCCCCCACCAACACATTAACATTCTGCAGACACGCACCCAAACATCCCTGTTGTTAATAAACAGTTTGAACTACTCTGAGCCTGTGTGTGTGCGTCTCCTGAGCCGAACGTTATGTCAGTACGGCTTCAGCAGAGCGGCTCGGCGGACGGCGGGCTCGCACACCGGTTTACCATCCTCGAGGCTCGGGTGGATCAGATTGTTTATCAGCAACAGGTGGTTCTTAACCAATTATTAGAACTGACTAACCGATTGAACCGCTTGGACCCCCAACAGCCGTTCCTCCCGACTCGCCAGGGTGGCGCGGCTCCTGCTGTTCCAGCGGCCGTCCAGCCGGCTCCAGTGGCACCGGTTCGGCTCACGCCGATTCCGACCCCCGCCCGCTTTAGCGGTAAGCTCGGCGGAGCGCGGGGGTTTATTATGCAGTGTGAGTCCGTGTTCCACCGTGTGCCCGGAGATTTTCCCTCGGATCACAGCCGAATTGGTTACATAGGGAATCTTCTGGAGGGGCGTGCGTTAACTTGGACCTACGCCGTAATGGCGAGGCCCAGTTATGCCACCCTCACCTATGACCAATTCGTGAGGCGCTTTCTGGAGGTCTTTGACCACTCACAAACCGAAACGGTCCAGGTCGATCGGCTTCTCGCTCTCCAGCAGGGAAGCCGGTCGGCAGCGGACTACGCGGTCGACTTCCGGGTAGCGGCGGAGGAATTGGGCTGGGAGGAACGCTCCCTCTGTGGCCTGTTCCTCCGCAGCCTCAATAGTGATCTGAGGGATGAACTGGCTGGTCGGGATATCCCTGGGACGCTAGCGGAGCTGACGTCCTTAGCGATAAGTTTGGATAACAGGCTGCGCGAGCGCTCCTCGGGGCGGAGGTCTTCTTCTTCTCGCCCTCGTGGAGCCTCGCCGCACCTGTTCCAAGCTCGCCCCCTGGCGGCGCCGCCAGCATCGCGCCCCGAGGAGTCGGAGCCGATGGTGACGGGCTGGACTAAACTTTCCCCTGTGGAGAAACAACGCCGCCGTGAGTTGGGCCTCTGCATGTATTGCGGAGGCGACCAACACACCGTGGAGTGTTGCCCACGGAAAGCCAGTCGGTGGGGTCCGCGAGTCACTGTTGGAAGCCTCGCGGATGTCAATCGGTTAGGATCACTGACTCAATTGAAGCTGCCCATCCGTTTCTGCCATAACCCTACTGGGCACCTCACCCACGCACTGGTGGATTCGGGCGCAGAAGGCAGCTTCATTTCACAAAGCCTGGCAACCCGATTGGGCATCCGCTGCCAGGCACTCAATACTCCCATCTCCCTAATCCACCTCTCCCGTGCCACCCTCGGGAGAGTGACACATCAAACTGTTCCCCTACCGGTCATCATCTCGGGAAACCACCGGGAGGAAATGACCTTTTACGTCCTTCCCAACTCTGTGTCGCCCGTCATCCTGGGGTATCCCTGGCTCCGCCTTCACAATCCGGTCCTGGATTGGAAATCAGCTGGGATCTCGGCATGGAGTACGTTCTGTATGGGCACCTGCCTTCAGTCCGCTGCCTGCTCTCCGTCCGCTCCTCCCCCTGCGACGGACGCTGCACCCCCGGACCTGTCTCTGGTGCCCCCAGAATTTCACGACCTGGGTATGGTGTTCAGCAAAGCGAAAGCTATGTCTCTTCCCCCTCATCGGCCCTATGACTGCGCCATCAACCTCCGCCAGGGGGCTCCCTTACCTTCTGGTCGCCTTTATAGCCTGTCTGCGCCGGAGAAGGAGACGATGAACGCCTACCTGAAGGAATCTTTAAGTGCTGGGATTATCCGCCCATCATCGTCACCCGTGGGGGCAGGGTTCTTCTTCGTGGGGAAAAAGGATGGGTCCCTCCGCCCTTGTATCGACTACCGGGCCCTCAATAATATCACGGAGAAGGACCGTTACACCCTGCCTCTCATGGACACTGCTTTCCACTCCCTCCAGGGGGCGACCTGGTTCACCAAGCTGGACCTACGCAGCGCTTACCACCTCGTCCGGATCCGGGAGGGAGATGAGTGGAAAACGGCCTTCCGTACCCCGAACGGCCACTTTGAATATCTGGTGATGCCGTTCGGGTTGACCAACGCTCCTGCAGTCTTCCAGCGCCTCATAAATGACGTCCTCCGGGACTTCATTGGCCTTTTTGTGTTCGTCTACCTGGACGATATTCTCATCTTCTCCAAGTCCAGGGATGAGCACCAGGTCCACGTGAGGCGGGTCCTCCAAAGGCTGCTGGAGAACCGTCTGTACGTTAAGGCAGAAAAGTGTGAATTTTACGCCAGGAGCACGTCCTTCCTGGGGTTCATCATCGCCCACGATAGGGTGCTCCCCGACCCAGAGAAGGTAAAGGCGGTGGTGGAATGGCCCACACCTGCATCCCGGAAACAGGTGCAGCAATTTGTTGGCTTCGCCAATTTCTACCGCCGCTTTGTCCCCAACTTCAGTGCCATCGTGGGACCACTGACCCGCCTCACGTCCCCGAAGGTCCCGTTCCGGTGGACCGAAGAGGTCGCTGCCGCCTTTGAGGCGCTGAAGGCGGAATTCTCCTCCTCCCGGGTCCTTCGCCAGGTCGACCCCGCGCTGCAGTGCATTGTAGAGGTAGACGCCTCGGACACGGGAGTGGGAGCAGTGCTGTCCCAGCGGTCACCGGACGATGGCGCCAAGCGACCGTGCGCCTTCTTCTCCCGGCGCTTGTCCCCGGCGGAGAGAAACTACGATGTGGGGGACAGAGAGCTCTTGGCCATCAAGCTCGCCCTGCAGGAGTGGCGCCACTGGTTGGAGGGGGCAAGCCTGCCGTTTGTGGTCCTCACGGACCACAAGAACTTGGAATACTTACGATCTGCCAAGCGCCTGAACGCCCGCCAGGCGCGCTGGTCCCTGTTCTTCGCCAGGTTCCAATTTTCCATCACCTTCAGGCCTGGCTCTAAGAACGTCCTGCCTGACGCCCTCTCCAGGCAGTTCGCCCCCGTGGAGTCGGAGGAGGCGCCCCACTCCATCCTGCCCAGGTCGTGCGTCGTGGGAGCCATCTCGTGGGACATTGAGAGCAAGATCCGGAAGGCACAGCAGGTGGAACCTGACCCTGGCGGCGGACCGGAGGGGAGGCTGTTCGTGCCATCCGCGGTCCGAGGAGAGGTCATCCACTGGCTCCACACCTCCAAGCTCACCTGTCACCCTGGCACCTCCCGGATGATAGATCTCCTCCAACGGTCCTTTTGGTGGCCAGGCCTGCGGAGGGATGCAGCCCGCTACGCCCGGGCTTGCCCAATCTGTGCCACCTGCAAATCGGGAAATGCCCCTCCAGCGGGTCTGCTCCAGCCCCTGCCCGTCCCTGGCAGGCCCTGGTCGCACATCGCTCTGGATTTCGTCACCGGACTCCCCATCTCCAACTCCTATGACACCATCCTGACCATCGTGGACCGCTTCTCCAAGGCCGTGCACTTCATCCCCCTGCGAGGCCTCCCTACTGCCCTGGAGACGGCGGACCTCCTCGTCCAACACGTGGTCAGGCTGCATGGGATTCCGGTGGACGTGGTCTCGGACCGGGGCCCCCAGTTTTCATCTGAGGTTTGGAGGTCATTCTGCAACGCCATCGGAGCCAAGGTGAGCCTCTCCTCCGGCCATCACCCCCAATCCAACGGGCAGTGTGAGAGGACCAACCAGGAGCTGGAGGCTGCGCTCCGCTGTGTGTCCAGATCCAAACCCGCGTCCTGGAGCAACCATCTTGCCTGGGTTGAATATGCCCACAACGCCGCTCGCTCTTCTGCTACAGGGATGTCCCCCTTCAAAGCGTCCCTGGGTTACGACCCCCCGCTGTTTCCGGAGCAGGAGAGTGAGGTAACTGTCCCGTCAGTTAGGGCCCATCTCAGGCAGTTCCGCTCCACCTGGGCTGCCGCGCGCCATGCGCTATTACGCACAGCGGAGCGCAACAGGACTGTGGCGGACCGGCGTAGGAGACCTGCCCCGGCGTACAGAGTTGGGCAGCTTGTTTACATTTCCACCCAGGACGTCACTCTAAAAGGCGAGAGGAGAAAGCTGGCACAGCGCTTCATGGGTCCCTACCCCATCACCCGGATCATCAACCCGGTGGCTGTGCGCGTGGCTATTCCCCCCTCCCTCCGCATTCATCCTACTTTCCACGTGTCGAAGGTGAAACTGGCGGTTTCTGACCCCCTTTGCCCTCCTCCTGCAGCGCAACCCGCGCCCCGGATGATTGGTGGCCATCCGGCCTGGTCCGCTTCCTCCATCCTGGACTCCCGGCGCCGGGGTCGTGGGTTGCAATACTTGGTGGACTGGGAGGGCTATGGGCCCGAGCATCGACAGTGGGTGCCCCCGTCGTTTGTGTTGGACCCATCGCTCATCGCGGACTTCCACCGAGCGCACCCGGATAGGCCATCGCCAGGAGGCGCTGCTAGAGGGGGGAGTACTGTCACGCCGCGCCATTCATCAGCGGCGCCACCTGCTCACGCACCTGCTACTCGTCAGCGGCGAAGGATAAAAGCCGCCTCGCCCTGAGCGTCGGCCTGAAGCCGTAGACTTCGTTTCCTTTGCATGGACTTCTACCACATTCTCTTCAGCATCCTCTTTACCGGTAAGAAGTTCACTTACCTCATCTCTCCAGTCTGCTCCCCTGTGCACAGGTGGATTCCTCGGCGGCGGACAATCCCGTCCCTCGTCTCTCCTCGCTGCTGCACCGAGCCCTGCAGGTGGCTGTCTCCCGGGCTTCCATCCTTGAAGCGCCAGTCATCTGCCCAAACAAGTAAGCTTCTCTCCCTCGCCTATTCTCCTCCCGTGTTGGTGTGTGCTCATCACCCTGTGTCTGATTTCTCCCATAGGGTTGCCGGCTGAACGGTCTCCTGCCTCTGGGTCCGAAGCAGACGCCCCCACCAACACATTAACATTCTGCAGACACGCACCCAAACATCCCTGTTGTTAATAAACAGTTTGAACTACTCTGAGCCTGTGTGTGTGCGTCTCCTGAGCCGAACGTTATGTCACCCGTGGCTTGTTATTTTGTCATTCACCTTTTCCTTTAATAAAACTGTGCAAACTAACTGGCTGAATGGCGTCTTATGATGGCTCGTGAGGGCCATCCATGATAGTAGACTGCCGCCAGACTGAGACGCCTGTCGCCGTGAGTTTTGCCTAAATTGGACTTGTTTTTCCCTGTCTGGGTGCCCGTGTGCTGGGAGGATTATGTCGTCATTCAGGGGCCGCGCTTGGAGCCTGGGCTACGAGCTGGCAGAGGCCCTGGACTACGTTGATAGAACTCTCATCACCGCTAGCCTCTACAACTCTCCCAGCGATGTACGCCGGCACCTGGACCTCGCTGAGGACATTCTTAATTGCCTTTCTCGCTACTCCAACCACCTCGAAGTCGTTGCGAGGAAGGCAGACGTCGCGTCGCAATGGGAGATACTCCTTGGGCTGGAGGGAAACTCTGGCAGGAAGCCGAAGAGGAGGCATCCTCGCTCATCGCTTCGGGATCCCATTCCTGTTCCCTTTCCAGGCCAGGAGATCTCACCGCCCAGGGGTGATCCCTGAGAGAGTGGAACGTCAGTCGGAATTCCCCCGGAGAAGCTACAACAGTCAGCTGTTTCCATCCGGGATCGAGTGGTGGCAGCTCACTCCTCTGTTCACCCCACACATGTTATAAAGCATGTGACGGCGGCAGTCAGGCTGGTGGAGAGGAATCCGGCGTTGAATGACTATCCAGAGTTAGCCGACCTGTTCACTTCTGTTTCCGCACAGGAGCGGAGTTTCCCGGACCGCTCCCTCGCCTCACCCTCTGCCGGTAATCGTCGTCACACAGCTAACCAGAAGACTCAGCGAGAACCCCGTCCAGATCCTGTTCCAGGTTGTCACAAGGACTCAGCCTCTCTGACAGCTGCTGCTCCTACGTCTCGTCAGGAGGGAATTCCAGCAGCCTCTCCCTCCGGGTCATCTTTCCCTGCTGTCCTGTCAGCTCTGCATGCCCGGATTGCCTCGGCTGTCATCCCCTCCTCCTCGACATCTTCTCCGGCTGCTGTGAGTGCTACGAGTCCTGCCCCAGTGAGGCCCATTATCGGACCATCGCGAGCGGCTCCTCGTCCTTCCAGGGGGCCCTCCGTCACCATCCAGCGGGGAAAGGGAGGAACAACATCCACTACAGCAGGCACCATCGGTCCTCCGGGAAGCAGGCAAGTGCAATGTCATTCTTCTCCTCGTTGTTGTGATTTGCCTTGTCTGATTCCTGGGGGTGGGGTTCGGGGTTCGCAGTCCCCCGAGCTCTCACCACCTGCTGAAGCCTCTGACATTAAACCTGCTGCCTCTGCATCTCCCTCCGCTGAGTGGTCCACGACGCCAGGCCTACTTCGCCGGATGAGGAGGGGGCCTGCGGTCCTGGAGAGCCTGGTTCCAGTCCCGCAGCCACGTCATGGGCAGAGGAGGAGAGCAGACTGCAGCGTGGAGCCTGCGCCACCGACAAAACGTCCCTGGGTCTCCACCAATGAGCGGTTCGATCCATCGGGTCGAGGATCCCCTGCCACCACGCCATGCGGGTCATCGGCGTGGACGTCAGCGCTGGAGGGTCCTCAGGCTGCGGAAACATCATGCCGGCTGCGGAGCCCGCCGTAGCTGAGTGGGAGCCAGATGACGTCCTTCTTCGTCCTGAGCCCGGATCATCGAAGTCCTGGACGGCGAAAGAACTCGAGTGCAGGCAAGTGCTCTACTTTGTTTTCCTTCTTTCTATTTTGGAGCATTTTTGCCTGTCTCTCTGGGAGATGAGCCAGGGGCAGCCGTCTGCTGCACCCGAGCTCGTCTCGCTTTGGATCATGATCCCGGTTCTTCTTCCTCTCCTGAGCCTTCTCCCAGGGTCACCGGTACGGAGTCAATCCCGGTCGCTGTGCTGGAGGTTCTGGGTTCAGGGTTGGAGGTCATTTCTGGTGCTGCGCCGACCCAGTTGGGGTCCATCGCGGGTGCGGCATTGATCCAGTCGGGGTCCGACGTGGGTGCAGCCGAGACCCGATTGGGGTCCATCGCGGGTGCTGCTCCGGCCCAATCGGGGTCCGTCGTGGGTGCAGCACTGACCCGATCGGGGTCCAGCAGGGGCGCAGCACCAGTTCGGTTCAAGGTCAGTGAGGGAGCTGCAGATCCTCTGACGCCTGACGCAGGACTGGCTCATCGTCATCATCGTCCTCATCATCATCATCATCATCATCCCAGCTTATCTCCACCGGGGGCCGTTGGGGTTCTCACTATTCGGCCCGGTTCTCCCTCATCCTTTCCCTCTCCAGGGAGGCCGTCTTCAATTTTTTCCCCACGGTTCTGGTGGCTGAGTGATGCGGGTTGGCCGCCTGGTGAGCCTTTTCGCCAGTTCGGCATTCTGAGTCGGCTACCCGACATACTGTGCTTCCTACTGGGCGACCTGGTTCGGTCGCCGGAGGTTCCGTCTCTCCGGGCCTGGGACTGGGGTAGGCCACCCGAACGCTCCCTTTTCCCCTTATTGACCATTTAGACATTGGACGCAGGGAGACCCCCAGAACTGTTCCGGTCTCATTGGACTCTGCCTGTCATCATCCCCGTGTGTCTCTTATTTTCATTAAATATTAAGGTCACTTGGGTATATGTCTTTTGCTCTATGTTGATCTGTGTATTCACCGCTGTTTAGCATGCTTTTTTTTCCTCTTCCCTCTCCTGTCTGAGGGTTAATTTGTATCTACCACTTGGTGTCTTATAGGCCTGAGTGTTGTAGTTTTGGGTCCCCTGTCATTTGCATTTTTTGTCTGGTCCATGTATCATCCGTGTGTTATGTAGTATTGTATTTTTCTTTCATCATATTCTGTAATTGTTTCGTTCATTCCCTGTGTTTCCCCGTGTCATCGTCATGGTGTATTTTTTGGTCCTTCTGGTTCTGACCCTCCCGCCGTTCCCCCATCCTCCCACCCTGGGGGGGGGGGGGGGGGCCTTGGGTGTCACACGGCGCTCGTAGTTCGCCGCCTCGGGGGGGAGGTACTGTCATGGTTCGAGCGCCGATCTCGTCCGTGCTCGGGCCATGCAGTATTTTTCTCCCATCTGGCGTGTGTGTGTCCCTTTTGGCTCTCTGAGCTTTTATTATGACAGCGCTTGGAGGGGCTTCTGGCTGTCAGAGTTGACAGCTGAGCTGCATTAATCACCTCATCAGCTGCTCCACCTGGAGCCCTACTTAAGAGGATAGCTGGGAGGCGAAAGGTGCGGCAGTCTCGTCAAACTTCCCCTTGTCTGACGTTATCGAGTATCCCTCTGGTCAGACGTTTTCTACCCTTCTTCCATGATCGTAAGTGTGTTTCATTTTGTACCCGTTCTTCCTCGTTATCGACTGTGTAATAGTTATAGTGTGTTTTAGCCCCCCGTGGCTTGTTATTTTGTCATTCACCTTTTCCTTTAATAAAACTGTGCAAACTCACCGGCTGAATGGCATCTTATGATGGCTCATGAGGGTCATCCATGACAGCAACGTATGATAGAACTATCTCAGAATATAGCAGAAACAGATCGTGTATATGCTGTTTCTCCTACCCCTGAATTATATAAAACAAAAGCTACTTTTAAAAACAGAATTTGATAATATTTCTATTAACCATACGAAGCGATTGTTTTTCAAATCTAAACAGACTTTTTACAAACATGGACAGAAAGTGGGGAAATAATTGACGCACCAGATTAGACAATCTGCAGCTGCCAACACCATTCTTAAAATCCGCACATCATTAGGAACAGAAACCGCCAACCCAGATGATATAAATGACCAATTTAAACAATTTTATACTAGTCTTTACTCTCCTGAAACCTCTAGAGATTTTTCATATGTATCCAAATTTCTAGATGGTCTGATTATCCCCAAAAGTAAACCAGACAACCGCGCACAAATGAGACAGAGAAATATCGACAGTAGAAATATTACAAGCAATAAGATCTATGCAGAGTAATAAAGCCCCAGGCCCCAATGGCTTCTCTATTGAATTTTATAAAGAATTTGCACTTAAGTTGGCTCCAATTCTTAAACAAGTATACACAGATATTTTCATTCAACAGAAATGACCCCAGGCCATGATGCAGGCAATTACATCGATTTTGCTTAAAAAAGATAGACACCTTGCTATGCATCTCATATCGCCTGATAAGTTTGTTAAATTGTGACTACAAAATCCTTACAAAAATTCTGGCCACTCATATTGAGATAGTTATAACATCGATTGTGAACAATGACCAAACCAGTTTTATACCCGGCCAGCAATCTTTTCATAACATGCATCGCCTTTTGAATATACTGTATACACCACACCCTTCCGAAGAATCAGAAGTAGTGATTTCATTAGATGCCGAAAAGGCGTTCGATCGTGTCGAGTGGCAATACTTATTCGCTGTTTTAGAAAGATTTGGTTTCGGCCCATCACTCCAAGCTTTGATCAGAATATTATGTGACTCTCCTATGGCAGCAGTATGGATGAATGCCACGCTCTCTGATTATTTTGGGCTTCACAGGGGCTGCAGACAGGGCTGCTACTGTATGTGTCTAATCCAGAAGGAACCATACAAAAATTATTATGTATTTTAGATAATTTTGGTTATCTCTCAGGCTATACAATTAATTACTCTAAGAGTCTGTTATTTCTTATTAACGATGTAGATGGTGATTACTCTTGACTTCTGTTTAAATTAGAGAAGAATATATTCACGTATCTAGGCATTAAGATTACTCGTTCAATAGGTGGATTGTACAATCATAATTTTAGAAAATTAACTGAGCGGACAGCTCAAGACATTAAAAAATAGTTGAATTTACCCATTTCATTAGCAGGCCGGATAAATATAGTAAAAATGACAATTCTGCCTAGATTTTTTATATATATTCCAAATGATCCCCATATTTACATCTAAAACAACTTTCCAACAATTAGGCCAGCTGACATCATCATTTATTTGGAACAGTTCTAATCCTAGGATGAAAAAGAAATACTTGGAGGTACCAAAGGAAGCAGGAGTTTTGGGCCTACCTAACTTTATTTTTTTATTATTGGGCAGCACATATAGTAAAATTTTTACATTGGATCGATTCATATGAGAATAAGGAGGGCCTGACTTGGGCTGAGATGGAGCTTCTGTCCAACCCGTTACCCATCTTATCTTCACCGTTACCATATACTTGTCACATACAAATATTGAATCCAGTGGTTAGATCCTCTCTAAAAATATGGCTCCAGTTCAGAAAGCACTTTGAGTTAGTTCAGGCTAGCACGCTCTGCCCAATAGTAAGCAATCAGCTTTTCACACCCTCTGTGCTTGATGATGCTTTTTGCCTTTGGCGCAGACAGGGATTAGTTTTTTTCAAGGATTTATTTATTCCCGGGAAACACTTTCTTTTCTTTTAATATGCTTATAAAAGATTACGACATACCTAGATCCCACTTTTTTTTAGATATCTTCAAATTCGTAGTTTTGTAAAAAAAAAAAAAAAAAAGTGTTTCCCTCTTTTCCTTTTTTGATACTGACAAACCAACTACATGAAATCCTAGACTTGGATCCCTGTGCCAAGAAACATATCCCTACGATTTCTGGGATCATACAAAATTTAGTTGCGATATCATGGGATAAAAGAAAAGCAGGGTGGGAAAAAGATTTAGGGATAAGATTCTCTGAAGGGCAGTGGGGTGAAAGTCTGACACGCATACATACTTTTTCTTTGTGTGTCCGCCACGGGCTTATTCAATTTACTAACTAACTAACTAACTAACCTGCACTTATATAGCGCTTTTCTAGTCACAAAGACCACTCAAAGCGCTTTCATTAATACTAACCCTCTGTTCTAAGGGCCTATAGGAAACAAATATCTAGGGACAATTTAGAACAGCCAATTAACCTAACATGCATGTTTTTGGCATGTGGGAGGAAACCGGAGAAATCCCGGAGTAAACCCACGCAACACGGGGAGAACATGCAAACTCCACACAGATCACTGTTGGTCGGGGGCTGGGATCGAACCCACGATCCCCACAATCCCCCGGCCAAGGGTAAACTGTGCTGCCGCAGTGCTATCCACTGCGCCACCGTGCAGCCCGGTGCTCTTTAAGGTGCTCCATCTCTCCATCTCCACTATTCAAAGGATAAGCTTGCTAAGATTTTTCCCACTATTGACCCTAGCTGTCCAAAATGTAGTCATGCCCCAGCTTCGGTAGGACACATATTTTGGCTGTGGCCCGCTCTCACAAACTTTTGGGGATCTATATCTGAGGTCTTTTCATATATCTGGGGGTGTTTATGTTTATGTTTATATTTATATATCTATATATTCATTCCATCTAGCTACAATGCTCCGCACTGTGTGTTTATATATCTACATATTATTCCATCTAGCTACATTGCTCTGCACTGTGGGTGTTTATATATTTACATATTTATTCCACCTAGCTGCAATGCTCCGTACTGTGGGTGTTTATATATCTACATATTTATTCCATCCAGCTACAATGCTCTGCACTGTGTGTCTGTGTGTATATATATATATATATATATATATATTTATAGTAATATGTACATATGTACAGTGGGGCAAAAGTTCTCCCACTTAAAAGATGAGAGAGGTCTCCAATTTTCATCATAGGTATACCTCAACTATGAGAGACAAAATGAGAAAAAAAAAATCCAGAAAATCACATTGAAGGATTTTTAATGAATTAATTGGTAAATTCCTCAGTAAAATAAGTATTTAATCACCTACAAACAAGCAAGATTTCTGGCTCTCACAGACCTGTAACTTCTTCTTTAAGAGGCCCCTATGTCCTCCACTCATTACCTGTATTAATGGCACCTGTTTGAACTTGTTATCAGTATAAAAGACACCTGTCCACAACCTCAAACAGTCAGACTCCAAACTCCACTATGGCCAAGACCAAAGAGCTGTCAAAGGACACCAGAAACAAAATTGTAGACCTGCACCAGGCTGGGAAGACTGAATCTGCAATAGGTAAGCAGCTTGGTGTGAAGAAATCAACTGTGGGAGCAATTATTAGAAAATGGAAGACATACAAGACCACTGATAATCTCCCTCGATCTGGGGCTCCACGCAAGATCTCACCCTGTGGGGTCAAAATGATCACAAGAACGGTGAGCAAAAATCCCAGAACCACATGGGGAGACCTAGTGAATGACCTGCAGAGAGCTGGGACCAAAGTAACAAAGGCTACATCAGAAGCACACTACGCCGCCAGGGACTCAAATCCTGCAGTGCCAGACATGTCCCCCTGCTTAAGCCAGTACACGTCCAGGCCCGTCTGAAGTTTTGCTAGAGAGCATTTGGATGATCCAGAAGAACAATAAGCAGGAGGCTCCTCAGCACACAGGTGAGTACCACCACCTGTGTGGTGGTACTCACTGACCACCCGGGCTGCACAGTGTGACATTAGATGGCTCTAATTCCTTCTTAGGAACTAGTTTGTTAAATGTCTTTTCTCCCATAATGTTTGCATCTGCACCCGTATCAATTTTAAAATTGACTGGTGTTGTTCCAATTGTAAGCTGTATGGTCCATGGGTCATCATTTCTATTTGTTTTTGTGACTGCGCCCAAAAAAAATGGTGTCTGGGAAACTGTCTCTTCAGTGACTTCTCTGACTGATTTACTGTGACATTTCTTTTCCCAGTGACCCACCTTTTTACACTTGTTGCATGTTGACTTCATGGCTGGGCACTTTTCAGGATCTCTGTGTTTTAATTTTCCACATCTTCCACACCATGAGTCTTTTTGCTCTCCACTTTTTCCTTTCCTTGGTTTAAATGGAGATCTTCCTCTGCCTGCTGTTTTTCCCTGGATCTCCTGCACCGTGGCGTGTGCCTCCCCCTGCTGGTGAACCTGGAGGACAACCTCCTCGTACTGGCGAACTGTTTGAATGGTTTGGTCAAGCGTTAGATCAGCCATCATCTGCAGTTTACGTGACAGCTCTTTATCAAGGATGCCCACAACAATTTGGTCACGGATATGTTCATCTCTCTTTACACCAAAGTCACAGTGTTCTGACATCTCAAAAAGGGCTCTGATAAACATTTCCACTTTCTCACCGGGCCGCTGCAGCCTCTGGTGAAAACAAGCGCGCTCATGGATCACGTTCCGTTTGGGACAGAAGTACTCGTCGTATTTTCCTAACACAACGTCAAACTTCTTTTGATCCGCTTCCTAAGTAAATGAGAATGATTTCAAGATGTTTTCAGCTTCGGGGCCCATGGCATAAATCAGTGAACTGACCTGAATTTCGCCGTCCTCTTTATTCAGTTTTGTAGCCGTCCGGAAACGCAGAAAGCGCTCTTTCCAGCCCGCCCATTCATTTGGACGATGAAAAGGAAAACTTTCCGGGGGATTAAACAAGATCTTACTGAAGCAGAGCGTCCGTCAAGCACTTCTGACACCATGTAAAGAACTGAGGTCCACACGAATAGTGGTTTCAACAAAGTTCTCTTTTAAAACTAGGAGCGGGAACATTAACAGGCGGCAACATCAACACATCGCCATTTTCATATCTATATCACTCGGTGAAGGTCAACTCTGACCTGTGACGTCACCACAGTCTTAAAGACACACCACATATAAATATCACATTATATGACATCCTCCAGAGCAGTGATGTTTTGGGGCTGTCGCTGGGCAACACAGACTTTCAACTCCCTCCAAAGATTTTCTATGGGGTTGAGATCTGGAGACTGGCTAGGCCACTCCAGGACCTTGAAATGCTTCTTACGAAGCCACTCCTTCGTTGCCCGGGCAGTGTGTTTGGGATCATTGTCATGCTGAAAGACCCAGCCACGTTTCATCTTCAATGCCCTTGCTGATGGAAGGAGGTTTTCACTCAAAATCTCACGATACATGGCCCCATTCATTCTTTCCTTTACATGGATCAGTCATCCTGGTCCCTTTGCAGAAAAACAGCCCCAAAGTATGATGTTTCCACCCCCATGCTTCACAGTAGGTATGGTGTTCTTTCTCCTCCAAACACGACAAGTTGAGTTTTTACCAAAAAGTTCTATTTTCGTTTCATTTGACCATATGACATTCTCCCAATCCTCTTCTGGATCATCCAAATGCTCTCTAGCAAACTTCAAACGGGCCTGGACATGTACTGGCTTAAACAAGGGGACACGTCTGGCACTGCAGGATTTGAGTCCCTGGCGGCGTAGTGTGTTACTGATGTAGCCTTTGTTACTTTGGTCCCAGCTCTTTGCAGGTCATTCACTAGGTCCCCCCGTGTTGTTCTGGGATTTTTGCTCACCGTTCTCATGATCATTTTGACCTCACAGGGTGAGATCTTGCGTGGAGCCCCAGATCGAGGGAGATTATCAGTAGTCTTGTATGTCTTCCATTTTCTAATAATTGCTCCCACAGTTGATTTCTTCACACCAAGCTGCTTACCTATTGCAGATTCAGTCTTCCCAGCCTGGTGCAGGTCTACAATTTTGTTTCTGGTGTCCTTTGACAGCTCTTTGGTCTTGGCCATAGTGGAGTTTGGAGTCTGACTGTTTGAGGTTGTGGACAGGTGTCTTTTATACTGATAATGAGTTCAAACAGGTGCCATTAATACAGGTAATGAGTGGAGGACATAGGAGCCTCTTAAAGAAGAAGTTACAGGTCTGTGAGAGCCAGAAATCTTGCTTGTTTGTAGGTGGCCAAATACTTATTTTACTGAGGAATTTACCAATTAATTCATTAAAAATCCTTCAATGTGATTTTCTGGATTATTTTTTTTCTCATTTTGTCTCTCATAGTTGAGGTATACCTATGATGAAAATTGGAGACCTCTCTCATCTTTTAAGTGTGAAAACTTGCACAGTTGGTGGCTGACTAAATACTTTTTTGCCCCACTGTATATGGACCTTGATGCTGACTCCTCTGCTTTTCCATATGGTTGACATAGTCATTGTTGCTGTGTAGGCCATAGCTAGACGTCTTAAGATTTCTTGTCTGCAGCCACCTTGATTTGTGATAAGAGAGCCTAGGTAGATGAATTCTTCATCTTCCTCTATCTTCTCACCATCCAGCATGAAATCTGAATAATCTGTTCTGTTGTTGTCAACCACAATGACCTTGATCTTCTTTACATTCAGAAAGAGTTCCCTAGGTTTGCTTGCCGTCTTCACAGCTGATATTGTGGTGATTTCTTAAGGAAATCAAAGCTTGGATGACTTGTAATTTCCTGCTATTAAATTCAGATAAGACTGAAATCATTCTTGTTGGTCCAAAAAACCTTAGAAATACCTTTCCAAATCAAACTTTCAGTTTGGATGCGGTTACTCTTTCTCTTAATAGCTCTGTGAGGAACCTTGGAATTATTTTTGATCAAGATCTGTCCTTCAATTCACATATTAAATTTGTTTCTAAGACTGCCTTCTATCATTTGCGTAATATTGCAAAGATTAGGAGCATCTTGTCTCAGAGTGATGCTGAGAAACTTATCCACGCTTTTGTTAGCTCGAGATTAGATTATTGTAATTCTTTATTATCAGGCTGTGTCATATCCGGCTCTAGGGAGCCGGGCAATCAGAGCCAGGGGCAAGCCAGTGAGTCGTGATATTTTATTCAGGGTAAAGGGGAAGGGATGAGGAGAGCACAGATACTCATGCAGACGTACACTCACAGGTTGCACAGCGCAGAGGTAAGCAGCTCGTACCGGACGTGGGGGTAACAAGACGTACATACTCACAGCGGGATACAAACACAGGAATGCTGCAAGAGGAGTATAAGCTGACACCAGACGAAGGGGCTTCAGCTTAGCAATGTGTTTATGTCGCAGCCCCGAGTCATCGAGGCTGCTCCTATTTATCCTCATTGGCAGCGCCCCAGCTGATGAAGACTAATTGTCCCCAGCCGTCCATAATGCTGCCAGCTGGGGGCCAGCTGAGACGCTGCTCAATGGGAAGCAGGGATGAGGGAAAACATGGGCTGAGTGCCGAGACGGCATCTCAACCCATGGTGACAGAGTCCCCCCCTCAAGGTCGGGCTCCTGAACGACCAGGAACATCCCAGCCCCCCCCCCCCCCCCCCCACCTAGGGTGGGTGGAAGGGAGGCGGACCGGAGGGGAAGAAGCCAAGGGAAGGACAACACCAATGGGGCAATGTAGGGTAGCGGGAAAGAAAAACCCAAATACAATACTGACAAAACAGAATAATTAACCCAGGTACAGATGGGGAGAAGAACTGGGTCAGCACGCCGGTTACATACTACCCAGAGAGTACCAACCATGCGTGACCCAGAGCAAGGAAAAAAGAACCACCAAAAAGGTACAGGGCAAAAAATGCTGAGTACGGTTAAATAAAGGGGAACCTATACACAGCGCTAATTTAAGTACATACACACACAGTCACCAAGAAAAGTGAGGGTGACTGGAACAAATGACAATTATAGAGCATGGTGCTACGGAAAACAAGGCACATGACTCTATAATGAACCAACAGGACAAAAAAGAAATACTGAGTGCAGGCAAAGAAAAACCCACACACACGAATATATAAATACCCAGTCACCTAAAGAAATGAAAGTGACTGGAATAAATGGATAACTGCAGAGCATGGTGTTACGGAAAACAAAACATAACTCTACAATACAAAAAACGAGGCTAAAAACATGGCACAAAAAGTAAAATGCTGAGCATGAGCGATGGAAAACACAGCACTATAAAAACGAATCCACCAACAGGACAAAACATTACACCCGAGTGACCTTAATAACAAAAGAAAAAGTGACACCCGAGGAACATGGCAGGCAGAGTCCAAAAATGGCCGAGATGGCTCCGGAGATCTCCCCGCCCATTGTCCAGCTGGCGAATCAGGGGAAGAGAAGTGTTCGGACGGCGAACTCTGGACCCAGATCCCAGGAATCCAGTCCACCGGCAGCCGAACCAGGCTGCCCAGAGGGAAACAGACCAGTGGGGGGAACCAGATCACCGAACCGAAAGTTCTGTGGGTCGGGTCGTCGACCCGCATCACTCAACCACCAGGACCGTAGAGACGGGCGAAGGATCAGAGCGGATCCCGGTGGAAGAGGCTCAGGGGAGAGCCGATGATGAGGGCGGCGGGCGTCAGGCCGCAGGAAAACGGCCACCTCCTCACCGGACCTGGACAATACTGGGGCAGCACCCACGTCGGACCCCGATCGGGCCTCAGGCGAACCCACGTTGGACCCCGACTGGGTCTCGGGCGAACCCACGTTGAATACTGCACCAGAACCGACCTCCAACGTTGAACCCGGACCCTCCAGCACCACGAGGAACAGCAACTCCTTGCCGGTGACCCTGGAAGAAGGCTCAGAAGAGAAAACAGAACCGGGATCAGGATCACCGGCAGCGCCAGAACCCGGCGAGACGAGTTCAGACGCAGCGGACGGCTGCACCCGGCTCGTCTCCCCTGGAGATAGGCTGAAGTGCTCAAAGATAAAAAGAGAGAAAAGAAAGGAGAGCACTCGCCTGATCTCGGGTTCTGACGCCGTCCAGGACTGCGAAGATCCAGGATCCGTCGTCAGGAGGTAGTTGTCAGGCTCCCATCTAGCCGCGTCGGGCCCCGCAGCCAGCACGATGGTCAGCGCAGCTTGAGATCCCTCCAGCTCAGGTAACCCCGCCGACGATCCACTCGGCGTGAAGCCAGAAGAATCTCGTCCCGCCGGACCGAACCGCTCCTCCGTGGAGACCCGGGGACGCTCAGTCGTCGGCGTAGACTCCACGCAGCAGTCAGTCCCCCTCCTCCGTCCGCAATGTAACTGCGGAACCACAGGCCCTCTCCATATCCCACCACGTTGACCCGGAGCCGGGGACCGCTCGGCGGAGAGAGACACAGAGGATGCGGGATTAGGCATACAGGTTACAGCAGGTGGGGAGAGTTCAGGGAGCTGCGAACCCTGAACTTCTCCTCCAGGGATGTGACAGAGCAAATCATTAAGCAGGTGTGAAAAAACAATGACTTGCCTGCCCCCTGGAGGTTGAGTATCGCCTGCTGTAGTGGAATCTGCTTCTTCCTCTCCCCGCCCGGCGATAACGGAGGACCCCCCGGGAATTCGTCTGAGGGTCGCTCGCGTTGTCTCCAGCAGAGAGCTCACCAGGCCGGGATTCCAGGCACACACAGCGGTCAGGAAGCGCGTCGAGGAGGAGGGGGAAACAGCCGGGGTGAGCCAGCCCGAATGTCCAGGAATGACAGCGGGGGAACGAGGCTCAGGGGACGAGGCTGTAGAATCTCCACACTGACGAGGCGAAGGGATGACAGCTGCGTGGGAGGAACGGTCCTGACGATGACCCAGAACTGGATCCGGACGAGGTTCGTGCAGAGGTGACTCGGCGATGTGATGACGACTACTCCCAGGGGACGAAGCGAGGGGGAAACCCAGGATTCGCCGCTCCAGATCGGAGATCGAGACGAGGAAGGCGTCGAGCACGGGAAAGCTTCGTAGCCCTGAAGTCCTCACCATCAATCTCACTGCCGCCACCACATGCCTGAAGGTGGTGACAGGAAACACAGTAGAGCTCGCGACAGCCACTCGACCCCGGACATAACTGCTGTCAGCTGCGGCTCCTTGAAGGGAATCCCGAGTGACGTGGCGCAGGTCGGGGGAAGTCCTCTGGTTGGCGCGAACTCCCGGACTGGAATAGCGGCAGGAACGGGACTCCGAAGCGGGGAAATACGTCGCCCACTTCGACTCCCTGCCGGGATTTCCATCCACCCCGTGGAGCTTCTCTCGCTGTGTACCTGCAGCGTCTATCCTGGCACTGTCCTCCAGATGGTACAGAGAGTGAGGGTGACAGTCCAGGAGTTCCTCAGCACGGCCCGGATGCCAGCGTCTCGCGTTGGAGGCGTCGTGCAGGGTGAAGAACGTCCCGTCGACAGCCTCCGAGATGGACCTCAGCTCGTCGCCCTGGCGCCGGAAGTGACTCCTGGGAAGCGGCATGCTAGCAGCGCTGACACCCGGACAGAAAGGTACATTTCCACAGCGACTCACGGCCGCCGGCAACTCTTCTGGCTGCGACATACTGTCATATCCGGCTCTAGGGAGCCGGGCAATCAGAGCCAGGGGCAAGCCAGTGAGTCGTGATATTTTATTCAGGGTAAAGGGGAAGGGATGAGGAGAGCACAGATACTCATGCAGACGTACACTCACAGGTTGCACAGCGCAGAGGTAAGCAGCTCGTACCGGACGTGGGGGTAACAAGACGTACATACTCACAGCGGGATACAAACACAGGAATGCTGCAAGAGGAATATAAGCTGACACCAGACGAAGGGGCTTCAGCTTAGCAATGTGTTTATGTCGCAGCCCCGAGTCATCGAGACTGCTCCTATTTATCCTCATTGGCAGCGCCCCAGCTGATGAAGACTAATTGGCCCCAGCCGTCCATAATGCTGCCAGCTGGGGGCCAGCTGAGACGCTGCTCAATGGGAAGCAGGGATGAGGGAAAACATGGGCTGAGTGCCGAGACGGCATCTCAACCCATGGTGACAGGCTGTCCTAAAACATCTTTAAAAAGTCTTCAGCTGATCCAAAATGCTGCAGCAAGAGTTTTAACAGGTACTAGAAAGAGAGATCATATCTCTCCGGTTCTGGCCTCCCTTCATTGGCTTCCCATAGAGTTTAGAATTAAGTTTATAATCCTTCTTCTTACTTACAAAGCTCTAAACAATCAGGCTCCTTTTTATTTAAAAGATCTGATATTACCATATTATCCTAACAGAGCACTACACTCCCAAAATGCAGGATTACTTGTAATACCTAGAATCTCCAAAAGTACAATGGGAGGCAGAGCCTTCAGTTATCAAGCTCCTCGCCTGTGGAACCAGCTGCCAATCTGGATTTGGGAGTCAGACTCGATCTCTGTTTTTAAGAATAGGGCTAAAACCTACCTTTTTGATATAGCCTACAATTAGGGAGGGATCATGTGTTTCTGAACCCTCCCTTAGTTATGCTGCTAATAGGTTTAGTCAGCCGGGGGACCTCCAGTAATGCACTGGGCCTCACTCCTTTCTTCACTCTCAATAGCCTGTTTTCCACTAGCCCAGCACACCTCGGTACGGCTCGATTCACTTCAGTACGGCTCGGAATGCTTCTGTCACGGTGTTGTGCTTGTGCTGTGATGGTTTGTGTTAGGAGGTTTTAGAAGCGGGGCGGCGGCAGATTCTCAGCGAGGCGGGGCCACACTCCCGTGACGTTACACACCCGACTGAGTCCTTATTTACACGAGACAAAAAATGGAGGATCCAAGGATTATTGCCTTGCTCGCTCTGTGGTTTTATCTCACAATTAATTTTATCTCATAATTAAGCTGCAACAACACAAGTCACTTTTGTTTTGAATTAACTGCCAAATGACCTAGAAATAATGAGCTGAAACTTGTTTTTATTCGTATTAAATAATGAGATGGTGGCACACTGGCCAACACCAAATTGTATTATTTTTTACATCCTAGGGCATTTTGGATGTACTGAATTAAAAAAATTCATGTTTTTCACCTTCAGGTCAACGTTTGGAACAACAGTATTATTATTTTCCGTTTAGATGATGCTACACTCCTTCTAAAGTATTGTAAATCTCTGAATTTGGAATGCCGATAGAACATTCAATTTACATATACTTGTACCTACTTTGACTTGGTGCTAATTTTTTATGATATTTCAATAAAAAGAACAGAAAGCTTACAAAAAGATTTCTTTTTCGGTCAAGTTAAAAATTACATTACCTTTACAATGGTTGACCCCTGACAGGATGATCAGCATCATTTTGATCAGACTAGGCAATGGAATTTCTATGTAATTATACTGTTTTATAATTCAGTGTTATAACAGACAAACCACACTTTCCAAAACAATTCCATTTTATTATATACAAAATATTAAAAGAAAAAAAAACTTTGCAACACAAGATGAAGGTTAATCGACATTTTATACACGCCGACCACTGAGTGCCTCTACACCAGCTTCCCAAACTGGGTCACGAAGACTCGGTTGAATGAAGCCGTCTCTGCCAGCTGTGGGTCATGAAGGCTCGGTTGAATTAATCCGGACGGGCTGTCGCAGCGGACGCGTGGGATGATTCTACAAGGAAAATGCACACAATAAAATACAGCACGAAAGTGCAAGATATACAGAAAAGACAAGTTTTTAACAAGAATACATAAGCTTATTTCAGCGTATTGTTCTCATGAATAATTAAAATAAAAGCTTTAGTCCGCAGTGTGCTGCAATAAAGCAGCGATCATCATCCACAAATGAACACCTTTTTTATTGCATAAATAAACTGAGCGTCTTACCGAATATATTTGCGAAAAAACGCACAATAAAAAAAAAATTAAAACTCACCGTTAAAGGACTCCGATGTCGAGACCTCCCGGTATATTTTTTCATTCCGGGCGGCTCCGTCTAACTCGCGCTGGATACGTTCGTCTGACAATGCAGTGAGCAGACACTGCACCTCCTTATTGGTCCATGGAACACCCTTATTACGCAAAGCCATTTTTGATAGAGAATAAATGAAAATAGCACAGCAATACACTGAAAATAAACCGCCAACAGTGGTTGCGTGCTGAGTAAAGGCGGTCGTGAAGATTCTTTTTTTTTTTCAAAAACTTTATTGAGAAGGTCGTGAAGATTCGGTAGAAGAGGAGGAGGAGAGGGGCGGTTACAACCTGACCAATCAGCGCCGGTTACGACCTGACCAATCAGCGGCGACCAGTCTGTTAACGTCACAACACGGCACAGCTCAGCACTGCTGTACCCTGCCCTTCAGCGGGGCTGAGAATCGCGGCTGTTAAACCGTGTTGGGGCTTGTGGAAAAGCGTACAAAGCGTGCTGAGCCGTCCCGTGTCGCGCTAAAGCGTGCTAGTGGAAAAGAATATTTTTTTTTGCTGGTCATTAACATCTGTTTGTTCTCTCCCATAGATTGAGTCCCCATCGTGCTGTTTGCTCTCTACATGTCTGTTCTTTTCATCTTCTCTATCCCCTCACCCCCCAGCCAGTCGCAGCAGATGACTGCCCCTCCCTGAGCCTGGTTCTGCTGGAGGTTTCGTCCTGTTAAAAGGGAGTTTTTCCTCTCCACCGTGGCCAAGTGCTTGCTCACAGGGGATCGCTTGATTGCTGGGGTCTTTCTGTGACTGTGGGGGTTCCCCCTACAGTTGATAGTGCTATGAGATGACTGTTGTTGTGAAATGGCGCTATATAAATAAAGTTGAATTGAATTGAATTGATCTGAGTACTGATCCTGTCTGCGCTTGGGTTACTCAGTATTTCCCCTCGTCTACCTTATTATGTCGGGGTTTGTTATTAGGACCTCGCAAGGGCTCTTATTGTGACAGCGTCACAACCATACTTCCGGCTGTCAAAGCCGAAACAGCGTCGTGACAGCTGTTTGTCATTTTCGTTAATTCTATTCCCCTTTTCTGATTGGTTTATGTTCTGCACTTAAGGGAGCAGCTGAGGCTCACTCCTCACTGCGACCTACACTCACAAACACCTCCATGTTGTTGGACTGGAGTTCCTACCCCCAACTCCAGTCTTCCTCCTGTGTTTGGATTCATCGCTGTTCATCTTTTGTAAGTGTCTTTGCACAGTGTAGGTTCCGTCCTTGCTGCACCTCCTCATTCGTCATCAGTGTTAATTATTCTGTGCTTTAGTGTATATATGTGTTTTGCCCCACGTGACTGTTTATTTTATCCTTTGTCCTTTTTGTAAATAAACTGGCAAACTTACTTCTGGCTCCTGGCATCTCACTAATGCCCTGCAAGGGGCATTCATGACAGATATCGTCTGTAGCAGTTCTTCTTTGCTTGATGTCATTAAGGTCGTATGATTTGCATATCTAAGGTTGTTCCTTCTTACACCTCCAATTTTGATACCCCACCTCAAGGGCTGTCTTCATGACATCTTCTGCATATATATTATACAGAATGGCCAATTATATGCATCCCTGACTTACTCCACGGCCAATCTTGAACCACTCAGTTATTCCATTGTTTTTTCTCACATTTGATTTTTGGTCATCATACAGTCTGCTCATGAGGGAGATGTGTGCTGGGAAACCCATTCTTGACAAGATGTTCCATAGCTGTCTATGGCTAACACAGTCAAATGCCTTGGAGTAATCAATCAAGCACTCTGTCTGCCAGATGCTGAGAAGCTGGTCCATGCCTTCATCTTCCCCAGGTTGGACTATTGTAATGTGCTCCTCATTGGCGTTCCTGGTAGGAACCTCCAGAGACTCCAGTACATCCAGAACAGTGCTGCCAGGATCTTGAAGAGGAAGCAAAAATATGACCACATCACCCCAGTTCTCCACTCTTTACATTGGCTCCCGGTAAATGTGAGGATTGAATATAAAATTTGTCTCCTCACATATCAATGTGCATACATGGCAATGCACCTGATTACTTAAAAGAACTCCTTCAACATCAGAAACATACCAGAAGCCTCCGTTCCACAAATACTTACTGACTACACATCCCCAGGTTTAAGCTACACAAAATGGGAGACAGAGCTTTCAAGGCAGCAACTCCAAGGCTGCGGAATGCTCTGCCTGATTACCTGCCTGAGAGTGCCACAGACAGTAGAGTCCTTTAAGAAATCTTTGAAAACTCTTTTCTTTTTTAAAGTATATCAATAGTCACCTATGTGATTTTAGCCCTGTTTTTATTATTTGTATTTTCTTATTTTAATTTTTTACAGTTTTTATTCTGTGGCATGTTGAGATTTATTTCCTTTTAAATGTAAAGTGTGATGTAAATAAAAATTGTTATTATTATTATTATTATTATTATTATTATTATTATTATTATTATTATTATTAAAATGTAGTTTTATGTTGCATCCTTTCCATTTTTCTATGATCTGTCTCAAATTCACAATGTGTTCTCAGGTTCCTCTACCTGTGACAAAACAAGCTTGTTCTGTAGCAATCTCTCCAGAGTACTTGTTCTTGAGCCTGTTGACCATTATCTTCAGGAGGATCTTGCTAGCATGTACTATGAGACTGATAGTTCTGTGGTTGCTGCATTCCTTCATATTACCCTTCTTGTATATAGGTACAAAGACAGCATGGCACCAGTCTGTAGGCCAGTCTTGTTGTTTCTATATCATGCACAGTCTCCAGAGTAAGGTGATTCCTTCTTCACCACATGCCTTCCATAGTTCTGTTGGAAGTTCATCTACTTTGGGTGATTTTCCATTTGATAACTGGTTTAGGGCTTGTATCACTTCTTCTTTGAGCAGCGGTGGTTTGTTTTCATTCACTGCAGTATGAAATACTTCTTCATCATGATCAAGTTTCTTGTATAGACCTTTACAGTATTCTGCTCATCTTCTTTTTATATCATCATCCTGTGAGAGCATTCCCATCTTTGTCAGTGATAACATCTGTCTGTGCACTCAATTTCCCTGTGATTTCTTTCACAAGTTGGTAGATTTTCTTTGAGTTGTTACCATTCTGTTCAAGCTCTTGACATTTGAACTAAAGATACTTATTCTTGTCTTTTATAGCTTTTCTTGAGAATTCTTTGTCAAGCCTTCTCGATTCATCATCATCATGTTTACATTTTGCCAATCTTCTTTGTTTGGCTATCTCTATGGCCTCGTTGCTCAGCCATTGTTCTTTCTGCCTGCTTCTTCTTGGTAAATGGCTCTGTGCTGCTGTTTTCATGCTATATCTCATGTTTTCCCACAGTTACTTGGGCATTGACTCCTCTTCTTTGAATTGTATAAGAGGATTAAACTTGCTGGTCACCTCATCTGTAAACTCTTCTGGAATAGATGATATATCATAACAAATTGGGGCTGTCATGCACTTCTTTCTTTTCATTTTCAGTTTCACTTTGCAGACCAGCATGTAATGATAACTTGTTGTTTTCACATTTAATATGTTTGATCTCCAACGTCTCTTGATCATGATGTAATCAGTTTGATTTCTCACTCTGTCAACTGGACTTACCCGTGTGTACAGATGACGTGGATTATGTTTGAAGGCATATTCATTTAAACTAAGTAATTTGTTGCACATAATTCAGCAAGGCAATCATATCTTCCTTTTCTTTGACCTAAACCAAATTTTACAAAGTGGTTAGTGTATGGTTTATTTCCACCAATCTTGACATTCTAATCACCCATCAAGATGATTATGCCTTTCTTGTGGCTCTTGTCTAGTGTATCTTAGACCTTATTATAAAACTTTTCCACCTCTGTTATCTGCAGCAGTAGTGGGGGCATACACGTGTAGAAATGTCATGCTTATCGAGTGTGTTCCTAATCCTAGTCTTGATTCTGTCATTGATTGGGTTGTAACCTAGAACTGACTTTGCTGTTTCCTTGTCAACAATGAAGCAAACACCACTACATCTTCATCCTTCATCTCTGCCTGAGAAGAAAACTGAACACCCTTCATCATTTGTGAACCTCCCTCGGCTGAGCATCTAGTGTTCCGATATTCCAAGCACATTCATTGCATATCAGTTCATTTCATGTGAGATGATCAGTAGCTTCCGTTGTGTCAGTCCTCTTACATTCCAAGTGGCACAGGTTGTTGTATGCCAAAGAGATATGCTGCTTTTTTTGTCCGCTGGGCCAACGGGTGCTGGGTTTCCTGGAGTGGGGTTTAACCATGAGCTGTCATCACTGGCAGGGATTCCAAGTGACTCAAGTCTCTCTGCCCCAGCAGCATGTACAGTGTCATCGAGCCTAGGGGGTAAACCTTCTGACACTTCACTTCTTTGATATTCACCAGAACTCATGTTGACTAGCTTGGCAAAATAGTGCAATAGGTTGCCAGGTCTTTTTGCACCAGTAAGAGAGGGCATCTTGAAACCCCTTCTTCATGGTTCATCCACCCGTAGCCATTGACTGTCAAAGTGGTTTTGATTTTGGAGTGGTCCTTGTCCTAGATAGGCTGCCTGTCAAGGCTGATGAGCCCTACCTGCCCAGGGCTAACAGGTGCTACACCTTGCCCAAGAGTGACCTGGGGGTAGCTGTGGTTAAGGGTAACCTCATTCTCCCATGTCAGATGACTCCACAACTGGATGCAGTTTAACATCATACCCAGGACTAGATGACGTCTGAAATTAGATTTGTTCATACCATGTTAAAAAAAAAGACATACAGAAAATCCCGCTGAATCACAAATAAAGTTCACTCCATTTCCTGAGGCCACCACATCACATCCATGCTCCCAGACATGCATTGTTGTTGTAAGTTATCCTTTTCTCCACATTCCATCCTGCACTTGCTGCTCACATCCAGTTTGAACAAGATGTTTAGCTTGCTAGATACATCTGGCCAGAGTAGACAATGAGTTGGTGATTGTCTTTGATGCCATATTTGTGTAGTGCACACAAAACAATTTTGGATCACAGACAAGTGTGGATTTGATCCTGATCAGAGACTTTGTCAGCAAACGCTAGAATTTGTTGGGTATAAAATCATGTGGTCTGACCCTTTCATAACCTTATCCAAGTCGTTTTGGTGCTTAACTCTAATCTTGAAACATTTACTATAAATGCGAGGATCAAAAGAGCAGATTCATATACAGTAACCTCCACCTCAACCTACTCTCTTTGGTGGAATTCATGGCTTTTCATTGATTGACTGAGTGACATCATAATTCCTTGCTTCATATAAGTATTGTAGTCTAAAAGATTCAAAGGTCCTTAGCAGGAGGTTACCATGTACATTGTAAGCAATTACCATAGAGAACTCCTCTGACAAGGTCCATCTGACAGGTGCCACAAGATGCTGATTCTATGAGATTTCTATACAGGTATACTTTGTGACTTATGCTGCATGAAATGGGTCTCCAAAACTCTAACTGTTACAACTCGCTCTCGCCTGTCATAAGCGCCAGCGGCGCGCACACCTGCGCCTCATCAGCCTCTGCCTATATAACTCCCTCTGCCCTCTGCCTCGGCCTGGAGTCGTCTGCTTGTCTACGCTCCCAAACCTCCAGCACTCGACCGTTCGTCCCGGCCAGCGCACCATTCTCCAAGCACATAAGCTGCATTATCCTTCTTACCTTCTCTCCAGCTTCTCCCCTGTGCACAGGTAGATCTCCAGGGCGGCGGATTTCCTCCTCCTCGCCTCTCCCTGTCAACCTCCCTCCAACACGTCGGGAGCGCACAGCAGCACTGTCCTCCAGGCAGCATCAGCGTCGCCAACGCCAGTCACCATCTCATCTGCATGTAAGCAGTATATTGTGATTATTCCCCATGGGGCGTTAACTGTAGCTAATTCCCTGCTCTGCTCTGTCCTCAGGGTTGCCTGGCTGCACGGCGAGCTGTTCTGCTCTAGACGCACCCTGTTCACCCACACCACATCCACACTTCCACTCACGCATTCAACACCACCGGTTGTTGAATAAAAGCCTTAAATCTTCCCGAGCCTGTGTGTGTCTTCCCTGAGCCCATCATTATGTCAGTACAACTCCAGCAAGGTGGCTCAGCGGACAGCGGGCTCGCATGCCGACTTTCCACCCTCGAGGCTCAGGTGGATTTAATCGCTCATCAGCAACAGGTGATTTTCAATCAACTTACCCAAATTATCCAACGGTTAGATCGCCTGGATCCTCCACAGGCCTTCCCTCCAGCTCCGGCCGGCGGGCCAGCTTCGGTCCCCTCCCCGGCTAGCTCAGCTAGCTCGGGACCGCTAACCCGACTCATCCCCATTCCAACCCCTGCGCACTTCAGCGGGAAACTTGGTGAGGTACACAGTTTTCTCCTACAGTGTGAGTCGGTGTTTCAGCGCGTCCCCGGGGACTTCCCTTCAGATCATAGCCAAATTGGGTACGTAGCAAATCTTTTGGAAGGGCGAGCGCTAGCTTGGGCCTACGCCGTCATGGCAAGGCCCAGCTACGCGAACCTGACCTACGCCCAATTCGTGCATGATTTTAAGGAAGTTTTAGACCATTCGGATGGTGATAACGTCCTAACCACCCGGCTACTCAATCTTCGTCAGGGTAGCCGGTCTGCCGCTGACTACGCTGTCGACTTCCAGGTGGTAGCGACGGAAGTCAGGTGGGGCGAAGTTGCGCTTTGCAGCATCTTCACCCGCAGCCTAAATTCTTCCTTACAGGACAAGCTGGCCTCCCGGGATCTACCGGACCGGTTATCAGAATTAATTTCCCTTGCAATGAATTTAGATAATAGGCTGCGGGAACGGGCCGCCGAGCGGAGGTCTTCCGGCCGCTCGAGCGGAGCTTCCGCCCGGGTCCCTCAGTCTTGCCCCCTGGTGTTACCCGCTCTTGGATCCACCAACGACACTGAGGCAATGCTGATCGGACGGGCTAAACTTCCACCTGCGGAGAAACAGCACCGCAGAGAGTTGGGCCTCTGCATGTATTGCGGGGGTGACCAGCACTCTGTGGAAGACTGTCCGATTTGGCCAAAAGGGGACGTCCGGGGACTTCCGGTTATGGCGGCCGCCTAGAAGGACACGTATCACTCTGCTCTGCCCCTGGAAATAAAAATTCGGCAAATAACTCTCTCATTTGGAACAGAACTTTTCCCAGCGTTTGGGTGAGGATATGCCGGTGAAGACTAAGGCTGGGAAATCAGGAGGGGGAAAAATTGAATCCCCGAAGCAGTCCAAATTAACGGACTTTAAAGTTTGTGGCGCAGTAGAAAATGCTGCGGATATGGCGGATGAAACTAGCGGTGGTGCGGTAACTGCTGCTGCTGACGATGGCGGCACAGGTGCAGTGCTGGCTGCCATTAGCTCAATGAGAGCAGACTTTTCCGCTAAACTTGATGGGATTATGGCAGCGTTGGATGCAATGAGAAAGGAGTTGGGTGACTGCGTGGAGCGAGTGACGCAGGCGGAGCTTCGTGTGTCAAGTGCGGAGGATGAAATCAGCGGACTTCAAATAAAGGTGCGCACTTTGGAAAAAAAAAATAAAGATCTGGAAAATAGCGTTCTGGACTTGGAATCTCGGTCCAGAAGGAACAACCTGAGGCTGGTGGGTTTACCGGAGGGAGCCGAAGGTCGTGATTCATGCTCCTTCTTGGAGGGGTGGATCCCGGAGGCGCTGAACAACGCGGAGCTAAAATCATCAGTCGTCTTGGAAAGCGCCCACCGAATTGGCCCACCGAGAGGTAACAAGGCAGCACCGAGGACGCTAATTATGAAGTTTCTCAGCTACAGAGACAGGATGACGATCTCCAACGCGGTGCGGGCCAAAGGAGAAATTAAATACCAAGATCAGCAGGTGCGGTTCTACCCAGATCTGGCCTCAGGAATCCAACAATTAAGGAAGCAGTTTGACCCCATCCGCAAAGAACTGCGCAACCTTGAGATTCGTCATGGAGTGATTCACCCTGCAAGACTTCTGGTCACATATGAGGGCAGAACACGCATCTTCAAGACCCCCGAGGAGGCGCAGGAGCTCATCAAGAAGATCCAGGAAGAGACTGGTGGGAGCTAAGCATGAACAGAATATAGGGTAGAATATTTGAGCATTTAACTGATTAGAAGCATATAACAAGATTACAAAATATAGAATGTATTACATATTAAAAAAAAAAAAAAAGTACAAAATTGCTAAAAAAATTTTGGAGTTAAATTGGAAAATTACAGAAGAGAGTTAATGTTACGTTATTAAAAGCAGTAGAGTTAGGGTGATTGGGAGGATGAAGAAGGAGTGGCTTTGGCTGATCCTCGTGGGTGTGGAACGGTCGATGGCTATACCGGGAGACGGAATTTTTCTTTTGCTTTTGGGGGGATTGCCACAAATGTGGGAAGGGGGAATTTGTTTGTGTGTAGTTTGTAGGGTGAATGTTCAACCTCTCATTTTTTTGCTTTTCTGTTTGAGCATGTTTACACTGCAAGGTAATCCCAAACTCCCTATTGATTATAAATCAAAGCGTTAATCTTAATTTAACTTCATGGAATTGCAGAGGTCTACAAAATTTAAAAAAACTTAAACAAGTTATGAATAAAATAAAAGACATGGGTTCAAAAATTGTGTTTTTACAAGAAACTCATCTAATAGAGCAAGATGTAAAAAGAATTAGGAGTAGATGGCAAGGAAATGTTTTCACCTCATCATTTTCATCCCGAGCCAGGGGAGTTATGACTCTCATACATAAATCAGTCCCATTTCAAGTGAAAAATGTAATTGGAGACAAATTTGGAAGATATGTAATCATTCAAGGATCTTTGCTATTAGAAAACATAAATTTGGTGAACTTATATGGTCCCAATATAGATGATCAAAAGTTCTTTGCCAATTTATTTCTTATCTTATCATCACTTACAGGGCAACATATAATAGCAGGGGATTTTAATTGTACATTGAATCCCAGTATAGATAGATCAACAGGACTGGACTGTACGCACAATGGATGTAGGATGACCATTAATCATTTTATGAAAGAATTGAAATTGATAGATATATGGAGAGAAATGAAACCACAAGTTAAAGCATACTCTTGTTATTCCAATACCTACAAGACATTCTCACGTATAGATTATTTTTTGATCTCCACAGAATTAAGGTCCAAGATTCAAAACTGTTTTTATGATAACATCGTGATCTCTGATCATGCACCCTGCTGTCTAATGTATGTAGATAAGAAACTGACAAAGGAACCAGGTAGATGGCAATTTCAGCATAAATGGCTTCAGGATGAGGAATTTGTTAAGTATATAGAAAAACAGATAGATGAGTTCTTTGATATCAATACTACACAAACATCAGCATGTGTAAAGTGGGAGGCTTTCAAAGCTTTTATTTGGGGACATATTATTAGTTATACAGGTTCAAAATCTAAGAAGACTCGAGAGGAGAGAGTCCAATTGGAACATAAAATAAAAATTCTTCAAGAAAGAGTATATGCAGGAAGAGATCCAAGGTTGGAGAACGAATTACTGATTTTGAGAGCTGAATATGACAAAAAATCAGCGAATAGAGCTGCCTCGAGTCTTCTAAGATTGAAACAATCTTTTTATGAACAAGGTGAAAAATCAGGAAAGTTATTGGCATGGCAGATTAAACAATTAGAATCTAAAACACCAATTACCAGTATTATAAGTAACGGACAGGTAGTTATAGATCCTTCAGAAATTAATAGAGCCTTTAGAGATTACTATGAAAAATTATATGATACCAAAAATGAATCTGACTTAACAAAACTACATGGGTTTTTGAATGAACTATTTATACCGTGTATTCCAAATGAAAATAGGGAGATACTGGAGTCTAAAATTAGTCAAGAAGAAGTTGGACTAGCCATTGATAATATGAAATCAGGAAAAAGTGCAGGACCAGATGGTCTTCCAGTTGACCTTTATAAAAAATTTAAGAATAAATTAACAAAACCTTTTTTGGAAATGGTTTTAGAAATAGTAATTTACCATCATATATGAATAATGCCTTAATTATACTGTTGCCAAAACCAGGTAAGCCCTCTAATAAATGTGAAAATATGAGACCAATAAGCCTATTAAATGCCGACCTTAAGATAATTTGTAAAATTTTAGCAAGACGAATACAAGAAATTTTACCAAATATTATTAATCGAGATCAGAATGGCTTTATAAAGGGAAGACAAGGCTTCCATAATGTAAGAAGACTATTTAATATTATTTATTCTAATAAAGAAGCACCGGATACAGCTCTCTTATCACTGGATGCCGAAAAAGCCTTTGATAGAGTTGAATGGCCCTTTCTTTTTGAAGTCTTACAAAGGTTTGGACTTGGAAATAATTTCATAAAATGGGTTCAGATAATATATAATAATGCTACTGCAGAAATTCTAACAAATAACAATATTTCAAAATCAATAAAAATCAATAGAGGATGTCGACAAGGCTGTCCACTTTCACCTTTACTGTTTACTATGGCAATTGAACCTTTAGCGATGGCGATACGTCTACAGTCACAAATATATGGAATTAAAGTTGGACCAACAGAACATAAAATCTCCCTGTATGCCGATGACATAATTTTGTTTATGTCGAATCTTAAAAAATCAATTCCGACCTTGTTGAATTTAATAAAGAATTTTGGGGAAATATCAGGATATAAAATAAATAAAACTAAATCTTCAATATTAATGCTAAATGAGACCCAGAGAAATTACCCAGCCCCTGAGGTAAATCAATTCAATGTTGTAAATCAGTTCAAATATTTAGGAATCCAAATTGTGCCTAAGCTAGAATCAGTCGCCAGTGTCAATTATGAAGCCTTAATGACAGATATTGATGAGTTACTTCAGAGATGGATGTCACTACCAATGTCGATGATCGGGAGAATTAATATACTTAAAAGTAATATCTTACCTAAAATACTTTATTTATTTCAATACATTCCCTTACCACCACCTTTAGATTTATTCTCAAGAATTAAAAAAAAGTTAGTGGAATTTATATGGAACAACAGGAGGGCTAGATTACGTCTGTCTTTATTATATTTACCATTTGATCGTGGAGGTCTGAAATGTCCAAATTTTATGTTGCATTATTGGTCGGCACAACTGAGGTCTATGACATATTATTTTTCATCAAATGATCTCCCTCACTGGACTGAAATGGAATCATACAATTTACCTTTACCTCTTCCCATATTCATATACTCAGATTCGGCAAAAAAATTACAAAAACAAGTTAAAAATCCATTTGTAAAGCATATGATCAAAATATGGTGTGAAGCTAAAAACTATTTAAAAGAACCACAGTTATTGTCACAATTTAGTCCAATATGGGGTAATCAATATTTTAAACCAGGGAGAGCGGACGCTGTATTTAAAGTATGGAATTTAAAAGGGATACAAAAGATTCAGGATTTATATTTGCCATGTGCAGAAAACATAATGTCTTTTGAAGAGTTGAGGATCAAATTTAATCTCAATAGAACACATTTTTTTAAATATCTTCAACTTAGAAACTTTATTCGATCAAATCAAAATAAAGCTCTCACTCGACCTATCTATTCATCCTTGGAAAAAATGTTGATGAAAGATAGTAAAAGAAAGGGTATTATTTCAGAGTTTTATAACTCATTGACACTACTTTCAAGTGAAAATTCACTGAAAAGATTAAACTACTGGAAAGAAGATCTGCAAACTGAAATTTCAGAGGAACAATGGGAATTGGCTTGTACAGAAGCTCAAACCAAATCAATAAATGTACGCCTTAAATTGATACATTTCAAATGGTTAATGCGGATGTATGTTACACCGGAGGAGTTAAATAGATATAACAAAAATATACCAGATACGTGCACAAAATGTATGGAAAGTAAAGGAACTCTATTTCATTGTGTATGGGAATGTAGATTAATAAGAATGTTTTGGGAAGAGGTGAGGGTAACAATTGAAAAAATAATCTCAAAACAAATCATATTGAATCCTAAACTGTTTTTGTTGGGTCTGTACCCAGAAAAGCATAATTTTAATAAAAGTGAAAGAACATTCATAGACCTCAGTTTGCTTAATGCCAAAAAATGTATTGCACTATTATGGAAAAAGACTCATAGACCAGATGTGACTCAGTGGTTAAGACAGATGTTAACAAACCTTCCATTAGAAAGAATAACATATATACTGAAATCAAAGGAAATTGTGTTTGAGAACATATGGAGACCTTTTATTGATTATGTAAAAAATTTAAACATAACTCTTGAAGAAGAAGGTGAATGATATGTGTGGACCTTGTAAATTCCAAACTGGTGAACATAATATGTATACTTATGTGTTGGATTGTCTAGACTAAACAGAGGAGCATTGTTGAAGATTTGATTTTGTTGGTGGTTGTTGGTGTTTTTTAGTGCATTTTTTTTTTTGTAGTACTTTAGTGTTAGTGTTTGATTGTTTGTATCATGTTTGTTTAAAAAAAAAAAGGTTCAATAAAGATATTGTGGAAAAAAAAAGGGGACGTCCGCGAGTCGCTGTAGGGGGCCTTGCGGACGCGTCCCATTCTAATCCTCTCACTAAATGCCTCCTCCCAGTTAGGTTCTGTCATAACCCCACTGGCCATGTCACACACGCACTGGTGGACTCGGGGGCAGAACAGAATTTCATTTCTCAAAGCCTGGTATCCCGTTTGGGCATCCCCTGCCAAGCGCTGCCAGCCCCCGTTAACCCGGTCACTCTTGCCCGTACACTTCTAGAGAGAGTCACTCACAGAACTAAACCGGTCCCAGTCATCGTCTCCAGTAACCACAGGGAGGATCTCAGCCTCTTAGTACTACCCACCTCGGCTTCACCTGTCATTCTGGGTTATCCCTGGCTGCGTCTTCATAATCCCACCTTCGACTGGCAGTCCGGCAGCGTCCTCTCCTGGAGCACCTTTTGCATGAGCACCTGCCTCCAGTCCGCTGCCTGTGCCCCGTCGGTGCCGCTCCCAGCTCCTGACTCTCCTCCTCCGGACCTCTCTTTGGTACCCCCAGAGTTCCACAACCTGGGCCCGGTCTTTAGTAAGTCCAAAGCACTGTCTCTCCCCCCCCACCGCCCCTACGACTGCACCATAAACCTCCACCCAGGGGCGCCCCTTCCATCTGGTCGCCTCTACAGCCTGTCTGCCCCGGAGCACGAGGCCATGGACGTTTACATTAAGGAGTCGCTCAGCACAGGCATCATCCGGCCTTCCTCGTCCCCGGCTGGAGCTGGATTTTTCTTTGTGGGCAAGAAGGACGGGTCCCTGCGGCCGTGTATCGACTTCCGGGCTCTCAATGACATCACAATAAGGAACAAGTACACGCTGCCCCTGATGGACTCGGCCTTTAACTCCCTCCAGGGGGCATCCTGGTTCACCAACCTGGACCTGCGCAGTGCGTACCACCTCGTTAGGATCCGGGAGGGTGATGAATGGAAGACGGGGTTCCAGACTCCCAGCGGCCATTTTGAGTATCTGGTCATGCCGTTTGGGCTCACCAATGCTCTAGCCGTCTTCCAATGCCTCATCAACGACGTTCTTTGGGACTTCCTGGGGGTCTTCGTGTTCGTGTATCTGGATGACATCCTGATCTTCTCCCGGACTCGGGAGGAGCATCAGGCCCATGTGAGGCGGGTCCTTCAGCAACTTCTGGAGAACAGGCAGAGAAGCAGAGAAGTGTGAGTTCTACACCAACCAAACCTTCCTGGGTTTCATCGTCGCTCACAACCAGGTTCTCCCCAACCCGGCTAAGGTCAAGGCAGTGGTGGAGTGGCCCACCCCCTCCTCCAGGAAGCAGGTGCAATGATTCCTCGGCTTTGCCAATTTCTAAAGCCCCTTTGTGCCGAAGTACAGCGCCATCTCCACTCCCATGACCCGCCTCACCTCTCCCAAGGTGCCGTTCCAGTGGACCGAGGACGCAGCATCGGCCTTCGAGACCCTGAAGACGGAGTTCGCCTCCTCCCAGGTCCTCACCCAGGTTGACCCGACACTCCAGTGCCTGGTTGAGGTGGACGCATCCGACACGGGGGTGGGGGCAGTGCTGTCCCAGCACACACCTGCGGATGGGCAGGTGCGTCCCTGTGCCTTCTTCTCCCGGCGCCTCTCCCCTGCTGAACGAAATTATGACGTCGGTGACAGGGAGCTCCTGGCGGTGAAGCTCGCACTTCAGGAGTGGCACCATTGGCTGGAGGGAGCAGCTCAGCCGTTTGTGGTCTGGACCGATCACAAGAACTTGGAGTACCTGCGGATGGCCAAGCGTCTGAATGCCCACCAGGAGTGTTGGTCACTCTTTTTTGGATGCTTCAAGTTCACCATCACCTATCGCACCCGTTCCAAGAACGGGAAACCGGATGCGTTGTCCAGACAGCTCGCCCCCGAAGACCCTGAGGATCGGGACCACACCATCCTGCCCACCTCCTGCGTCATAGGAGCCGTTGCATGGGGGATTAAGGCCAAGGTCCGGAAGGCACAGGAGGCGGAACCCGACCCTGGCGGCAGTCCGGTCGGGACACTATTTGTTCCATCATCGGTCCAGGGCGACGTCATCCACTGGGCTCATACGGCTAAGTTTGCCTGTCACCCTGGCATCTCCCGGCTGGTGGCGCTCCTCCAACGGTCCTTTTGGTGGTGGTCTGGTCTTAGGAGTGACGTCACCAACTACATCCGTGCCTGTCCCCAGTGCGCAACGGGTAAGACCTTCACCTCCCCTCCAGCGGGTCTCCTCCACCCACTACCGGTCCCTGGGAGGCCCTGGTCCCATGTGGCGCTGGACTTCATCACCGGTCTCCCCAAGTCTAACTCTTATGACACCATCCTGACCATCATCGACCGGTTCTCCAAGGCGGCCCATTTCGTGCCTCTCCGTGGGCTCCCTTCGGCGCGAGAGACGGCCGACTTATTAATCCAACACGTAGTCAGGTTGCACGGGATCCCGGTGGATGTCGTCTCGGATCGGGGGCCTCAGTTTGTGTCCAAGGTTTGGAAGTCCTTCTGCAACGCACTGGGGGCTACGGTGAGTCTGTCCTCCGGTCACGATCCTCAATCGAACGGACAGTGTGAGCGCACTAACCAGGAGCTGGAGGCAGCCTTGCGCTGCGTCACCTCTTCTAGCCCTTCTTCCTGGAGCACCTGCCTACCCTGGGTTGAGTACGCCCCCAACTCGACCTTGTCCTCAGCCATCGGTATGCCCCCCTTCAGGGCGTCCCTGGGGTATGATCCGCCCTTGTTCCCTGAAGAGGAAGGTGAGGTGGTGGTCCCATCTGTCCAAGCACATTTGAGGCTCTGCCGGCGTATTTGGACCAAGACGTGCCAGGCGCTTTTACGCACGGCGGAGCGCAATTCTTGAGCTCCAACACGTCGGGAGCGCGCAGCAGCGCTGTCCTCCAGGCAGCCTCAGCGTCACCAATGCCAGTCACCATCTCATCTGCATGTAAGCAGTATATTGAGAGCTGTTCTGCTCTCGACACACCCTGTTCACCCACACCACATCCACACTTCCACTCACACATTCAACACCACTGGTTGTTGAATAAAAGCCTTAATTCTTCCCGAGCCTGTGTGTGTCTTCCCTGAGCCCATCATTATGTCACTAACCACCTTATGTCACGGTCGTGTATGTTCCAGCCGCGAATGCTGGCGAAAGTAGCGATTTTGGATTTTTGTTAGGGTTTGTAAAAGGTTTCCAAACACGATGCAAACAGTTTTTAAGGTCCCCAAAAGTTTTTCTGTCACCCCCAAAAATTGAACATGTTTGAATTTTTTGGGCAAATGTATTTTTCTGCAAACAGTTCCAAACGTTTGAAAAATAGTTTTAAGTGTTTGCACCGGAGATGTTACCTAATGGTAGAGCATCCGCCCCACAGCCGGGAGCTTGTGGGTTCAAGCCCTGACCTGGTCATACCAAAGACCATAAAAAAATGGGACTTCCTGCTTTCTAGCTTGGTGCTCAGCATAATAGAATGGGGGAAGGATGAGTTGTTTGTGGCAGTGCCTTGCATAGTAGTGGCCCCTCTGATTCTAGATGTGAGTAACATTGTAGATAGGAGAAAAGTAATTTCATTCTACTGTACATAATTGGCTGTATAGATTTAATGACAATAAAGTTGGCTTCTTCTTCTTCAAATGCTTGTAATATGTTTGCAAATGGTTGTAACATATGTTGCGACAGTTGTTTTTGATTCACCAAGTAGTGAACACGAATCACTAGATGGTCTGATTGATAGCTTGGGGTTTTATTAAGTGAATAACTTTTTTTTGAACAAAATCTACATGTCTCCCATCCCATGACTTTTCCTAAATATGTGTTTTTTATGTTTTCTGTAGTCTGGAATGTATTAAAATAAAACACATGATTGCAGAGCATTTATTCTTTGAACTTCCACCTGCTGTCATTTAGACCACAGCGAGAAGAGGGAGAGGAATCATCATTTTATTCACCAGACAGCAACAAACAAATATGGATGGAGAGAACAAAAACAGACTCCAAACCTTAACCTCCACAAAAAAAGCTTACTGTACACTGAGACATCTGTTAGTAGGCCTATGTCCACTCCAGGTAGGAAGCGCTGCTAGACAGACATTATTTTGTGAATACAAATGAATTTAGCATATATGTAAACAAATTAAATTACCCTCATTAAAAAAGAATTATAGTCTCAACAGCTCAACCACCTGACACCGGCTTCTGTCCATCAGCACCACACTGCAGTTCTCTGTGAGATTTATGCCTGCATCATCTACAGGTTAAATAATTGTAAATGATCTAGATTTTTATTATAATCCCAAACATGAACATAAAGTTAGCAATGCCGAAAAT
Organism: Pholidichthys leucotaenia; assembly: GCA_020510985.1. Lineage (NCBI taxonomy): Eukaryota > Metazoa > Chordata > Actinopteri > Cichliformes > Pholidichthyidae > Pholidichthys > Pholidichthys leucotaenia. Next base: position 190,868,783 of record CM035849.1, on the reverse strand, counting down.
AATTATTTTTTTTAAAAAAGAGAACAAAGAATCTCTCATTTGTCCAATTACTCACTTAACCCTTTGTGATTCTTGGTTCCATGGCCAGATAGCGCTGTGGAGTGTCTGTGTCACAGCTCTGGGACTCTCATGTGACATGGCCTTAAACCATAATAAATCCACAGTTGTGCTAAGTATTCCACCTCACAAGGTGGCAGACACATATAACTTACTGCTCTTGCCTTGGAGGACCAATGCCCCCCTCCCCCCAAAAAAACGCTCACTTCTGGGACACCAGAGAAGAAGAGTTTATAAACAAATGTCGATATGTGGCATCGCAAGATGGAGGAGGCATTTGTGGGAATAATCATAACAGTTTCTGGATGTGGGAGAAAAAGTGAAAATGACAGGGAGAAGACAAAAATAATGACCAGGATGCTGCAAAAGGACGAAGTGAGCCACCTGACCAGCGGTAAGTGACGAATTTGATATATTGATATTGATTTTCTGGTTCATATACTTTGAAGATAAGATAACAAAATGCCCAAAACAAAAAACAAAACCATTCTTTGTGTAAATATGTCCAAAGTCCACTTTTGACTGAAAGTTATGTAATTCGATATGGCTGCTGTGGCATTATCCAATTAGATGCATAAATTTACTCCTATCTCAAACTTTGGATCATATTCTGCATCTTTCTAATTGACAGTAAGCATTTATCTCTTACCACTTTCAAGTTATAGCTTTGGAAATCTCTGACAACCGAACTGAATATTTTCTTGAAAAACCTTGACCACTACAGGGGGTGGAGGCTGACGGTGCAATGGAGTGCCACAGACAGTCATAAGGAAATCTGTCAATCAAACATGTTGTCATCCCAACTGCTTAGAAGGTGGGAGTCGTCAGACCAATTTTAAACAGGGAGTAAAACTGATATAAACGACTACAGACCATTCAGCATCTTACCTGTCATCTCCAAAAACAATTGAAAAATGGGTGGCCACACTATTATACACTAACTACTACAACTCCTTCAACTGACATCTGGTTGGATCAGTTTACTCAAATTGACCTTTTAGAGTTAGACAAAATAGTTTCCTCATCCAAGCCTTCAGCTTGTCTTTTAGACCCTATTCCTACCAGGTTATTTAAAGAAGTCTTCCCATTTATTGGTAGTTTTATTCTTCAAATAATCAATTCTTCATTAACTTTAGGCCATGTACCGCAAGCTTTTAAAACGGCTGTAATTAAACCCTTACTCAAAAAGCCAGCACTGGATCCAGGAGTTTTAGCTAACTATAGACCAATCTCTAATCTCCCTTTCATTTTAAAAATCTTAGAGTTGTTGCTACGCAATTATTTGACCACTTGCAGGGAAATGGTTTATTTGAAGAGTTTCAATGTGGGTTTAGAATCCATCATAGTACTGAAACAGCCTTAGTGAAGGTCACTAATGACCTCCTTATTGCATCTGATAATGGACTTGTTATGTACTTGTCCTTTTAGACCTTAGTGTAGCTTTTGATACTATTGATCATAATATTCTACTTGATAGATTAGAACACTATGTTGGACTTAATGGAAATTTGTTGCAGTGGTTTAAATCTTATTTATCTGATAGGTTCCAGTTTGTTGATGTCAATAATGAATTTGCTTTCAACTCAAAGCTCAGTCATGGAGTTCCACAGGGATCTGCGCTAGGCCCTGCTCTTTTTAGTTTATATATGGTTCCGTTAGGCAGCATTATTAGGAAGCAATGTATACATTTTCATTGTTATGCAGATAACACACAATTATACCTGTCATTGAAGCCAGATGATAGTAATCAATTAGCCAAGTTAGAAGCCTGTCTTAAGGAAATCAAAGCTTGGATGACTTGTAATTTCCTGCTATTAAATTCAGATAAGACTGAAGTCATTCTTGTTGGTCCAAAAAACCTTAGAAATACCTTTCCAAATCAAACTTTTAGTTTGGATGCAGTTACTCTTTCTCTTAATAGCTCTGTGAGGAACCTTGGAGTTATTTTTGATCAAGATCTGTTTTTCAATTCACATATTAAACTCGTTTCTAAGACTGCTTTCTATCATTTGCGTAATACTGCAAAGATTAGGAGCATCTTGTCTCAGAGCGATGCTGAGAAACTGATCCACACTTTTGTTAGCTCTAGATTAGATTATTGTAACTCTTTATTATCAGGTTGTCCTAAAACATCTCTCAAAAGTCTTCAGTTGATCCAAAATGCTGCTGCAAGAGTTTTAACAGGTACTAGAAAGAGAGAGATCATATCTCTCTGGTTCTGCCCCCCTTCACTGGCTTCCCATAGAGTTTAGAAAAGTTAAGTTAAGTTTAAAATCCTTCTTTTCACTTTTAAAGCTCTAAACAATCAGCCCCCTTTTTATTTAAAAGATCTGATATTACCCTATTATCCTAACAGAGCACTACGCTCCCAAAATTCTGGATTACTTGTAATACCTAGAATCTCCAAAAGTACAATGGGGGGCAGAGCCTTCAGTTATCAAGCTCCTCTCTTGTGGAACCAGCTGCCAATCTGGATTCGGGAGTCAGACTCAATCTGTTTTTAAGAATAGGGTTAAAACCTTCCTTTTTGATATAGCCTACAATTAGGGAGGGATCATGTCTTTCTGAACCCTCCCTTAGTTATGCTGCTATTAGGTTTAGACAGCCGGGGGACCTCCAATAATTGCACTGGGCTTCACTCCTTTCTTCACTCTCAAAGAATTTTTTTTTTTTTTTTTTTGCTGGTCATTAACAGCTGTTTGTTCTCTCCCACAGATTGAGTCTCCATTGTGCTGTTTACTCTCTACATGTCTGTTCTTTTTATCTTGTCTATCCCCTCACCCCTCAGCCAGTCGCGGCAGATGACTGCCCCTCCCTAAGCCTGGTTCTGCTGGAGGTTTCTTCCTGTTAAAAGGGAGTTTTTCCTCTCCACCATCGCCAAGAGCTTGCTCATAGGGGATCGCCTGATTGCTGGGGTCTTTCTGCAATTGTGGGGGTTTCCCCTACAGTTGAAAGTGCTATGAGATGACTGTTGTTGTGAAATGACGCTATATAAATAAAGTTGAATTGAATTGAATTATTATGTGAACATCTGAATTATGGGAACACCCCCCTGCATCACGCACAGTTTGGGTTCCATGCCCACCATTCAACAGAGTCTGCAATAACCTTGTTTTTAGAGAAAACTGAATCTTTCTTAAATAAGTGCAGTTGTGTAGGTGCTGTGTTTTTAGATCTGAAGAAGGCATTTGACACCACTGACCACAACATCCTTACTCAATTTAATTCAAACTTAGTTTAATTTTCAGAACATGCTATCAATTGGATGAAATCCTATTTAACCGACAGACAGCAATGTGTAATGGTCAACAGTGTCAAATCACCATATTTGAAATGTCAAATGGGTGTCCTACAAGGCTCTATACTTGGACCAATATTTTTCTCCCTATACATAAATGATCTACCAAATGCATGCAAAAACACTGTTATGTATGCAGATGACATGGGGAATATTCACACCAGCAAAAAACACACAAGAAGCTACCTGTATTCTTTCAACAGTGATGACCCAAATCCATGACTGGCTGAATAATTCATGTCTCCTACTAAACACTAAAAAAATGTTTCCATGATGTTTACCAAACAACCATCAAATATTACAAACTCAAACATTTTCTTAAAAGGGGAGGAGCTGCAAATAGTCGAGGATTTTAAGTACCTCGGCATGATTTTAGACTCCTCATTAACCTTTAAAAAACATCAAAAAATTCTCAAACATAATCAAATTCTAAGAAATTTTAAACCAATTAGACCATTGCTGACAGTTAGTGCAGCCAAAATGTTTCTACATGCAATGATCTTCTCACACATCAATTACCGTTTTACCAACTGGTCACTCACTGGTGTAACCATAATCAAACCCATTGAATCTTTGTACAAAAAAGCCATAAAAATCTTTGATAAGAAAGATCCCACATATCTTTGCTGTCACATTTACAAGAAATGGGTGGGCAATATAAGCTGCGGCTTCAGCCATCACCCATTTCGGATAACTCACGTGGAATTGTATAGTAGAAGGAGTCTTTGTCTAATTTGACCTTGTTGTTATATTATCAGTTTCTTTTAACCTGTAATGTACTATCCGAAATAAATAAAATTCATTCATTCATTCATTCATTCATTCAAATACAATTTCCTGTCTTTTGAAAATTATAAAACTTTCAAATTTGCCTGTTCAGTTTATAAAATATTAAATGGCTATGCCCCCCTCTGGGAGAATATGTTAAACTGAGAACTGGCACCGGTACAACCACCAGAGCAATCACTAGAGATGACTGTGACATCCCACACAAACACACCACATTTGCTCAATCTGTGCTTTCAGTGAGGGGCACCAAGATCTGGAATAATATACCATCAGCAATCAGAGAACATACCACACTAAACCCTTTTAAGACACATTGTAAAAATTGGCTTTTAAACAACCAGGATTGTACCCGTAACTAGTGGTTGCTCTGCGGCATATACATATATATTTATGTGCCCGTGCATCACACATATATGCCCTGCCTCTTGTTTGTTACTGTTTGTTGTTGCGGTGAGGTGCTTGGGTGCATGTGTGTGTGTACGCATACACAGCGCTTGACTCGTGTTACATTTGAATGTTTTGTTTTGTAGCACCTTAACACTTGCACTTTAGCATATCAGCTTTGCACAGTTTCATTGCAGTTGCTCTTCTCATGTATGATCACTTGTTTGTGTGTTTTTGTGACCTGCTGGGGGACTACAAATGCAAATTAGCAGTATTGCTAAATCTGACATACTTACATTTGTATTAATGTTCATTAGTATGTAATGTCCCTTTTAAATAAACATTAAACTAAACTAAACTAAACTAATAATAATATTGATCCAATAAATCTCAACAGAGCTGAAAGAAACAATAGCTCTCCCGAAGAGCACTCAAACACTATCTCAAAGTGAAGGTAGTGCTCCCCATATTTACATGCTGAGTTACAAAAAAAAAATAATAATAATAATGCAGTGTACATATTTAGCTTAAGTGTGTGTTCTATCTTTGTGTTTTGCAGTCTGTAGCTCATGTGAGAAGGGGTGAAGTGAGAATCTTTTGCCTCAGCTGGGTGCCATAGTTTGGCTGGTGTGCCAAGGTAAATACACAGCCAAACCAGATTGAGTTATATTGTATTTTTTGTTAATATATTCTGTTATTCAATATACAGCATGTTCTATATAGCTTATAAAGGTGTCTGGCTTCCACAGTGGTCAAGAGAAATTCAATGTTGAGGAGGGCTTGTGCATCCTCTTTTTTCACCTGACAGTCACTTGGTATTTTAGATGGAGTTGGCAAAGGTGTCAAACATTCTCAAACAGTGGAAAAAGAGTTGTAAATACAGTGGTGTAAAAAAGTGTTTGCCCCCTTCCTGATTTCTCTTTTTTTTTTTGTATGTTTGTCACACTTAAATGTTTCACATCATCAGATTTAAATATTAGACAAAGATGAAACAAGTAAACACAAAACGCAGTTTTTTTTAAATGAAGGTGTTTATTAAGGGAAAAAGAAATCCAAAGCTAAAAGGCCCTGTGTGAAAAAGTGATTGCACCCCATGTTAAAACGTAAATTAACTGTGGTTTATCACATCTTTGGAAAGCTGAGTTCAATTTCTCTTGCCATACCCAGACCTGATTACTGCCACACCTGTTCTCAATCAAGAAATCACTTATATAGGACCTGCCTGACAAAGTGAAGTAGACCAAAAGATCCTCAAAACGTAGGCATCATGCTGCAATCCAAAGAAATTCAGGAACAAATGAGAAACAAAGTAATTGAGATCCATCAGTATTGAAAAGATTATAAATCCCTTTCTAATGATTTGAGACTCCAGTGAACCACAGTGAGAGCCATTATCCACAAAAGGTGAAAACATGTAACAGTGGTGAACCTTCCCAGGAGTTACCGGCTGACAAAAAATACCCCAAGAGTGCAGCGACGTCTCATCCAAGAGGTCACAAAAGACCCTACAACAACATCCAAAGAACTGCAGGCTTCACTTGTCTTAGTTAAGGTCAGGGTTCATGACTCCACTATAAGACCAAGACTGGGCAAAAATGGCCTGCAAGGCAGAGTTCGAAGATGAAAACCATCGCTGTGCAAAAAGAACATAAGAGCTCGTCTCTGTTTTGCCAGAGAACATCTTGATGATCCCTAAGACTTTTGGGAAAAAACTGTGGACTTACGAGAAAAAAGTTGAACTTTTTGGAAGGTGTGTGTCCTATTACATCTGGCGTAAAAGTAACACAGCATTTCAGAAAAGGAACATCATACCAACAGTACAATATGGTAGTGGTAGTGTGATGGTCTGGGGCAGTTTTTCTGCTTCAGGACCTGGAAGACTTGCTGTGGTAAATGGAACCATGAATTCTGCTGTCTACCAAAAAATCCTGAAAGAGAATGTCTGGCCATCTGTTCATGACCTCAAGATGAAGCACACTTGGGTTCTGCAGCAGAACCATGATCCAAAACACACCAGCAAGTCCACCTCTGAATGGCTTAAGAAAAACAAAATAAAGACCTTGGAGTGGCTTAGTCAAAGTCCTGACCTGAATCCGATTGAGATGCTGTGGCATGACCTTGAAAAGGTGGTTCATGCTCAAAAACCCTCCAGTGTGGCTGAAATACAACAATTCTGCAAAGATGAGTGGGCCAAAATTCCTCCACAGCACAGTAAAACACTCATTGCCAGTTATCGCCAATGCTTGATTGCAGTTGTTGCTGCTAAGGGTGGCCCAACCAGTTATTAGGTTTAGGGCGCAATCACTTTTTCACACAGGGTCATGTAAGTTTGGATTTTTTTTCCCTTAATAATAAACACCTTTATTTAAAAACTACATTTTGTGTTTACTTGTGTTATCTTTGTCTAATATTTACATTTGTTTGATGATCTGAAACATTTAAGTGTGACAAACATACAAAACAAAACAGAAATCAGGAAGGGGGCAAACACTTTTTCACACCACTGTAGTTGCTAATCATTGCAAACGCTGTTGCTAACATTTGTTAATAGCTGTTAATGTTCACAGCTGCTTTCACAAACACTCCTGTAAACACTTGCGTAAATGTTGCAAATGGTTGTTAACAGTCGCTAAACATTTTTAATTCTTGCTAATGACATAGGCGAACCCTTATGTTCATGGACATTCCTCAGAAAAGTTTGCAAATTCAAAAATTGCACGTTCGTCTACATTCACTGCTCCATGAGATACTAAGGGCCATATTTTTATAGTCTAGTCAACAGTCTATTGTCTAAGGCAAATAAATGAATTTTGCACAGGGTGCAACCTACAAAGAGGCTGTCGTAATGCTCTTAATTATTCAGAGTTGTGTTCTGAGCATAACTTAAACCAAAAAAACAAAACAAAAAACAATTGCTGCCTTTGCTCTCATTCCCTTTAATAAACTGGGATACAGGAGCAAAGGCTTAATACTAAAACACAGCATTTAAAGGCCAAGACAAATCCATATTGTGATGAGGACAATGTGGGCTCTTTCACAAAGTGAATATGCATGGCAAGGAGATTAAAAGGAGTTTTTTAACCTTCTTCTCCACAGCCCTGCTTGCACTGTGGAGACTTGATCATAATTACACATGGATGTAATTTTCCCCATTGTGTGACTAAAAGGTTTATCTTATCTTATCTTATCCTATCTTATCTTATAAGAGGTGTACAAAAATTCCTACAGTTATATTATCATGGGGTATGTCCTTCTTATCCCAACTTCTTTTTTCAACTGAGAAAGAGTGAGACATTAACCTGTGACCTTCGACCCCGTATTTTCCAGACTGGTTTCCCTACGTCCAAAGCCAGTTCCTTTCAGCGTCCTATTCGCATCTTTTAGCTCTGAAACAACAATCCCATGCACCGTCCCCAGCATTTCTATAAAGGGTTTCGGCCTCATCGGGCCCTCATCGGGCTCATCTCCAACGGCGACGAGTCCGCCTACAGGAGAGAGGTGGCCCAGCTGGCGTCCTGGTGCAACAACAACAACCTGCAGCTGAACGCTCTGAAGACAGTGGAGATGATTGTGGACTTCAGGAAAGTCACAACCCCTCTGCCCCCCCTCACCCTCACAGGCTCTCCCATCACCACTGCTGATTCCTTCCGCTTCCTAGGCACCACCATCACCAGGGACCTCAAGTGGGAGCCGACCATCAGCTCCCTCATCAAAAAAGCCCAGTAGAGGATGTTCTTCCTGCGGCAGCTGAGGAAGCTCAAGCTACCCACCAAGATGTTAGTGCAGTTCTACACAGCCATCATCGAGTCCATCCTCACCACCTCCATAACCGTGTGGTACGCAGGAGCCACTGCCAGGGACAGACTAAGGTTGCAGCGCGTCGTGCGCAGTGCTGAGAAGGTGATCGGCTGCAAGCTCCCATCTCTCCAGGATCTGTACATCTCCAGGACCCGGAGGCGTGCTGGCCGGATCATAGCCGATCCCTCACACCCTGGTCACGTACTGTTTGCCCCCCTCCCCTCAGGTAGAAGACTTCGGTCCATCCAGACTAAAACCTCCCGTCACATGAACAGCTTCTTCCCCTCTGCCATCAGACTGCTGAACACTAAGTGACTTATTGACTCTGGTGCACTATGTACAGCAGCTCAACCAGACTCATGTCAATCATCACTGTTTTCTTCCTGCATTACCGACTGCACTATATGGTTCTCCACATTATCTGCTGCTCGCTAATATATTTTAACTGCTGACTAACTAACTAACTAACTAACCTGCACTTATATAGCGCTTTTCTAGTCACAAAGACCACTCAAAGCGCTTTCATTAATACTAACCCTCTATTCTAAGGGCCTATAGGAAACAGATATCTAGGGACAATTTAGAACAGCCAATTAACCTAACATGCATGTTAGGTTACTGCTGACCAGTATTACTCACTCTTATTCTACACTTTATTGCATGTATAGTTTATTTCTTTTATTTTATCATGTTTAATGTTGCAGCATTGCACCGAGACAAATTCCTAGTTTGTGTACTACATGAACAATGGCAATAAATCTGATTCTGATTCTGATTCTGATTCACCTGGTGGTTTAATCAGAGTCAGATGATTGTGAACCAGACCTGGACTGCTGTCAACTGGAAGCGGCACACTCCAAACATTTCAGAGTCAGGAGACCTCGTGCTGCAGGGCTTATCTTCAAATCAGGTGGGAACATACACGTGTAAACTCAGCAGTGCTGTGGAGACCATCAGCATCGACTCTGCTCTGAAGAAGAAAAAAGGTGGCCGAAGTCGCGGACAGGATCGCAGCTTGCTAACGGCATCTATTCGGCTGGTGAGAGCTGCGGAGGTGGCAGGACGATGCAGCCAGTTAATGGCTTCTGCTCATCTGTGCGGGACGCCGGAGAGGAGCAGCGTGGAGGTGTCCCGGGCAGCGAGACAAGCATCGCGGGAGCCAAGTACACCAGAGGGCCAGCGGCGCTTCGGTAGTTGGAGAGGAACGTGGCTGTGGCACCTGTTCATCTGGATGAGCAGCCAGAGAGGCGTGGTGGTGATACCTGGGACGTGGATCACTTGTTTGGGGACTTCTACTGCATAATCCATGTTTCAAGAACCGGGTGTTTTTCTGTGAGAGAGACGATTCTGCTCTGTGGCGTTCGGCTGGGCCGAAGTGGATTGGTGAAGGACGACGCTAGCTGGGACGACGATAGCTGCCGAGGGAGCCTTGGTTTCCCCGGCGGATTCAGCTGTTAGGTGGTGACGCCGGTGGTGACCTTCACTAGCCATCACTGGCCATCAGGAGCGCTTCGACCTCGCAGTCGGGTGACAGCTATAATTGAGACGGCGGGCCAGCTGGCAGCCTCCACTAGCCATCGGACGTACTTTGCCTCCTGTATTAAACAACAGGTGAGCCGCCTTTGATCCCAGTCAGTCTAGTCCGTATGCCTCCGAAAAGGAATCAGGTAAATGGAGAGGAGTTGGAGGAGATCAAACTCTCATTAAATTTCATGACTGAAGAAATATCTAAGATAGCAAAACAACAAACTTTGCTTATTGGCCTTATGGACCAAGTGCGTGAATTAAAGGCTGAAGTCATGGAAAAAGACAAGAAAATTAATTTCTTAGAAAGATGTGTGGATGAATTAGAACAATATACAAGAATGGATGATGTCATAGTGAGCAGTCTGAACACCAGACATCACTCCTATGCACGTGTGACAGCTGGAGTTGATAACCAGGATGGGGAGGATGAGACATTGGCAGAATCACACACTCTTGAGCAGCAGGTGTTACATTTTTTCAACTCTAAAAACATTGTTGTGGACAATCAGACTATTTCAGCTTTCCACACGTTACCTAGAAAAGACAGTAAAGGAAAACCAGCGATCATCATCCGATTCGTCAGCAGGAAAGAAAAAACTGATCTTCTGCAACAAGCAAAAAAACTGAGAGGAATGGCTGTCTATAAAAATGAACATTTAACAAAAAAGAACTCTGAAATAGCTAGACAAGCCAGGGCTCTCAGAAAACAGGGAAAAATACAGTCAACATGGACAAAGAACTGTAAGGTGTGGATAAAACTGCTTGGCACTCCAGAAGAAACTAAAGTAATAAGGATTAGAGAAATTGAGGAATTGGACAGATTTAAACCTTAGCCCTGATTCAAGAATAACGGTGCAGTAGGATCATGAGTGGATATTTTTGTGTTCTTTTTCCTTTTTTCCTTGTGATGTATATTGTTGACATAATTTATGATTAGTACTTTAACCAATCATCCTTCCTCATTTGATGATGAAAGTGTATTGGGGCAAATTGAAGCTGGAATCTTTGTCAATACTGAACAGCAACCACAAGGCATTTTAGGAGCTATTGACCCAGACAATAACTATTTTTATCATATTAATAATAAGTGTGTTTATTATGATGGACAACAATTAAATGGAATTATGAATTTGGATCAGACATTGACAATAATACATATTGATAGTAGGAGTCTCTATGCAAACATTGATAGTATTAAGGAGTTTTTAAATCAATTTAACACACCATTTAGGATTATTGCAATAAGTGAAACATGGATTAATGAAGAAAAAGATGTAAATTTTGAACTATATGGATATGAGATGTACACACAAAATAGGAAATGTAAAAGTGGTGCTGGGGTAGCACTGTAGGTTGATAGAAAATTAAAAAGTAAAAAAGTGGACAGCATGACATCGACAGTGAATGAAAGTAGGGAATGTTGAGATTACGATGGAAAATAGAAAAAACATAATAGTATGTTGTGCGGCGGCATAAAATAAAGCGGCGTTGTTGGAGGTTTTAAGTAGAGTTTATTATCATACCGCCGTCACGGGATCCCCTCTCCAGCCCAAGTGTGTGCAGGCTGGAGCGGGATCCTCTGGCTCTCAGAGAAGAAGACACAAAGTGCGTGTCTGCAGCAGCAGTTGAAGTGAGAATGAGAGGATGTGTTACAGAACCTGTGCAGTATTTACACCCAACTCAAACAATACATCAAAGCAGTTCACAGCAGTTGGTCTGATCAAAGGGACTGCAGAACAGGCATGAGATATTTGCATTTGTGAGACATACATCACAATAGGCAGATTTGCTAGACTCTGCTCCAGCTGCAGAACAAAGAGGTTAAAAGGCACATCTACATATTGATCTGAGTCTCTAGGTCACAGTAAGGACAGGATGCATGAACACAATGCATGAAAGGTAACATTATCACAGTAGTGTAGCAGAAAAAAACAGGAGTAGCGAGCTGTCTGTCCTTAGTCTGTTTGTGGGGGTTTTCCCAAACCGCCACATGTTGTATATATAGAGCACCAGGATCTGATATGGAAAATTTTAGAAATGGGATGGAAAAGATGTATGCAAAAATAAGACAAAAAGATATCTTTATTTGTGGTGACTTTAATATAGACTTAATGAAAACAAAACAACACAAACCAACTGAAGATTTCTTAGATACAATGTATAGTTTAACCTTATTTCCAAAGATTACAAAACCTACAAGAATAACGACACACTGTGCTACGCTGATAGACAACATTTTTAACAATGTTATTACCTCTGCCAAGGAGGTTATGTTTTCATCGGCGTTGGTTTGTCTGTTTGTTTGTTTGTTAGCAAGATAACTCAAAAAGTTATGGACAGATTTTCATGAAATTTTCAGAGATTGTCACAAATGGGGTATCCTACAGATGATTAGATTTTGGTGGTGATCCAGATCACCGTCTGGATCCAGGATTTTTTTTTTTTATTTAACATTGCGAGATAGGGCCATTTTCAATATTTTTTCAATATTTTTTTTGTTTGTTTTTTGTGCATGTAACTCTGGCAAAAAATTGTCAGAACACTTGGAAAAAAAAATAAATGTAGCATTAATACTTATGATGTTAAACACTGTATGGGGGGTGGGGGGGGAACTGTGGCGCTTGGCGGAGGTCTGCGCTCTCCCAGTGCTTTTCGAGTTGAATATAATATGGTGAGTGGTATACTAATAAATGATATTAGTGACCACTAATTTGTTTCTTTAGACGTTAATTATGGGGCTAATGAGAGAAAGAATAATAATATACCATGCATAAAGATTATCTATAAAAGAATACGATCAGAATATGGAATCAGTGATTTAAAAGAAGACTTAATGTTACAGAATTGGGATGTTGTCTATAGAGAGAAAAAAGTGGACTTGGCATATGATAAATTTATTGATATATTTAAATCATTATATGATAAAAACTGTCCAATTAAAGAAATTAATAAAAAAAAAAACATATATACAAAAATTGCCCGTGGTTAACCAAGGGGCTACAAAATGCTTGTAAAAAGAAAAAATATCTCTATAAAAATTTCATTAAATTAAGAACCAAAGAATCTGAAAAAAGATATAAAACATATAAAAGTAAATTAACTGAAATAATACTATCGTGGTGGGGGGGTTTGCGTGCCCCAGTGATCCCAGGAGCTATGTTGTCCGGGGCAATTTGCCTCTGATAGGGTCTCCCAAGACAAACTGGTCCTGGGTGAAGGGCCAGACTAAGAACGATCCAACAGACTCTCATGATAAATTCTATATCAAGGATTCAGTGTACCCCGCCCGGTATGGGGTTACCAGGGCCCCACCCTGGAGCCAGGCCTGGGGGAGGGGCTCGAAGGCTAGCGTCTGGTGGCCGGATTTCCACCCATGGGACCCGGCCGGGCTCAGCCCGAAGGAGTTACATGGGTCCGCCCTCCAGTGGGCTCACCACCTGCAGGAGGGATCATGGGGGTCCGGTGCTATGTGGATTAGGTGGCGGTCAAAGGCGGAGACCTTGGCGGACTGATCCCAAGCTTTCTAAACTGGCTTTTGGTACGTGGAATGTCACCTCTCTGGTGGGGAAGGAGCCTGAGCTGGTGTACGAGGTTGAGAGATACCGGCTAGATATAGTCGGCCTCACCTCAACACACAGCTCCGGTTCCGGAACCAGTCTCCTGGAGAGGGGCTGGAGCTTGGCCTTTTCTGGAGTTTCCCCGGGCGAAAGGTGACGAGCAGGGGTGGGTATTCTTGTATCGCCCCACCTTGCTGCCTCTATATTGGAGTTTTCCCCGGTGGACGAAAGGGTTGCTTCCCTGCGCCTTCGGGTTGGGAAACGGGTCCTGACCATCATTTGTGCCTATGCACCAAATGATGTTTCAGAGTACCCACCCTTTTTGGAGTCTGTGACTGGGGTGCTGGAGGGTGCTCCTCTTGGAGACTCCATTGTCCTACTGGGGGACTTCAATGCGCACGTGGGCAACGACAGTGAAACCTGGAGGGGGGTGATTGGGAGGAACGGCCTGCCCGATCTGAACCCGAGTGGTGTTCAGTTATTGGACTTCTGTGCTAACCACAGTCTGTCCATATCGAACACCATGTTCAAGCATAAGGGTGTCCATATGTGCACCTGGCACCAGGACACCCTAGGTCGCAGGTTGATGATCGATTTTGTTATCGTATCATCAGACCTGCGACCGTATGTCTTGGACACCCGAGTAAAGAGAGGTGCAGAGCTGTCAACTGATCACTACCTGGTGGTGAGTTGGATCCGATGGCAGGGGAGGAAGCCATTAAGACCTGGTAGACCCAAACGTATAGTGAAGGTGTGCTGGGAGCATCTGGCTGAGGCCCCTGTCCGGGAGGTATTCAACTCCCACCTCCAGAAGAACTTCAACCACATTCCGAGGGAGTCTGGGGACATGGAGTCTGAATGGGCCATGTTCTCCACCTCTGTTGTTGAAGCAGCGGCCCAGAACTGCGGCCGCAAGGTGGTCGGTGCATCTCGTGGTGGCAACCCCCGAACCAAGTGGTGGACACCAGTGGTGAGGGGGGCCATTAAGCTGAAGAAGGAGTCCTATCAAGCTTGGTTGGCTTGTGGGACTCCCGAAGCAGCTGAGGTGTACCGGCAGGCCAAGCGGAGTGCAGCTCGGGTGGTTGCTGAAGCAAAAACCCGGGTATGGGAGGAGTTCGGTGAGGCCATGGAACAAGACTTTTGGTCGGCCTCAAAGAGATTCTGGCAAACTGTCTGGCGGCTCAGGAGGGGAAAGCAGCTCCCCGTCCACACTGTGTATGGTGCGGATGGGACACTGTTGACTTCGACTGGGGATATCGTCGGGCGGTGGAAGGAATACTTCAAGGATCTCCTCAATCCCACTGATACGCCTTCCACAGAGGAAGCAGGGTTTGGGGACAAGGGGGATGACTCGCCTATCACAGGGACTGAGGTCGCCAAGGTGGTTAAAAATCTCCTTGGTGGCCGGGCCCCGGGGGGTGGACGAGATTCGCCCTGAGTACCTCAAGGCCCTGGATATTGTTGGGTTGTCATGGTTGACACGCCTCTGCAACATTGCGTGGAGGTCGGGGGCAGTGCCTTTGGCATGGCAAACCGGGATGGTGGTTCCTCTCTTCAAAAAAGGGGGCCGGAGGGTGTGCTCCAACTTTAGAGGGATCACACTCCTCAGCCTCCCTGGGAAGGTCTATGCCAAGGTACTGGAGAAGAGAGTCCGGCCGTTGGTCGAACCTCGGATTCAGGAGGAGCAATGTGGTTTTCATCCTGGCCGTGGCACATCAGACCAGCTCTTTACTCTCTCGAGAATTCTTGAGGGTTCGTGGGAGTTTGCCCAACCAGTTTACATGTGTTTTGTGGACTTGGAGAAGGCATTTGACTGCGTCCCTTGTGGATTTTTGTGGGGGGTGCTTCGGGAGTATGGGGTATCGGGCTTGTTGTTACGAGTTATTCAGTCTCTGTACGACCGTTGTGAGAGTTTGGTTCGTATTGCCAACACTCGGTCGGAGTCATTCCCAGTGAGAGTTGGACTCCGCCAGGGCTGCCCTTTGTCACCGATCCTGTTCATAATTTTTATGAACAGGATTTCTAGGTGCAGCCAAGGAATGGAGGGTGTCATGCTTGGTGACCACAGGATCTCATCTCTGTTGTTTGCAGATGATGTTGTCCTGTTGGCTTCATCCAGCAATGACCTACAGCTCTTGCTGGGACGGTTTGCCGCTGAGTGTGAAGCGGCTGGGATGAGAATCAGCACCTCCAAGTCCGAGTCCATGGTCCTCAGCCGGAAAAAGGTGGATTGTCCTCTCCGGGTTGGGGACAGGCTCCTGCCCCAAGTGGAGGAGTTTAAGTATCTTGGGGTCTTGTTCACAAATGAGGAGAAAATGGAGCGAGAGATCGACAGACGGATTGGAGCAGCATCTGCAGTGATGCGGACGTTGTACCGGTCTGTTGTGGTGAAGAGGGAGCTTAGTTCTAAGGCAAAGCTGTCGATTTACCAGTCAATCTACGTTCCTACTCTCACCTATGGTCACGAGCTTTGGGTAATGACCGAAAGAACGAGATCGCGGATACAAGCGGCTGAAATGAGCTTTCTCCGTAGGATTGCTGGACTCACCCTCAGAGATAGGGTGAGGAGCTCAGTCATCCGGGAGAGGCTCAGAGTAGAACCGCTGCTCCTCCACATTGAAAGGAGTCAGTTGAGGTGGTATGGGCATCTGATTAGGATGCCTCCTGGACGCCTCCCACTTGAGGTGTTTCGGGCACATCCCACTGGGAGGAGACCCCGGGGCAGACCCAGGACTCGGTGGAGAGACTATGTCTCCCAGCTGGTCTGGGAACGCCTTGGTATCCCCTCTGAAGAGCTGGAGCAGGTGGCTGGGGAGAGGGAAGTCTAGGCTTCTCTGCTTGAACTGCTGCCTCCGCGACCCGGACCTCCGGAAAAGCGGTAGAAGATGGATGGATGGATGGATGGAAATAATACGAACCAGTAAAAAATTATACTATAGGAAAATGTTAAATGAAAATAAAAATAATATAAACGGAGTCTGGGATATATTAAATAAATTAAGTAAAAACAGAACTAAGAAAATGATATATCCAGAGTATTTTACTGATAATTGTGGTGATAATTATGATAAGAATATGGTAGTAAATAAAATGAATAAATTTTTTGTCAATGTTGGGCCAGAGTTGGCAGCAAAAATTCCAAACCAAGGAAGAGACACCGCGAATGAGACATTGATTGGAAATAACCCTCGGTCAATTTTTCTTACAGCGGTGGATGAACTAGAGGTAAAATCTGTTTTTGAAAAGTGTGAAAATAAATTATCTACTGATTGTGATGGTATTGATATGGCACTAGTAAAAAGAACTGTTGATGGCATATTAAAACCATTCACATATATTTGTAATCTATCATTTCAAACTGGTTCATTCCAGCAGAAAATGAAAATAGCAAAAGTAATACCATTATTCAAGCAAGGAAATAAACACCAATACACAAACTACAGACCAGTATCGCTTCTCCCACAATTTTCAAAGATTCTGGAAAAACTTTTCAACAACAGATTAGAAAACTTTTTAAATAAACAAGATGTGCTTAATCAGAACCAATATGGATTTAGAGCCAAGAGTACAACGTTGTTGGCGATAATGGAAGCAACAGAGGAAATAATAAATGCATTAGATCAATGAAAATATGCAATTGGTGTATTTATAGATTTTAGAAAAGCATTTGATACAATAAATCATTCAATACTTCTTAATAAACTGCAAATGTATGGTATTAGGGGAATGGCTCTGAATTGGGTTACAAGTTATCTATCTGAGAGACAACAGTTTGTGAAGATGGGAGAATATCTGTCTGGGTGTATGGGAATTGCCTGTGGGGTCCCCGAGGGGTCAGTATTGGGCCCCAAATTATTTAACATATACAGTATATGAATGATATATTCCAAGTTTCTAAATTATTAAAAATAATATTGTTTGCTGATGATACTAACATATTTTATTCTGGAAATAATTATAATCAACTAATCCATACTCTAAATAATGAATTAAATAAGCTTAAAAATGGATGGATTGTAATAAATTATCACTAAATATAGATAAAACTAAGGTAATGATATTTGGTAATTGTAAAAATAAAGAAAATATACATATTCATATAGATAATGTAGTTATTGAAAAAGTTAAGGAGATCAAGTTTTTGGGTGTAATACTAGATGATAAAATTAGTTGGAAACCACAGGTCAGATACTGTAAATACAAAACAAAGTTGCAAAAAATATTGCAATTATAAATAAAATTAAGCAGGTCCTAGATTACAAATCACTTCATATCTTGAATTGCTCATTATATCTTGTATTGCTCATTAGTACGTCCATACTTGACCTATTGTATAGAGGTCTGGGGTAACAGTTATAAAAGTAAACTTAATTCATTGCTAATATTACAAAAAAAAGGGCAGTCCGTGTTATACACAAAGTCGGGTATCTCAAACATACTAATTTATTGTTTTTACATTCAAAGTTATTGAAATTATGGGATCTGGTTCATTATTATACAGCACAATTAATGTTTAAAGTCAGTAAAAACCTTTTGCCACACAATATACAAAATCTTTTCAGTGAGAGAGAAGGGAAATATAATTTACGGGGGAACACAAAATTTAAAATGCACTTAGTAAGATCTACTTGGAAGGGTTTTTGCGTGTCTGTGTGTGGGGTAAAATTGTGGAATGGGTTGGGGGAGAAACACAGGCAATGTCCAAACATCCATATATTTAAATCAACATATAAAGAAATGATTTTTGAGCAGTATGAGAATAAAGGGCAGTGATGTTACAATGTGTCTTCAGTGAGGGAAGGTTGTTGTTGTGTGTGTTATTGTGTTATGGTGATTGTGATGGTGATGGTGTTGTCTGAGTTTGTGTTGAACATGCCAGAAGTGTTTGTTTATTGTTGTTGCAATATTGTTGGATGTTGGTATTGTTGTCAATATGGACTGTCGTTGTTGTGTCATTTCTGTTGTATAATTTGACTATGGGGTGTATTATGGTGAATGTGGTTGTGGGATGAATGATGACTAAGAGTGATACTGTAATTTGTTGGGTATGGAAAAGGGGTGGGACTATATAAGCGTTGGCTTCTTCTCACTCTTTTTGAACACTTTATTTTTGGCTTGATTTTTGTTTTGTTTTAAATTCTTTTGTTCTTTTTCAGAATGTTCAAATAACTAAATTCAATCAATCAATCAATCAATCAATCAATCAATCAATCAATCAATCAATCAATCAATCAAACCTTGGGCATGAGGTAGGTTAATGGTTCCTCCTTTGCTGAATGCAGAATTGTTGTAGTGCGGCGGCATGAAATAAAGCGGCGTTGTTGAAGGTTTTAAGCAGGTTTATTAATCACACCGCCGTCACAGGATCCCCGCTCCGGTGCATAGTGTGAGCAGCCCGGAGCAGGATCCTCAGGCTCTCAGAGAGGAGACACAAAGTGAGTGTGTCCAGCAGCAGCTGAAGAGTGACAGTCAGAGAGAACATGGATTTCAGTGCAGTACTTATACCCAACTCAGACAATACATCAAAGGGTATTCACAGCAGTTGAGACATTTGAATTTAAGAGACATACATAACAATAGGCAGATTGCTAGCCTCTGCTCCAGCTTGCAGGACAAAGAGGTTACAAGGCACATCTACATATTGATCTCAGTCTCTAGGTCACAGTAAGGATAGGACGCATAAACACTATACATGAATGGCACATTAACATCTCAAAGCATGAATGGCACATTACATCTCAGTAGTGCAGCGGAAAAAACCAAGAGAAGCAAGCTGACTGTCCTTAATCTGTTGTGGGGGTTAACCGAACCGCCACACGCTCCCCCCCAGAGGGCACGGCAGGGGGCCGAGACCTCAATAATCCATCTTTGGGAGCGAGCTGCGGGGGAAGCTAGCTGCAGGCGGAGGGGGAGGGAGGAGAGGGGTAGTAAGAGCCGGCAGGGGACGGTGAAATCGTCCGAGCCGCGCAAAAATTGCTTGTGGGTCTGCGATGTCGAAGGGCTGTGCCGTTGAACGTGCAGAGGTCCACAAGAAGAAAAATTAGTCTCTGACTCCTCTCGTGGCCATGAAGAAAAGCAGGAGCGGCTGTAAGAAAAAAAGGAAGCAAAGGGACTTGGCGTGTTTGATTTTTAGGTGCGGGCGCAGCCCTAAAGCCTTTGGGAAAAGCTGACGGCTGAATCCCTTGTGCGCCGTGGCTGAGACCATTAGTAAATCCTGTGTGCGAGCTGCGAGCGTGCTTGCTTCAGGCGAGTGCGCAGCCCTGAAGGCTCTGCGTGCAGCGGCGGAGGGGATGGCGGTCCCTGAAGCCGTTATTGTCCCGTGCATGGTGCGCCGTCCTCGTAACCCCCGGTGCGTGTGCCGGGGCTCCGTGCGTGGGTGGGCCAGCTGGAGAGGAGAACCAGGGTCAGGAATCTTGGTGGAGATCGGCGCAGCCGGAGCCGATAATATCCACGTTGAGCTGTGGCTGCAGATTGGCCATGGTGCGTTGGAGCGGTGAGAGGGAATAGTCGATCTTCGTCCCTCGGGCTCATGCAGATGCGTTGGAGCGGTGAGAGGGAATAGATGATCTTTGTCACCGCTCGGCCGTGGTGCGTTCAGGTCCACGCGTTGCGTTCTCCGCCGGCCCTGGGGGTCGCCGTCGTGGAGAGGGGACGAGGTGCCTGCGCTCTCGTGTGGAGGAGCTGCGAGCGCGGCCGGTCCAGAGTGGATGAGCAGATCTCAGACGTGCAGATCTCATCATGAAGAACGGGTCACCAGTGCAGCTGTCCAGATCAGAAGGTTGCGTTGCACAAAACGTGTGCATGTTCGGGGTCACCAGTGAAGCTGTCCAGATCAGAAGGTTGCTTTGCACAAAACGTGTGCATGTTCGGGGTCACCAGTGCGGCGGCATGAAATAAGGCAGCGTTGGTGAAGGTTTTAAGCAGAGTTTATTAAATCATACCGCCGTCACGAGCTCCGCTCCCGGCGCCGTGCATGCGTGCCAGGAGCGAGCCCAGCGGCTCTCAGAAGAGGGACATGATGTGCGTGTGTCCAGCAACAGTTGAAGAGTGAGTGAATGAGAGAGAGAACATGGATTTCAGTGCAGTACTTATACCCAACTCAGACAATACATCAAAGGGTATTCACAGCAGTTGAGACATTTGCATTTAAGAGACATACATAACAATAGGCAGATTGCTATCCTCTGCTCCAGCTTGCAGGACAAAGAGTTTACAAGGCACATCTACATATTGATCTCAGTCTCTAGGTCACAGTAAGGACAGGACGCATGAACACTATACATGAATGGCACATTAACATCTCAAAGCATGAATGGCACATTACATCTCAGTAGTGCAGCGGAAAAAATCAAGAGAAGCGAGCTGACTGTCCTTAATCTGTTGTGGGGGTTTACCGAACCGCCACAGTAGGCTATTTTAACTCAAAACAACTGTTGCGATTCATTTTGAATCACTGTATTAAAAGAATGACAGTGAATGAGGATAAAAATTATTAAAAAACTAATTCATTAGATAATGATGGATGCTGCCATGAGCCGAGCCATCTTGACTTTCCCCGGCTCGGTCTTGATCTCTCTGGGGGTTTTGGTCTACTGGTTATGTGCATTTTGTGTATTAGTAGTATAACTTCTATATCCTTGCCACTGCCTGACCGGCAGCTGTTAGTCTGCAGATATGACCTACTTTCTCTCACGCTGCTGACAGTCTGTCGGTCCAGCCATGCCCCCTCGCTTTCCCTCTGATTCCACCAGCTGTTCCCAGCCCCGCTAATCATCCTTTCCGCGCCTCGCACAGGTGTTCTGAATTTGCCACACCAGCAGCGTTTGTTCATAAGCAGCTCTTTGCTGGACAAACGCCGCTAGATCATTGTACGTGTTAGATGGCTGTGCTTCGCCATCTAACCGTCGTGTTACTGAAGGGTGCTGGCTCGTCGATCAACTGGAGGACCCGTTCCGCTTTGGCTGTGAGTGATTCTAGCATTTCTCTGTTCAGTTGTGCTGCCACGCTGTTAGTATTTCCGTGTGCGCCACAACTACTACGCTTTCCCCTACACAGCCTAGCTTCACAAGTGGACTCTTTGTTAGCCCCGCAGCCTAGCAATTTGTATGGTTTGCCCTGAATTGTGTACAATAAATGTATGTGTGGAATCTTCGCGTTTAAATCCTCATTTCGCCTTCTCTCCTCCGTGCATAATAGTAGAGTGCACGGAGGGTTTATGACAGAATGATCCAGCAAGGAAAAAGGATTTAGCGGGTTCACCCACACATCATTTTCTCCTTTATCATTAAAACTGTTTCTTTGTTTCGGACTAACCTGTGTTGGAGCGCATGATACCCCGGCTCGTCAACCTCGTCCGAGGAGAGGAGGATCGGCCATGGGGTCTCCTAGCGAGGAGGAGGAGGTGGCAGCTGTCTACATCCGAAGCTATGTGGACAAATTTTTCGCTGCCAGTGGACCCGAGAAGGATTGGTGGTGCATTTATGGTGCGGTGGGGATTCTGGAAGCACACCACGGGCTATGGACCTACCCACAATACGCCGATCTGCTCTCCACAGTCCCCTCGCTCCAGTGTTCCTTCTCGGGTCTGGCATCTCCCGCGACGCTGGGACGGAGGGCCGCTTCCCTGCAAACTGGCAGCTTCCCTGGCGCGTTGCTCGACCCTCCACTCGCTCCAGCATGGTCAATCTGGGCACATAAGTGACAGCACCATGAGAAGTCTTCTCCTCAATCAGCTGCCATCTTCCCTCCGGCAGCCGTGAGGTTCGCTGAGGTCATTCCGGATACGCCCACCTCCATTGCCATGGAGCCAGCTGCTCCTCTGCCTGTACAAGAGGGCCGTTTTACCGTGGACACAGAGAGGGACCACAGCCTGCCAGCTACAGCAGCAAACATCAAGGGATGGGATGACAGGCAAGTGTTTTTTTCTCTCTTCTCCTCATAATAATAATAATAATAAATCTTGTCTGTCTCCCGGGAAAGTGGCCCAGTTAGAGCGGTCCGCTGGGCTACCCCTACCGGCTGTAGCTAATAACTCTTTTCCTACCCTCTCTGTGCCTCCTCCTTTATTTCCTGAGTGTCTGCCGGTCCAAGAACTGAGCCACCAGATGATGGAGGAGCCGGTAATTTCGGACGATCACTTCCCGGAGCCAGTACAGAGAGGTCCCTCTGCAGCCACGCAGGCGGACGAGGAGTGGGCGAACCTGCTCGCCTTTGTCAACCACAGGGTCGAGGATGAACGCTGTGTGAGGGAGGTCTGAGGACACATTTCCCCGGCTTTGAGGATCCCACATCCTACGCCTGCTCAGCCCGCGGAGTCACCATCTGACAAGGAGTGGGCGAACCTGCTTGCCTTTGTCAACTGGCGGGTCGAAGAGGAGTGTCAAGGGACCGGGACTGTCAACGCCATTCCGCCAGCTAGGGGACACCGGGAGAACTCCTCATCACCTTTGGCAGCCCTCTGCCCTCCAGCTGCTGTGAGGTCCGCTGAGCTCACCCCGGTAACAGTCTCCTTCGTCATCAAGAAGACAGCTCCTCCACAAGCTTTTGAAGGGGCCCATGTCACCACTGACATGGAGAAGGAGGACTGTCTCCTGCCTGCAGCTGGGAACAGTAAGGACTGGGATGACAGGCAAGTATTTCTTCATTACACTCCATCTGATGACACTGAATCTTGCCTGTCTCCCAAGGGAGGGGCCCAGCATAAGCAGTCCGTTGGGTCCTCTCCTCCAGCTGCCCTAATAAACTCGTTTTTCCCCCTCTCCATGTCTCCTCCAATTCTCCCCAAGGACCTGCCGACCCAAGGTCAGAGCCATCCGACGGTGGAGGAGCTAGTGGCTTCAGAGGAATCCTTCCTGGAGACAGCATGGAGAGGTTCCCCTGCAGCCATGCTGGAGGGGTCCCCAGCATTGGAGCTGCTGCAGGAGGACACTAACCACCTCGCCTGCTGTAGAGGCTTCTGTAACTGATTGGGAGCCAGAGCTGGACCTCTTGGAGGCTGGGTCCGGGTGTTCATCGCCAGGATCGACGGAGTCCTGGACAGTGGTGCAGCTTGAGCTCAGGCAAGTCTTCTCTCTTGTTTATCTCATGTCAGTTTTTGAGATATCTTGTCTGGCTCTTGGGGGGGAGAGTCAGGTGTTGCCATCAGCTGCATCTGAACTCACCTCACTGGGCTCCACCGCCACCAGTGACCCTAACCATCTTTCTCCTCCTGCTTCCCCTGAGCCTTCACCTAGGGTCGCTGGAGAGGGTGTGCCTTCACCCGAGGTCGTCGTGGGTCCGGTCAGTCCAGTGGAGGAGGCCATTGCTTCTGCTCCTCCTGCAGAGGTCGTTTTGGAACCGGGTCTGCCACTCAGCAACCCCATGGGTCAAGCATCCCCGCTGCCCAAGGCCGTCATGTGGGTTCCTCCACAGACCGCATCTCCATGGGCGAGGCAGGCTGGCCTGGGACCATAGTGGTGGCTGCGCTCCAGGATCAGCCTGACGTGGGTGCTGCGCTCCTGTTTGGACCTGTCCTGGAGGCCACACTCCAGCACAGGTTCCACCAAGGGTGCAGCCTTGGCCCGGTCGGGGTCCACCACAGGTGCAACTGAGCCTCAGCCGGAGGTTGCCGTGGGCGTAGCTGAGCCTCAGCTGGAGGTTACCGTGGGCACAGCTGAACCTCAGCCAGAGGTCACCGTGGGTGCAGCAGAGCTGGCCCGGTTGGGAGCCATCGTGGGTGCAGCTAGACTCCCGCTGGAGTCCATCGCAGGTGCAGCGGAGCTGGCCCGGTCGGGGGCCACCAAAGGCGCTGTGGATCGCCATGAGGACGCCGTGGTCCCCTTCTCCTCCCAGTCCTACACCATGGGGGTCCCGTCTCTTTTCTCCGGTCACCCACCAGCAAGCTTCCCAGTAGGCAGACCGCCTCCTGCCTCACCCCATCGGCCCTGGTAGATCGACAACACTGGCCGACCGCCTGAGGTCTCTGCGCCAGATGGTCTGTGTTCTCCGGCAGGCCACCTAACTGGGTTTGCCTAACTGCCAGCTGGGCCTGGGACTCAGGGTGGCCTCCTGAGCCGCTATGGCTTTGGACTTGGGGGGGGGGGGGGTGGAATTGTGGACCCTGGCCGGGGTATTATGTTCCCTACCTCCCACCCAAGTTTGTGTTGTTTGTTGTTGTTGTTCCTGTTGGGGGTGGGGTGGGGTGGGGGGGTTGATGTTACCTTGGGTGTCTGGGAATCCACCCCTTAAAGGGGGGCTTTGTCATGAGCCGAGCCGGCTTGGCTTTCCCCGGCTCTGTCTTGATCTCTTTGAGGATTTTGGTCTACTGGTTATGTGCATTTCGTGTATTAGTAGTATAACTTCTATATCCTTGCCACTGCCTGACCAGCAACTGTTAGTCTGCGGTTATGACCTACTTTCTCTCACAATGCTGACAATCTGTCAGTCCAGCCACGCCCTCTCGCTTTCCCTCTGATTCCACCAGCTGTTCCCAGCCCCGCTAATCATCCTTTCCGCGCCTCGCCCAGGTGTTCTGAATTTGCCATGCCAGCGGCATTTGTTCATAAGCAGCTCTTTGCTGGACAAACGTCACTGGATCATTATACATATTAGATGGCTGTGCTTCGCCATCTAACCGTTGTGTCACTGAAGGGTGCTGGCTCGCCGATCAACTGGAGGACCCGTTCGGCTTTGGCTGTGAGTAATTCTAGCGTTTCTCTGTTCAGTTGTGCTGCCACGCTGTTAGCATTTCCATGTGTGCCACAACCACTACGCTTTCCCCTACATAGCCTAGCTTCACAAGTGGACTCTTTGCTAGCCCCGCAGCCTAGCCATATTGTATGGTTTGCCCTGAATTGTGTACAATAAATGTATGTGTGGACCTTTGCTTTTAAATTCTCATTTCTCCTTCTCTCCTCCGTGCTTAATAGTATAGCGCACGGAGGGTTTATGACAGATGCTGGCTTTGCATGCACCTTTTGGTTCTATTATTTTCACAAATAACAGACTTCAAACATTCTCCTGTTATCTACAACAAGACTGGAATCACCTGCAAAGAACATCAAAAATGGACAAATTTTATCTCCAATTTTTCTTTTAAGAACTGCCTCATGGACATTCTGTCAGGAGACTGTAGCTATTTTCAGGCAGGCACTGTTTGACACTATTATTCTCAGTGAGCTTTGTGTAAAGATTTCATGTTCATATTATATTTGTGTTGATCGTTTTAACTTTTACAATGAATGTCTCTTCCCCCTAACCTCACTTCCTCAAAAGGCATTGCCTTTTTACCAGACTGCCACTGTAAATACAAATGTGTTCATACTGTCATACCTCACTGAATAAAGGTAAAATAAAATTAAAAAAAAAAACTAATAACATAGTCTGTCAGTCAGAAATACACAAAATCTCTAATCTAAAACATAGAACGACAGAAAGATATAGACAGAGTTTGATGGGTGAGGTTGACAGATAAATTCATGAACACACTGAAGCACAGTAACCATGAAATTAATATGTAGTGAAATAATTATATGTGTCTAAATTAATTAAATGATAATTGAAGCAATGCTTATACAATTAATAAATGATTCATTTATTTCCATTTTTAATTAATGACACATTTATTTAATTATGGTGTATTTATGTCCTGTACATCCTGTCCTGTATTTGTGTCCTGTACGTATAGTAGTATTGACAAATAAAAATCTTTGAATCTTTGAATCTTATTTAATTTTGTCACTTATGGCCCTCCATAAGAGCGCTGCCTATAGAATAGTTGTTTACTTGCGACTTTGCAGTCAGTTACAATTTTATAAATAGACATTTGCTGTAAGTGTCATGAACCTCCCTGTGTGCTCTTCCCCAGTGCACGGAGGAGGAGAAGGAATAACGGACTTACTCACAGGTCACACCAAACACACATTTATTGACACAAAACAGAAAGACCAAAAATAACATGGACTGCTCAGGTAAAACGTAGTCCTCCAGGACGCTCAGCTGGCATGGGAGAAGAGCCTGGCTGGACAACAGTGCCTAAGTGTAGCAGTTCAGGTTCAGGTTCTGGTTCTACGTTTAGGTTACTTTATTTGTACCCGTAGGTAGATTTGTTTTGCAGTCAGGTGACATCCATATTTACAAACCACAATTACATTCAACATGAACACAAACAGAGGCACACATGAATTTGACTATAAACACGATAAAAGTACTCAAGGCTCCACCAATCAGGACATAAGACAAAGAGATAAGAGAAAAAAACAAAGAGATAAGAAAGAAGGGTCATATTAAAAAGTTAAAAACTAGTCAAAGAGATTAAAAACTCAAAGTCTAAAACCCAATAAAAGATTTAGAACCTAAATAAAAAAACCTACAAAAATAAGTAAATATAAAATAAAAAAAATAATAAATAGATAACTGAATTATGTGCAATATATTGCTACATCTTGTTCAACTCTTTGACAGCAGCAGGAACAAAGCTGTTTTTGTAGCGCTGGGTTTTACTTTTTGGGACAACAAACCTCTGTCTGGAGGGAAGAAGCTGAAAGTGGCAGTGCAAAGGGTGGGAGTCATCATTTAACATGGAGGTAGCAATCCTCTGTACCTGTCTGGTGTACAGGGATGTCAGGCACAGCTGTGACTCACCAAGCAAACGACTGGACCATCTAACTACCTAGTCTAAGGATTTCCTCTGTTTCAGTTTTATCTGACCAAACCATGACACTAAAGAAAAGGATAAAACATTCAATAAAAGCTCAATAAAACATTGTCATTATGGTTTGGTAAATTTGGAAGTGTGCAGGTTTCCTTAAACAATGCAGATGTTGCTGACCCTTTTTGCACACCTTTTCACAGTTCTCTTCAAAGTTTAAATTACTATCAATAATTGCCCCAAGATGTTTGTAAGATTGCACACATTCAGTGGTCTGGCCTTTTAGTACAGTGACTTCATGCCTATGAGTTTTCCTCCTAAAGTCAATAATCATATCTTTAGTTTTTGTCTTATTCAGCTGCAGGTAGGAATCCTCACACCAGTGAACAAAATGATCAACTGCTGGGCCGTGGCCACTCTCACCATCCTGAAGGAGACTGACAACAACTGAATCATCAGCATACTTTATAATGTGTCTGTTGTCATGTCTTCGCCGACACATGTTTGTGTACAGGATGAAGAGTAGTGGTGACAAGACACACCCCTGAGGAGAGCCAGTAGAAGAACACTTTTGGTCAAACAGTAGCCACGGTTACATGGGCAAAATTTCATCAATCTGATTACAATTCAGATCAGAATTTTACTGTTTACATGGATCCTGAAAAAGCTGATCTGATTAGGACGTGTGCTTCCATGTGTCACACGTTTGAACGGAATAAATCATTTTGACATGCGCATGTCGACATTTCGACATTCCGAAAATAGTAGAAGAAGAAGCAACTTCCGGTGTTAGCAAGCCCTGCTTAGTGTCGAAATTGACCTGTATTGTGTTATTCAGACTGTACTTTTGCTTCTGTTGGTCTCCGTAATGAAGCTACAAGTACATACAGTACTTCTGCATATGACGAACAGAGGGAGACAGCAGGATGATACAGACCAGTTTTGTTTTATTCCCGCTATGTTTTCCGCTAGCTGCTGCTAAGGCAGAAATATGTCACGTCGACGTGCGGCTGGTGTACGGACATGCGCAGTAAACATATTTTCTGCCCTACGTTCGGAATAAGTGTTTTCATGCGCACCATTCGGATTAACAATCGGCATAACCCACCCCTCTCAATCGGAATGAAATTTTGATCCGAATGAGCGTGATCGGGTTAGAATATTCAGATTAGCGTGTTTACATGAAGCATTTTTATTCCGATCAAGCTTTTAATCCGGTTACTTGTGTCCATGTAAACATAGCCAATGTACCATTGACCCTTACTCTCTGTGTCCTATTGGTTAAAAAATCCAGAATCCAACCCACCAGATTATTACTCAAGTCAAATTTTCCACGCGCTTTCGTGCCAAAAACTTTGAAGAACGCGGAGTTTGTGTTCGTCAGACACGATGCCCATGGCCCTCCATTGCGCCCACCCTATGATGGCCCGTTCAGAGTGCTGGAAACAGGGGACAAGCATTTTTTGTTAGACTTGGGGGGGCGTTGGGAGAAAATATGCATAGACAGATTTAAGCCCGCCTTTGTAGTGGCGGACGAGCAAGTGCTGCTGGCTCGGGCTCCTTGGCGTGGAAGACCCCCACTGAGATTTCCCCAGGCAAATGATTCATCAGGACAGCCACACGGGCAAAGCGGATCCCCCCCCCCCCCACTGCCATGGCCCACCCGCAGTCAGATGCACGTCCAACAG
Source organism: Pholidichthys leucotaenia (assembly GCA_020510985.1). Classification (NCBI taxonomy): domain Eukaryota; kingdom Metazoa; phylum Chordata; class Actinopteri; order Cichliformes; family Pholidichthyidae; genus Pholidichthys; species Pholidichthys leucotaenia. Next base: position 190,840,058 of record CM035849.1, on the reverse strand, counting down.
CCCCCCGCCAGCACAGAGACCCCCATTACAGCAGATATGGGAGGAGACTGAAGCTCAAAAGACGTGCGGACTGAAACTCTGTCTGGGAGGGGGGGGGGGTGTAGCAGACACAAAATGCATATTGTAGAGGCTAGGAGAGTCAGACAGCATCTCAGTCAGGATGCAGTGGTAAACATAAGAGGACAATAGTCAGGGGCGCCATGGGGAGTTGGCAAGAAGAGGGAGACGGGGGTTCAAGGGGAATGTATTGTGTTGTTAGATGTCATGCAGTGTGATGTGAAATGTCATGCAGAGGTGAGATGATCTGTTGGAATATAAGGAGAGACTGTGCTTGGCTGTATCATGCTTTTTCTGCGTATGACTGATGTGAGAGTGTTAATAAACTTCGTCTGCTCGTAAACCTGCCTCCTCATTTCCCACACTCTCCACACTCTGCACTCTTGGCATCAGCGAGTGTGAGAGTTTTGAGTGTTTTAATCATCCCAGACGTACATCCTGTAAAACTTACAACCGTGAGACCTTATTAAACATCAAGGTACTGCACGCTGCAAGAATCGCGGCGATCGGTTGTGACTTGGACATTCTACGCCAGAATGGAATTCTGGTGGAGTCCCCGCTGGAAGCTACCCGGGAGAGGAGGAAGCACAGACGGAGGGAATGCAAGCAAAAGTGTGGAAAAAGGGCTGGGATCCATGCTAGGCTAAAGGCTAACCCCTCCAGACCAGCAGTACCGTCGCTCCTTCTCTCTAACGTCCGCTCCCTCGACAACAAGCTGGACGAGCTGCGTCTGCTGAGAGAAACCCAGAGAGAGTGGAGGGACTGCTGTGTGCTTGCGTTCACGGAGACATGGCTCCACGACAACATCCCTGACGAGGCCATTCAACTAGAAGATACGACTGTGTTCTGAGCTGACAGACAAACAGCGAGCTCCGGTAAGAGCCATGGGTGGGGGGGTATGCATCTATGTTAACAAGAACTGGTGCGTTAACACCACATTAGTATCTAAACACTGCTCTCCGTTGGCGGAGTTCCTTATTGTAAATTGTCGGCCATATTATCTGCCAAGGGAATTCAGCAACGTGTTTGTAGTGGCTGTTTACTTAGCGCCGAGCACTAACGCTAACGCTAATGCTAAGAAGGCACTCGGGGAACTGCACGATGCTATTAGTGAAATCCAAACTTCATATCCGGACAGTTTTGTGGTGGTTGCGGGGGATTTTAACCACACCTGCTTAAAGACTGTGCTCCCCAAGTTTAAACAATGTGTAGACTTTAAGACCAGAGGAGAGAATATGTTGGACTTAGTGTGCACAAACACAGATGCATATAAGGCGATACCCCGCCCCCACCTCAGCCTTTCTGACCACATATCCGTGATGCTGGTGCCTGCCTACAAACCCTTATTGAAGCGCAGCAGGCCAGTACTGAAACAAATCAGGATTTGGCCAGAGAGTGCAACTTCTGCACTGAAAGACTGTTTTCTGTACACAGACTGGGAGGTCTTCAAAATAGCAGCCTCCCAGGAAGACAAGACAGATGTGGAGGAGTATGCTGAAACGGTCACCAGCTACATCGCCAAATGCACAGAGGATGTCACTACAGTGAAGACCATCACTATGCGGGGAAACCACAAGCCCTGGACGACCACAGAGGTGCGCTCGCTGCTTTCAGCCAGAGATGCAGCCTTCAGAGCGAAGGACAGGATCGCCCTCCGCTCAGCCAGGTCTGTGCTCTCAAAGGGAATTAAGACGGTGAAGTGCACCTATGCGGAGAAAATCCAGGGACACCTCTGTGACACTAGGAACACCAAGCAGATGTGGCAGGGAGTTCGGACACTGACGGGATATAAGTCTAGGCAGGGGATCGATGATGATGACGCTTCGCTTCCAGACAGGCTCAACGACTTCTTTGCACGTTTTGAAGCATCAAACTCGACAATCAGAGGGAGGGCTGGCTCATCCCCACCACCGGTCGGACCAGCTTTTACCATCAACACAGAGGACACACGGAGGACCCTAACCAGAGTCAACCCACGTAAAGCTGCAGGTCCGGACAACATCCCGGGATGTGTGCTCCGAGACTGCGCAAGCAAGTTAGCAGAGGTACTGACTGACATTTATAACATCTCCCTGAGTCAGACTATCGTTCCCAGATGCTTCAAGACCTCTATCATAGTACCGGTGGCAAAGAAACCAGTTGTGTCCTGTCTGAATGACTATCGTCCTGTTGCACTGACACCAATTGTGATGAAGTGTTTCGAACGGCTTGTCAAACCACACATTACAGCCTGCCTCCCTGCATCACACGACCCGCTCCAGTTTGCATATCGTTTAAACCGCTCCACAGAGGATGCTATAGTCACCACCCTGCACTCTGTCATCACCCACCTGGATCAGAAAGACACCTACGCCAGACTCCTGTTCATTGATTTCAATTCAGCATTCAACACCATTATTCCCCAGAGACTGATGGAGAAATTACTCCTTCTTGGTCTGAACACTGCCACATGTCTCTGGATCCTGGATTTCCTGACTGAGAGACCTCAGTCTGTCCAGGTTGGAAACAACATCTCAAACTCTGTCACGCTGAGCACCGGATCCCCTCAAGGCTGCGTATTCAGTCCACTATTTTTGTTACACTTCTAACACATGACTGTGTATCCAGACACGAGGGGAACCAGATTATTAAGTTTGCAGACGACACCACGGTGGTGGGACTTATTCAGAGGGATGGGGAATCAATGTACAGGGAAGAAGTGAGAGACACCTACGGACATTATGTACACTATTTGTATATTATAGTTAGTTAGTTTTTCAAGTATGTCTCAGGGATGTGTGAATGGATGTGGGGGGGGGTGAAGATATGTGTGAGTGTGTCTTAAATCCTGTTCTTTTACTTATATGGATGCCGAGAGAAATACAATTTCATCTTGCCTGCACTATAGTTGTATGTACAGCAATATGACCATAAATGTTGATTTGATTTGATTTGATTTGATTTGATTTGATTTGAAATTGTTGCAGGAGCCTTTCAACTAATATATGAGGTTGGACTGTATTAAAAGCAGAAGAAAAGTCCACAGATAAAAGCCTGGCATATGTTCCATTAAAATCCAAATGTTTAAAAAGCATGTTAAACAGAGTGACAGTGGCATCGTCCACTCCTCTGTGAGGCCTATAGGCAAACTGCAAAGGATCCAATGCATGCTCATTCTGCTTTAGGACCTCAAATCTGACCAGTTTTTCAAAAATTTTCATTAAAATTGAAATCAAAGCAACTGGTCTAAAATGATTTATCGTTTTTGGACAGCTGGATTTTGGAACGGGGACAACCACAGCATCTTTCCAGATCTTAGGCACATGTTGTGTCTGTAAGGACCTATTAAAAATGTAGTGAAACACAGGACTCAGATCATGTGCACAGGACTTTACCAAGTGCCCACATATATTATCAGGGCCCTGACTTTTGTTCACTTTTACGGCACAGAACGCCCTTTTAACATCCTGCACCTCAATATTAAAGTGCTGATTGTCTTTGAGTTTCTGTTTCAAATCTTGGGTTTCTGTGCTAAAATCAAAGGAATCAAAACGACCATAAAAACAATTAAGGGCATTAGCCAGCTCTGAGTCTGAATTAAAACCATCTAAAAACACACGATTACTGCGCTCTGTGCTCTGAAGGCCTGCAATAGTTTTCATACTTGCTTCAAGCTGCAAGGGGAAACGCTACCAACAAGCGTAGCAGCACAACTGCAAACAGAAATGCTAAAAGCTCTTACTCACTGCTCAGGAACAGTCTGAGTCATCCAAGTCTGCTAGCGAGCACACACACCAACAGTCCTTCACCGACGTGACTGTCACACAGTGAATAACGACCGTGTGAACTCATACAATGGTCCAGCGTTGTTTGACTGGCAAAGCCCTGCCTAAGTACAAACACCGCTGGTGTGACAAATTGGAAACACCTGGCCGAGGCGCAGGACAGATAATTACCGGGGCGAACAGCTGACTGTCAGAGAGAGAGGGGGTGTTGTCGGACCGGAGAATGTTAGACAGCGCCCACCAGGAAGTGGGTCAAACGGCTGCCAAACAACCATCGGCCAGAGCGGTGGCTACAGGCATGAAAACGAAACAGCACACAGACATGAAAACAACGAGAAATCAAAAGATAAAACATAATAAACCCAATGCCTGAGCCACCAAGAACGGTCAGAACTGAGCCTAAAGGAAACACAGGCTCGGTTCGTGACAGAAAGCGTCTATCAACACACCCTTCCATAACCATCTCCAACACCCATGGGGTTCTCTGACATTTTAAAACCAATGTATGATGATTAATAAAACACTGACTTTTCATATCCTTTATCCTATTGACATATAAATGAATATATTTACTAATTTCATGTCAAACTGAAAGGCTTACAAAGCACTGTCTTATATGTAAAGCATCTGACTGATTTGAAACCTCTAATATGCTGTAAATATTAGTAGGAAACCAAATAATTCATTTACAATTAAAGGAAACCTGTACTGGTCATTAAAAAACATTAATCCTGCTTTAGGTTTTACTTATAAACCAAAAATGTGTTTATTCAGTAAAAATAACCCCCTCGAGAGTACACTGAATAATTTTATCCCATGAAAACTGCTTGGTCAAAATCAGTGGGGAGCAGCCATCCCCGGCCGGAAGTGACATACAATCGTTGTTTCCGGCTTTACCACTGAAGAGTAACATGTTTACCGCAGACGAGTAAACGTGTTCAGCAGATGCTCAGTGGATCGTGATCCGAGTTGAAAATGGCGCAACATCTGCACGGATATATACTGCACAAACCGTCCTTGGAAATGGCCTTTATTGATGGCATGATCCGCAGTTACTGTACCTCCAGGGACCGGCAGCTGAAGGGAACCTGACAAACAGTCAAGTAACTTCAGCACACGTTGAATAAATCTTGATATACTAGAAGTGTATTTAATTAAATTATATGTGGGTACATTTGCTTGTACATGGCTGTAAAAAAAATTACATAATATTCTCATGTTAAAACTGTGTTGACTGTTATACTGCAGCCCAGTCAATCACACAAAGCAACGACTGTGTATCACTACTGTGCTGAAACTGGCCATGGAGGAGACTGTCACGACCTGGACGCTATCCTTTTCCGCGTTCAGGTTGTCCAGTGGCGCTCCTGCTCCGTGGTAGTCCGTGCCGGGTCTTACAAGGCCCGTACTTTGACAGCGCCCAGCTGATCCCCAGCTGTCTAGTTCAGCTGCGCTGGGACAGCTGTCTCCCATCATTAATTATCTTCCCCATTTAAGCAAGCAGCCGAGAGATACTCGTCGCTGCGACCTCGCTATGGAAAGACGTGCCGTGTTTCCACGACTGTAGCTCCTATGCCTAGCTTCAGTTCGCCGTTACCTCGGCGCTACCCCCAAAGTAAGTGCTGCGACTCGGCGTGTGTTTTCCCCTCGCCGCCTCTCTAGCCTTTCTCCCTGGGTTGTATGTTATCCTTAGTTCTGTGTGTATTTTAGCCCCACGTGGCTCTTTACTTTGCTGTTCGTTATCTAGTGTTGTGTGTGTGTTTTAGCCCCACGTGGCTCTTTACTTTGTTATTTTGTACTCTGTGTGTTTATGTTAATAAATTACGCAAACTCACTGGTCGCCCTCGCATCTCCTTTCTGGCTCGTGAGAGCCAGGCATGACAGAGACAAGCTGTCGCTGGCCATGACTGACAGAGAGAACAGTGACTTGAAACTAGCATGTATTTGAGAAGGAATCATGACCAAAATTACTCGACGGAACCACTAGTATCATATTTGATCCTTTGAACTAGATTTTGATTAAAATTCACTACAGGTACGGTTAAGTAGCCTAAAAGTAATTGTGTGCATTGTACATTAGACAGTAAATGCGCCGCAGTGTCACTTTTTACATTAATAACCTCATCCATCATGTGTAACAGGACATAACCATTAACCCACTGACTATTTAAATACAGAATCCCACCTGGTGGATCCTTCACCTATTAATGCAGGAAGGGTCAGCAAGAAAGAGCTTAGACAGAAATGAAGTAAATATATGGGTTCCACTTTAGATATTTCTCACAAAGGGGATGACTGATGACTGTTTTTCTGCCTGACTGCCATCATGGGTTAAGGCAATGGGTTTTATGATGCATGAACATCCTTTGTTACTAATTAACCTTCGTACCACACTAATTAATTAGATTCTACCAAGGTCAAGCTTTGTAAATGTCAATTAGTACCTTCCTTTTAAAGCACTGTAAAATAAAAAGCCCAACAAAGAAACTCGGTACTCACATAAAAACAAAGTGGTATCTTCTTCTTCTCGTGGCTGCTCTCTTTAGGGGTCTCCACAAGTGGATCATCTGCCTCCACCTCACCCTATCCCATGCATCTTCCTTGGTAACACAAACCCTTTCCATGTCCCCCTTCATGACATCCATGAATGTTCTCTGTGGTCTTCCTCTTTCCCTTCTGCCTGGCAGCTCCATTTTCAACATCCTTTGTCCAATATATCAACAATCCCTCCTCTGCACATGTCCAAACCATCTCAGCCTTTCCTCATTTTGTTTTCAAACTGCTCAACCTGAGATGTCCCTCTGATATACTCATTTCTAATCCTGTCCCTCCTAGTCACTCCCAATGAGAATCTTAGCATTTTCAACTCTGCCATCTCCAGCACTGCCTCCTGTTTTTGTTATCAGCACCAACGTCTCCAAACCATACATCAGAGTAGGTCCCACTACTGTCTTGTAAATCTTCCCTTTCACTCTAGCTGCTATCCTTCTTTCACAAATCACACAACACTCATCGCCACCCACTCCACCCTGCCTGCACTTTCTTCTTCACCTCTCGTGTGCATTTTCCAGTGATTTGGATGGTTTACCCCAGGTACAATGCATCGGGAAAGTATTCACAGCACTTCACTTTTTCCACATTTTGTTATGTTACAGCCTTGTTCCAAAATGGATTAAATTCATTTTTTCCCTCAAAATTCTACACACAATACTCCATAAGGACAATATGAAAAAAGTTTTGAGATTTTTGCAAATTTATTAAAAATAAAAAACAAAGAAATCACATGCACATAAGTATTCACAGCCATTGCCATGGAGCTCAAAGTTGAGCTCTGGTACATTCTGTTTCTACTGATCATCCATGAGATGTTTCTACAGCTTAATTGGAGTCCACCTGTGGTAAATTCAGTTTATTGGACATGATTTGGAAAGGCACACGCCTGTCTATATAAGGTCCCACAGCTGACAGTACATGTCAGAGCACAAACCAAGCATGAAGTCAAAGAAATTATCTGGACACCTCCAAGACAAGATTGTCTCATGGCACAAATCTGGGGAATGGTACAGAAAATTTTCTACTGCTTTGAAGGTCCAAGTGAGCACAGTGACCTCCATCATCTTGTAAATGGAAGAAATTCGGAACCACCAGGACTCTTCCTACAGCTGGCAAGCCATCTAAACTGAGTGATCGGGGGAGAAAAGCCTTAGTCAGGGAGGTGACCAAGAACGGTCACTCTGTCAGAGCTCTAGTGTTCCTCTGTGGAGAGAGGAGAACCTTCCAGAAGGACAACCATCTCAGCAGCAATCCACCAGTCAGGCCTGTATGGTAGAGAGGCCAGACGGAAGCCATTCTTTAGTAAAAGGCACTTGGCAGTCTGCCTGGAGTTTGCCAAAAGGCACCTGAAGGACTCTCAGACCATGAGAAACAAAATTCTCTAGTCTGATGAGACAAAGATTGAACTCTTTGGCATGAATGCCAGGCATCATGATTGGAGGAAACCAGGCACCGCTTATCACCAGGCCAATACCATCCCTACAGTGAAACATGGTGGTGGCAGCATCATGCTGTGGGGATGTTTTTCAGTGGCAGGAACTGGGAGACTAGTCAGGATAGAAGAAAATATGAATGCAGCAATGTACAGAGATATCCTGGATGAAAACCTGTTCCAGAGAGATCTTGACTTCAGACTGGGGCGACGGTTCATCTTTCAGCAGGACAACAACCCCGAAGCACACAGCCAAGATATCAAACGAGTGCCTTCAAGACAACTCTGTGAATGTCTTTGAGTGGCCCAGCCAGACCCCAGACTTGAATCCAATTGAACATTTCTGCAGAGATCTGAAAATGGCTGTACACCAACACTTCCCATCCAAACTGATGGAGCTTGAAAGGTGCTGCAAAGAGGAATGGGCGAAACTGCCCAAAGATAGGTGTGCCAAGTTTGTGGCATCATATTCAAAATGACTTAAGGCTGTAATTGCTGCCAAAGGTGCATCAATAAAGTACTGAGCAAAGGCTGTGAATACTTATGTGTCATGAACCGGGCCAGTTTGTCCTTTAGGCCTGGTCCCATGACTCTTCTCTGTGTGTCATTATTATTTGTGTATGTTGTCTGATCTGTTATGTTTTGTTGAATGGTCTACTGTATGTTGAATGTAATTTGTGGCTTGTAAATATGAATGTCACCAGACTGCAAAACAAATCTACCTATGGGTACAAATAAAGTAACCTGAACCTGAACCTGTCTTGCTGTCTGTTTTGGTTCTCTGACTCACTGGCTGCCAGGCATCTCGTTTAGCCTACACTTTGTGTGGGTGGGCCTGTCAGTCTGCCAGACAGACCACACCTCCCTCTTTTGACAGTCAGCTAGTTCCACTCCCTGTAATTACTTTTCCCGCTCTGCGTTCAGGTGCACCCAATTATTCAGTTCTCAGTGCTTGTATTTCAGCAGCCAATCTTCTGTCTAGCATTGGTGGATTATTGTTTCTGTTATGGCCATGCTACGCTATGGTCTGCTTGAGCGTTCCTGCTCATGCCACTTTATTCTGCGGTAAGCCTTTTGCACGTCATGTCGTGTGTTTTCTGTAAGTGCATACCCTTTTGTATTTTCTGTATGCCTGCCCAAGACTCTTGTGAGACTATATGTTAATAAATCTTTTTGTGGTGTATCTTGCACGTGAATCTGTCTTCTCTCCTCCGTGCGCTGCATGAAAGTGCACGGGGATTCATGACACTTATGTACTTGTGATTTCTTAGTTTTTTTTATTTTAAAGAATTTGCAACAATCTCTCAAGAACTTTTTCACATTTTCATTACGGGGTATTGTGTGTAGAATTTTGAGGAAAAAATGAATTTAATCCATTTTGGAATAAGACTGTAACATAACAAAATGTGGAAAAAAGTGAAGTGCCATGAATACTTTCCAGATGCACTGTATTTAAACTCATCTACCTTCACTACCTCTACTCCTTGGATATTCACTGTTAAACCTGCCTCACTTATTATCATAGACCCTCTGCATTTTCTCATGTTAAATAATTTGATTACAGTGCACTGCAGGAACCCCATCACGATTAAGCCCCCTAGTCCAGTGGTTTTTGCTCTATTAAATTTGCAGTTTGTATCAAATAAATCTTTCATTCTCAACAATCTCATGATCTTGATTTTCTGTTGCTCACTGAGACTTGTCTTAAACCTAGAGACTTCTCCCCTTTTGTGGAGATTTGCCCTCCAGATAATCCATTTTTGAATCCACCAAGGCTTACAGGCCATGGTGGGGGTAGTGCATGTGTTTTTAGGTGCAAGGCCTCTTGCATACAACTGAACTTGGATTCTTTTAACAGCTTTGTATTGATGTCCTTCAAAATTTTATGTGAAAATTCAATCTGCTGTTAAATCATCTATTGACCTAAACTCACACCAAGGTTTCTTGATAAATTTTCATAATTACAGTCTTTGCTGGTTCTTAAATTTGTTAGGGCTATTATTGAAGGTGACTTGTCTATATTGACAATCCTAACTCATTTGCTAAAGATTTTATGAACATTTTCAAATCTTGTAATCTCAGTTAGCATGTCTCAGGGCCTACACATATCCATGGACACACTCTTGATTTAATTTTCACTCTGGGCATATCACTTAATTCAGTAAATACATTTGACATTGTCTCTGACCACAGCTGTATTGTATTTGATGTACAATCAAAACCTTCCATGATAGCCCATAAGCATCAAATCAGTTCACATACCTTTAATGAACAGTCAGCAGCTATTTTCTCCCACTACTTTTCTATGTAAACAAACCTCTCTCCTCCCTTTAATAATATCATTGATTAAGTCTGTTGGTTCAATGATCTATGCCTTTTTTCTCTTAACGTGTCTGCCCCCCACATTTATAGATCTTTGGCAATACTAAATAAAACACCCTGGATCAATGATAAGATCATGCAGCAAAGAAATAATATTGGAGGGCTGAACACAGCTGGAAGAAGTTAAAACTCCAAGTACATTACCTGTTCATGAAGACGTATTGCTAAAACTAAACCACACTATTAAAGATGCAAAAGCTGCATATTTCTCTAGCCTGATTAATAGTAACAAGCTCAACCCGAGGTTTCTGTTTAGGACTGTTAATCAGCTTTTAAACCCACCTGTTAATCCAATGACCACCTTATCTGCACTTGACTGTGAGAGCAAGATCAATGGTCTAAGGTCCAATTTCACCCTGATTGTCTCAACAATGTCCAACCAGCCTTCTCATCCCACCCTACTGTCTGACTGCACACTGATTTCGTTGCAGACTCTTTCCGACATCATAACGCATATGCATCCCTCTTGCAGCCCAGGTGATATAGTTTTTCCTAAATTCCTGAAATCTGTTTTTACAGCCATTGGTTCTAGCTTCCTTAATACCATCAACAGCTCTCTCTCGCTCTCATCTGGCTTCATTCCTGATTATTTCAAATTGTCTAGTGTCCAACCGCTTCTCAAAAAACCTTCTCTAGATCCAACTCAGTTAGCAAATTATCGTCCAATTCCCAAGTTATCATTCTTGTCCAAAATTCTTGAAAAAATAGTCGCCGATCAACTCCTGCAGGTTATTGAAGACAACAAACTTTTTGATGAATTTCAATCTGGATTCCGGCATAAGCACAGTACAGAAACCACACTACTTAAAGTAACCAATGGCATTCTCATGTGTGCAGATGAAGGGGAATTCACCATTCTAATTCTACTTGACTTGACAGTAGCCTCTGATACCATCTATTACACCATAGTGCTAAAAAGACTTCATAAGTGGGTCAGCATTTCTAGTACAGCATTAGACTGGTTTAACTCATATTTAACTAACAGACACTTTAACATTCATAGTGGCAATTGTGTTTCCTCCTTTGCTCCCCTACTGTGTGGAGTCCCCCAGGATTCGGTCCGTGGACCTGTTTTGTTTTCACTATACTGTACATGCTCCCTCTAGGTCACCTTTTCAGCTCATTTTTGGATGTGTCATATCACTGTCATGCTGTTGGAATTCAAATCTACTTTTCTGCCAAAACCAATAACCTGAATCAGCTATCTTCCCTCCATAATTGTTGAGCTGCTATCAAAGATTGGTTGTCTATTGATTTTCTTTACTTAAATTCCAGTAAAACCAGAATCCTTATAATTGGTCCAGATAACTTTGTCACCTGTGTTGAACAGTTTATTGGTTACCATCACTTTAACATCATACCCGTTGTTAAAAACCTTCATATCATCTTTGACTGTTACGTGTCCTTTGATTCCCATGTAAACAAGCTCATCCAGTCCTGTTTTCTGGAGCTTAGAAACATTGCAAAAATGTTAAACATATACTTCCTCAGTCCGATCTTGATCCCTTAATTCGCACTTTCATCTTCTCCCGTTTAGATTACTGTAACTCTTTACACCTGCCTCAATCTGCAATAAATCATTTACAATTAAGCCAAAATTCAGCTGCCAGGTTATTAACTAGAGCCAGCCGTCAATCTCACATTACCACTGTATTTGCATCCCTTCATTGGCTCCCAGTAAAGTTTAGGATTCAATTCAAAATTCTCATAATTATTACATTTAAAGCACTACACAATCTCACATTTCTGACCTCGTGGTTCAGCTCTCGTCTGATCCGTTCCTAAAATACTGGTCTCTTATCTATACCACATTCTACCCACAATACAAGAGGTGATTGTGCCTTCTCCATTGTTGCACCTACCCTCTGGAATCAGCTACTCCAAACCATGAGATGCATTGAAAATCTGAACTGTTTTAAATGTCTTTTGAAAACCCATCTCTACCGACAAGTATTTTTATAACCCCACATTATGCAGTGTGCATTTGCAGTGAGTCCAGTTATAAGTCTGTGAGTTTGTCTTTTTGTCTGTGTATCTCTCTTTTGATGTGCTCAGTTTTGTTGTGTTGGAAATGGCTGGTTTTATCTTGAAATACTTTATTTTATGCTTGTACAGCACTTTGTCACCGTGTGTTTAAAAAAAATGCTATATAAATAAAGTTTTACTGTGGGACACATATGTGGGTTTCATATGCTTCACATGTGTATTACTGTATGCTTATTGTATGCTTCATGTCTCAGAGGAACAAAAGGACTGAGCCTCCTAGGAGATGACAAGAGGATGTGAGAGGTGGCCTTTTGTATGCAAAGAGACAACCTTGAGGGATTTCCTGACCACCAGTGACTTTAGGTGGGGGTGAGAAGACCTGGAAGAAGACGCATTGTGACTTGGGATTAAAAGACAATGTGACTGTGTGCTTTGATGTCCTGGGGTATAAAAGGGGCAGATGTTGGGGGATTCTTTCTCTTTCTGTTTGGATGATGTTGGAGAATGAAATAAACCTGACTCGTGAGATAAACTCAGTCTCGTCATTTCCACATCCTCCACACTGGTGACCCTAAGACGTATCATGACCGGAGAGGATTCTCCCGAGCCAGACTCGTCAGGAGCCAGCCAAACGAATGCAGCCACAGTTCAGCTACCGGACTTCTGGCAGAACAATCCCCGCTCCTGGTTTAACGCGGTCGAGGCGCAGTTCAACAGGATTTCGGTAGATGCCACAAAGTTCTACCATGTGGTTGCAAAACTGGACAGCCACACAGCCCAGCATGTGCAGAGCCTGATCGACCTGCCGCCAGACAGCGACAAATACGGCGCGTTAAAGGCTGCACTCATCCGGTACTTCACCCCCTCGGTGGAGGAGTGAGCAGAGGGGCTCCTAGCGCTGACTGAATTTGAAAGCGACAGGCCTGCGGACCTGATGGAGAAGATGTTGGGGATGAAAGACTCCGATGATGACCACTTCATTTTCGCCCACCTTTGCCTCAGGACCCTACCGTCAGCGGTGAGAGTGACCCTGGCAGGTTCGCCACTGTTGGCCCGTCGAGACTACCGCAAGCTGGGCCAAGAGGCGCAACTACTTGTCAATGCCACCAAACGGCGCGCGGCCACCGCCGCGGCAGCGGAGTTCGGCGCAATGTCCGGAGATGGCAGGGGGCCAGAGGCAGCAGTACCAGACTCACCGACGACGGCGGCGGCAAAGGCCAAGAAACACGAAGCAGACGATGTCCTTTGTTTCTACCATCACCGCTTTGCAGAGAGGGCACACAAATGTATACCACCGTGTCATTTCAAGCGCTCGGGAAATGCCAAGACCGGGGGTCGGTAGCAGCTGCGGCCCTCGGAGAGGAGAACAAGCTGCTCTACTTGAGGGATGTGCGCTCGGGGAGACATTTCCTCGTAGACACAGGCTCCCAGCTGAGTTTCATCACACCTTCCTCCGCTGACCGGCTGGCGCCTTCCAGTGGTCCCGGGGTGTCAGCAGCGAATGGCTCGGCGATTAAAACCTTTGGTGAGAGGACGTTGCTTCTGTCCCTACACAGCCATACATTTGAGTGGACTTTCGTCATAGCTGCAGTCAATTTCAACATGTTAGGGGCTGAATTTTTGTGCTCACATGGTTTGTTGGTTGATCTTGCTAACAGACGCCTGGTTAATGCACTCTCTTTTTATTCTATTCCCTGTACAGCTCGAGTGGCCCCACCAACAGCACAAGCCAACGTCACAGCTGCGAGTGGTAAGTTCCACACACTCCTCATTCAGTTCCTAGCACTCACGGTCCCAACATTTTCGGCGACCGTGGCTAAACACGGGGTGGAACATTTTATTACTACCACCGGACCGCCCGTTTTTGCAAAAGCTCGGCGCTTGGATTCAGCTAAACTGACCATAGCGCGCGAGGAGTTCGCCAACCTGGAAAAGCTGGGCATCATCAGGCGTTCGAAAAGCCCATGGGCTTCACCGCTTCACATGGTCCCGAAAGCTGATGGCTCGTGGCAACCTTGCAGTGATTTCTGCAGGTTGAACAATGCTACAGCGCACGACCGCTACCCGATCCCGCACATCCAAGATTTTTCAGTCCATTTGGCGGAGGCGCGCTTTTTTTCTAAGATAGACTTGGTACGCGGTTACCACCAGGTCCCAGTGCGCGCTGAGGACATACCCAAAGCAGCGGTAATAACTCTGTTCGGGCTATTCGAGTTTTTGCGCATGCCGTTTGGGCTTAAAGGCGCGGCGCAGACGTTCCAACGCATGATGGACGCGGTGTTGCACGATCTCCCCTTCATGTTCGTCTACCTGGACGACATATTGGTAGCCAGCGCGTCCGAAGACGAACACGAAAACCGCCTCACGGCAGTTTTCCAGAGGTTGGCATAGCACGGGTTAATAATCAACCCAGCAAAGTGTCAGTTCGGGGTGACGCAGATTGATTTTTTGGGGCATCGCATCTCTCCAGAAGGAGCGATTCCTCTGCCTGACAAAGTGCGCGCAGTAACAAATTTTCCCCAGTCACAAACAGTCAAAGCGCTACAGGAGTTTTTGGGAATGGTGAATTTTTATAACCGTTTCCTCCCCCGCGCAGCGCAGCTCATGCAACCATTGTATGCTGCACTAAAAAAACAAAACCCCACAAATAAAATCGAATGGTCTCCGGAGCGAGAGCACGCATTCTCTGAAGTCAAAACAGCCCTGGTGAATGCTGCGTTGTTAGCACATCCAGTCCCAACGGCCCGCATAGCGCTCACTACTGACGCGTCAGATGTGGCCATAGGGGCGACCGCTCGCCTTTTTCAGCAGGACCTTGAGCGATAGTGAACGTAAATACGGCAAATTCGACAGGGAGTTGTTAGCTCTCCACTTGGCCATTCGCCACTTCCAGTTCTGGCTGGAGGGACGCCGTTTCACCGCGTTCGTTGACCACAAGCTGCTAACTTTCGCGATGGCCAAGGTTTCAGAACCGTGGTCAGGCCGGCAGCAGAGACAGCTGGCCGCGATCTCGGAGTTTACTACCGATATCCAGCATGTGGCGGGTAAACTTAATGTAGTGGCAGACTGCCTCTCGAGCACTGTGGCGGCTCCAGCCCGCGTAGGGGTAGATTTTGCAACCATGGCCGTGGATTGGGTTAGCGACGCAGAAGTGCGCGAGGCCCCAGTCCGCGTAGGGATAGATTATGCAGCCATGGCCGCAGATCAGGTTAGCGACGTGGACATGCGCGCGCTCCAGTCTGGACCAACAGGGTTAAGGCTGGAGGACAGGGTGCTGCAAGACGGTATGCCCCCCCTAATCTGCGATGTCTCCACTGGGCGACCGCGTCCTGTGGTACCGGCCGCGTGGCGCCGCTGCGTTTTTGACTCGATCCATTCTCTGGCGCACCCGGGAGTGCGCACGTCGGTCAAAATGGTGGGAGAGAAATTTGTATGGCCGAGCATGCGCAAACAAGTTAGAGAGTGGGCGGCAGCCTGCATAGCTTGTCAACGGGCCAAAGTACACAAACACACGAGAGCTCCCTTGGAGCCGTTTCACATTCCGGCTAAAAGGTTTGATCATGTTCACGTGGACCTCGTAGGCCCCCTCCCGCCCTCACAGGGGCGCACACATCTTCTGACAATGGTTGACCGCACCACGCGCTAGCCGGAAGTGGTCCCACTGTCATCAACCACAGCCGAGGAGGTTGTGCTGTGGGGATCACGAAATGATGAGACTGGATTATTTCTCAGTATTGGTTTATTGCATTTCACGTCCCCAGCTCTCTCTCTCAGTCAGGAAAAAAGAGGGAGAGCTGCGGTAAACCCCCACACATTTATACCAGCACATCAAAGACAGAATCACACACTCAAGTCAAATCCTTCTATTTACAATTAATCACTTCAGAGTCCTCTTTGCTCTTCCGTCTGACCCCAGGGGGTCAGACAACCCTCTCAGGATCTCGCCCCCGATCCTCTGTCCTCCTTCCAAGTCCGCAGGTGGTCCAAACCCCTTGTCCATCTGAGGCGTGATGTCAGTACACACTGCAAGCTTAAAGTCTTTCTGTGTTTGAGCCTATGCAGTCAAATATGTGAGCTACATAAGGTTACAATTATGGGTGCTATATCACCCCCCCCCCAAACGCCAAAGAATGGACACACAATAATAGTATCCTAATAACAATACAGCATATGTCACCCCCCACCTGCAGAATCTACAGCACAACCTACACAGTTTGATCACAACACACATCACTCTGCACGTAGTCTGGGCTTCAACCTCCTCCCAAACCTGCTGTACGCAGGTTTCACAGTCTGTGCTGTGCTGTCCTGTGGCGTATCTGTGGAATGAGGGGGAGAAAGGTTATTTGTCCCCTGCCGGGGCTCCAGGGGCCGTTCCCTGGGGGGTCTGCCGCGTCGAGGCGCCCTCGCCGGTCATACAGATTCGTCATGCAACACAAAGGCAGGCTTTAATCTATCAATACTGATTGTTTCTTTCCTGCCCCCCAAATTTAGCACAAAATATTTATCCCCGGTCTCCAGCACTCGAAATGGACCGTCATATGGTGGGCGGAGACTGTGTCGCTGAACGTCGTGCCTGACAAAAACAAATTTAGCGTTTTGTAAAGCTTTGGGAACAAAAACACGCGGAAAAGAGTGATGAGCGGGGCCCGGGAGCATTTCTGCTCCCGTGCCAAACAGAGGTCCCTGTGCCGGGGGGCGCCCTGGTGCCGCATGGGCTGGTAGGAACTCGCCGGGCAGCCTGAGAGGTTGTGCAAACACTAATTCCGCGGGTGAGGCATCTAAGTCCTCTTTGGGCGCCGAATGCAACCCCAATAAAACTCATGGTAGTTTGTTTACCCAATCTGCATCCGTGAGCGATGCTCTGAGGGCTGCCTTCAAAGACCTGTGAAAACGCTTGCATAAACCGTTGGCCTGGGGGTGATAAGCGGTAGTGCGGTGGACTGCCGCTCCTAAGCTGCTGGCCATTGCTGACCACAGTTCCGACACAAATTGAGGTCCCCTATCGGACGTAATATCCGACGGAACCCCGAACCGCGCTACCCAGGCTGTTAAAAAAGTGCGAGCCACCTCTGCCGCTGTGGTCGATGTTAATGGGACCACTTCTGGCCAACGTGTGGTTCGGTCCACCATTGTCAAGAGATGTGTGAACCCTTGTGACGGCGGTAGGGGGCCCACTAGGTCTACGTGCACATGATCGAACCTCTTAGCCGGAATGTGGAAAGGTTCTAAGGGGGCCTTCGTGTGCCTGTGGACTTTGGCCCGCTGGCAAGCCATGCAGGCTTTCGCCCACTCTTTCACGTGCTTGCGCAGGCTCGGCCAAACAAACTTCTCTGCTACCATTTTCACAGAAGCGCGTACTCCCGGGTGCGCCAGGGAGTGCACCGCATCAAAAACGCGACGGCGCCACCCGGTGGATACGTCGCAGATTAGGGGGGGCGAACCAGTTTGTGAACTCCTGCTGTCCAGCCTTAACCCTGTTGGTCCAGACAGGAGCGCACGCACGTCTGCGTCTCCACTCTGCTCCGCCACCATGGCTGCATAATCTATCCCCACGTGAACAGGGGCCGCGTGCGCGTCCGCGCTGTTACCCCGCCCCGCGGCTGCGGTCGTACAATCTGCCTCCGCGCGGACAGGTGCTGTTACCACGCGTGAGAGACAGTCCGCTACTACATTGAGCTTACCGGCTACGTGCTGAATATCAGTGGTAAATTCCGAAATTGCGGCCAGCTGTCTCTGCTGCCGTCCTGACCACGGTTCTGAAATTTTGGACATTGCAAAAGTGAGCGGTTTGTGGTCGACAAACGCGGTGAAACGCCGCCCTTCCAGCCAGAGCTGGAAATGGCGAATGGCCAGGTGGACCGTTAGCAGCTCCCTGTCAAATGCGCTGTATTTCCGCTCAGCATCGCGCAAGGATCTGCTGAAAAAAGCGAGCGGCTGCCAAACCCGGCGACCCGCTGCTCTACAACGGCCCCTATGGCCACATGTGACGCGTCGGTGGTTAGCGCTATGCGGGCTGATGGGTCTGGGTGAGCCAGCAGTGCTGCGTCTGCAAGTGCTTTTTTAACCTCCGTGAATGCGCGCTCCCGCTCCGGGGACCACTCGACCACATTGGAGGGCTTCTGCTTTTTAAGCGCGGTGTATAACGGTTGCATAAGCTGCGCTGCGTGGGGTATGAAACAGTTATAAAAATTTACCATTCCTAAAAATTCTTGCAACGATTTGACCATTTGTGGCTGGGGAAACTCTGCCACTGCGCGTACTTTGGCCGGTAGAGGGACTGCTCCTTCTGGGGAGACGCGGTGTCCTAAAAAATCGATTTGCGCTACGCCAAAATGGCACTTGGCCGGGTTAATTATCAACCCGTGCGCTCCCAACCTCTGAAAAACCGTCATGAGGTGTTTTTCGTGTTCCTCCTCGGAGGCACTGGCAACTAAAATGTCGTCCAAGTAGACAAAAACAAAAGAGAGGTCGCGCAACACAGCATCCATCATTTGTTGGAAGGTTTGCGCGGCGCCTTTAAGGCCAAAAGGCATGCGTAAAAATTCAAAAAGTCCGAACAGGGTTATTACCGCTGTTTTGGGAATGTCCTCTGGTCGGACCGGGACCTGATGATAACCGCGGACCAGGTCTATTTTAGAAAAAATACGCGCCTTCGCTAAGTGCACTGAAAAATCCTGGATATGCGGAATTGGGTAGCGGTCCTGTGCTGTGGCATTGTTTAACCTGCGGTAATCACCACAAGGTCTCCACGAGCCGTCAGCTTTAGGAACCATATGCAGCGGGGAGGCCCAAGAGCTCTTCGAGCGGCGAACTATGCCCAACCTTTCCAGGTTGGCGAACTCCTCGCGTGCAATGGAGAGCTTATCCAAGCGCCGAGCTTTCGCAAAAACTGGTGGGCCAACCGTGGTGATAAAGTGTTCCACCCCGTGCTTCGCAACCTTAGCTGAAAACGTGGGAACTGTGAGTGCTGGGAACTGGGTTAGAAGAGTGTGAAACTTATCGCCTGCTGTGGCGACGTTGGTCTGTACTGGCGGCGGGGACACTCGAGCTGCACAAGGGATAGAATAAAAAGAGAGTGCATTTACTAGGTGTCTATTAACCAGATCCACTAACAAGCCATGTGAGCACAAAAAGTCAGCGCCTAATATGTTGAAACTCACTGCCGCTACTATGAAAGTCCATTCATAGGTGCGGCCGTGCAAGGACAGGCGCAGAGTCCTTTCCCAGAAAGTTTTGATAGACGAGCCGTTCGCCGCCGCTGCTCCATCTCCGCGGGGCCCAGCCACACGGTCCGCATAGGTCGCGGTGATGAAACTCCTCTGGGCTTCAGTGTCCACAAGGAATTGCCGCCCGGAGCCCGCATCTGTCAGATAAAGCAGCTTGTTCTGTTCACCGAGAGTCGAAGCTGCTAACGACCCCCCGGCCCGGGTGTTTCCCTGTTTCTTGAAACTGCACGGCGGGATGCATCTGTACGCCTTCTCAGCGAAGCGTCGATGGTAAAAACAGAGGCTGTCCACCGTCCGCCGAGGTCTGCTGCTGCCACGGAAGTCTCCTGCTCGTCGCAGGCGTCGAGGAGCCGGTGCGCTTCCTTGGCCAGCACGCGGAAGTCTTGCTGGTTCACACACCTCAGGCCAGACAGGGAACCCCTCATGTGTGTGGGAGGGTCCTCAAGAAGATGTGCTTGAACAGAAACGCATCGTTGTCTGTCCTGATCAGCTGCAGCATGTCTTCCATGAGGTTGGTCGGCCTGCGTCCTCCTCTGTCGCGCAGGTCCAGAAGCCGCCTGGCCCTCACCTTGGCTGATGGCACAAAACTCTCGATGAGGGCGGCTTTCAGCGCGTTGTACTTGCCAGCAGCGGGCGGCTGCTGCACCAGGCTCCGCACACATCGAGCTGTGTGGCTGTCGAGTCTTGCGATGACATTATGAAACTTGGTGTCATCTGCTGATATTCCCCTAAGCACGAACCGCGATTCTGCGTGTTGGAACCATGAGTGCGGGTCGTCTTGCCAGAACTCGGGAAGCTTAATCGAGCCTGCACTCATGCGGGCGGTCTCCGGTGAATCCGGGTCAGGGTAACATTCCCCCGGCATCTTACGTCTTGGTCACCAATGTGGGGATCACGAAATGATGAGACTGGATTATTTCTCAGTATTGGTTTATTGCATTTCACGTCCCCAGCTCTCTCTCTCAGTCAGGAAAAAAGAGGGAGAGCTGCGGTAAACCCCCACACATTTATACCAGCACATCAAAGACAGAATCACACACTCAAGTCAAATCCTTCTATTTACAATTAATCACTTCAGAGTCCTCTTTGTTCTTCCGTCTGACCCCAGGGGGTCAGACAACCCTCTCAGGATCTCGCCCCCGATCCTCTGTCCTCCTTCCAAGTCCACAGGTGGTCCAAACCCCTTGTCCATCTGAGGCGTGATGTCAATACACACTGCAAGCTTAAAGTCTTTCTGTGTTTGAGCCTATGCAGTCAAATATGTGAGCTACATAAGGTTACAATTATGGGCGCTACAGCGCGCGCGTTTTTAATGGCATGGGTAGCGCGTTTTGGAGTTCCGTTGGACATTACGTCCGACACAGGCCCTCAGTTTGTTTCTGAACTTTGGTCCACGACCGCGTACAACCCGCAGGCTAACAGGTTATGCGAACGTTTTCACAGGTCA
Organism: Pholidichthys leucotaenia; assembly: GCA_020510985.1. Classification (NCBI taxonomy): domain Eukaryota; kingdom Metazoa; phylum Chordata; class Actinopteri; order Cichliformes; family Pholidichthyidae; genus Pholidichthys; species Pholidichthys leucotaenia. The sequence goes on along the minus strand of CM035849.1, from coordinate 190,819,208 downwards.
TTGAAGGCGTCCCTCAGAGCGTCGCTTACGGATGCAAATTGGGTGAACAAGCTACCATGGGTTTTATTGGGGGTGCGTTCTGCACCTAAAGAGGATTTAGAAGCCTCCCCAGCTGAGCTAGATTTCGCACAACCACTTCGGCTGCCCGGGGAATTTCTCCCAGATAATCCTGCGCCAGAGTGCTCCCCAGCTCAGCGGTTACAGAGTAGCACGGACTCGAGCACGCTACCTGGCCCCGTTCACCACAGTTTTCCGCGCGTTTTTGTGCCTAAGGCTTTAAAAAATGCGGAGTTTGTTTTTGTCAGACACAATGCCCATCGCCCACCGTTACGCCCACCTTATGATGGACCATATAGAGTGCTGGAAACAGGGGATAAGCATTTTTTGCTAGATTTGGGGGGCAGAAAAGAAATGATTGGCATTAACAGGCTCAAACCCGCTTTTGTGGTGGCTGACGAAGGTGTGCAGTTGGCCAAGGCTCCTCGGCGCGGTAGTCCCCCTAGAGAGCATTCCCCAGAACACCCACAGAGATTGACTAACAGTTCTCATCCCCAGACAGCAGCTTCCCAGCAGGAGGGTGCCGCGGAGGTGGTAAAGCCTGTTTACAGCAGCCGCGGGAGAAGACTGGGGCCCAAGCAGCATGTGGACTGATGTGTAGTGATTTTATTATGACATGCAAACTGTTATTACGTTGTTCCATCTTAGACGTTTGGGGGGGGGTCATGTGGGACACATATGTGGGTTTCATATGCTTCACATGTGTATTACTGTATGCTTATTGTATGCTTCACGTCTCAGAGGAACAAAAGGACTGAGCCTCCTAGGAGATGACAGGAGGATGTGAGAGGTGGCCTTTTGTATGCAAAGAGACGACCTTGAGGGATTTCCTGACCACCAGTGACTTTAGGTGGGGGTGAGAAGACCTGGAAGAAGATGCATTGTGACTTGGGATTAAAAGACAATGTGACTGTGTGCTTTGATGTCCTGGGGTATAAAAGGGGCAGATGTTGGGGGATTCTTTCTCTTTCTGTTTGGATGATGTTGGAGAATGAAATAAACCTGACTCGTGAGATAAACTCAGTCTCGTCATTTCCACATCCTCCACATTACTTACTTACATGGCCATTAAAGTCTGCTCCAATCACCACTCTCTCCCCAACTTACTCCAGAATTTCTCTCTTCTACCTAGCATTCAACTTGTGGGGCATATCCACTGACAACATTCAACCACACACCTTCGACTTCTAACTTCAAATCATGATCCAGTCTGACTCCCTCTTTACCTCCTGAACACTCTTCACATAGCCTTCCTTCAAGATTACTCCTATTCCATTTCTCTAGATACAGCATGATAGAACACTTTAATTCCACCTCCAAAGCTCCTAGCATTTCTTCCCTTCCATCTGATTTCTTGAAAACACAGTACATCTACCTTTCTTCTCTCCATCATATCACCCAAATTCTTTACCTTTACCAGTCATAGTCCCTACATTTAAAGTCCCTACTCTCACCTCCACACTTCTACCCTTCATTTTGTCTCTGTCCCTCCTAACACACCTTCCCTGTCTCTTCCTCCTTGATCTTCGGCCAACAGTAGCCCAATTTCCAACAGCACCCTGTCGGTTAACAGCACTGGTGACAGTCGTTGTTAACCTGGGTCTCGACCAAGCCAGTATAGAAATCTTATTTGTCATGATTTTCATGTTTGATTTGTTAAAGATGATAGAAAAATTTCATTTTTGTGTTAAATTTGTATTTGCTTTGTCTCAGAGTCTGTCTCAGAGTCTTATAAAAGTGTCAAGGTTCCAACTGCACTAGATATCATCTTGTTTTTAGTCCAGCCTGTGTGGCTCCCATGCAACTGGTACAGAGTGAGCGTCAAGGTTCCTGAGAAAAGATAATCTGTACATCAAGTTTTGACCAGATGTACTGAACCAATCATTGTGGACAATTTGCCCCTCCACCTTTCAGAAAATGGAGGGCTTAAAGAACTGAGTGATGTGTGTTTGAGTCAGAATGGTGCGTGAATAGGCTCTAAGACTATTTTTGTATTGTTCTCCACTTGGCAGTGTAATTAAATTTGCTGAAACTCTGATCCAGCCTGGTTTTTGACTGAAGGTTTACATGAATTTTTCTAATATACTTGGCGCCTGAGCCACAAGGACTCCATATATCTTTCCTGCCTGCTTCCAGCATTCTGGGACCACAGCAAGTGTGCACAGCTTCTTCCACTGCTGGTGCCAACAAGCCAGTTTTGTGGAAATGAGGCATGGTCCAGAGGTGCTGGAGCAGTGCCGGAGAATGACGGACCAACCCACCGGTGGATCACAGTGAGTAAATCTAATTGGTGATGACGCCCTGTTCGAGTCCGCAGTCAGTCTGAGAATTCAAGTAAAAAGGTTGTAAGCCCAGCATTTGATACTGCAAAGTCTAAATCAGGTTTTGGACGAGGTAGAAGCTTGGTGGTCCCAGTTTGAGGCTGCAAAAGGAATGTGCATTTCCACTGTGTTAAGTGAACCAATAGAGTATGCAGGGGTATTAAAATCAATGCAAGATATTTTTTACATCAGAGTGAGCATAGATTAAAATCAATGCAAGATCTTTTTAATATCGCAAGTGAGCATAGATTTGGGAAAAAATCAATGCGAGATCTTTACATCACAAGTGAGCATCGATAAAGTGGAGGATAACCTTAAAATAAAGAAAAAAGTGCTACTATAATCAGGATGAACTCTAGTTAAATAAATAACTGCAGTTTGTTTGTCTGGTCATTTGTGTGCTTGTTCATGTGTGTTTTTAATGTTTTATGGTTTACTTTGGTGAGAAAAAGAAAAAAAATGAAAGTGTTTTCAGACCAGCAGAAGATGATTGATAATGAGAACCTTGGGTTGCCAGATCAGCTTATTATAAGCGACTTTGGGATTGTTTCACTAATATGTCTGTGCTTATCTGGAGCTTGCTATGTGTGTGTGAAAGGACTAACCTGTGTTGTGCTTAAGCAATAATAAGGTCACACTGAACTGGGGATTTTGGTAAGATCAAAGGTATTAGATGATTGCTTTTCATCTCAAGATAGTTTTGGCAGTAATTTCTTTTGTTGTGCAGTTTTTTGTGGGGTTTTTGCTGGCTTTATGATAGTTACTTGTGTTAAGCAATTTAATTTTGCTTTATTGGCAGATATCTTTTTATTTTTTAACTAACATTTGCTTATTTTAAGTAAAATTACCTGCCAGCAGAGCAAGAAAATTTAATTTTTCTTTTGTTTGGGATGCCTGAAGGCAGGCAAACCGCATTAGGTTATTTCATTTGACTTATATTTGCCTTTTGCAGTGCAATTGTATTCTGTTGCTCACAGTTGCATTATCTCTCCAACTGAGGGACAACAGTGGCTTCAGATGGAAAAGAGAAAAAAAAGGTGTGGGGGGGGGGCAACAGGCTGACTTGGACTTGACTTGGATGGTAAAATCAAAATCTGATGATAAATCTGAGAAATTGACCATGGTAAAGGAAGGAAAAAGATTTGATTAATATGTGTTTTATCTCTCCTATGCTGCATGATGAGTCTGGCGTGGGGGCAGGGGGGCTGTACTTCTGCTCCTCCTCATCCATGCTCCCTCGCAGCTCAGCCCATGCCCCGATCTCACAGAACTCCAGGCTGGGGAAGCTGTGGCTGACGTCATCTTGTCTCCACTTGTCTCCACCCCTCTACCTGGAGTAGCCACACTGGGCACCCAATAGTTAAGCAGATGTGCACACATATCCACTCCACACTCACCATCAATATGATGAATAAAACTGAAGATTATGGAAAATGTTGTCACTGAATAATACTCGATGATATTTATATGGGATGATCCAAATCACAAACAAGGTAACAATGAAAGTGTTGAAGCTTATACAACCAGATTACAAGAGGTTTGATGGGCATTCTGATTTAACTAAGGCTGCCAATGATTCAGGCATAGAACCTTATTGGCAGCATTTGAAAAGTGTCTTTTTGGAAAACATGCACCCACACCTAGCTGATTACATCTGCTAACATTTGGTCACATACCGCACCTGTGCATTTGGCGATGTGTTAACTTATGAAAAGTGAAAGAAAAATCAACCCCTATTTGTATAATTGTTGACATGGGGGGGGGGGGTGAGACCTCCCCCCCAATTCTATTTTTCAGGGGGTCACCGGAACTGGATCCCAGTGGTGGAGGGGGGATGGAGGGAGGCATGGACGAGCTGGCCACATCAAGGGGAACGTGACATTTGTCATCAATGTGGACAAAAGGGCCATTGGCGGAGGCAATGTCCTGGATGCCAGCAGCGGCAGAGAGGGGGAGGAGGACCCCACGGGTCGACAACCTGACTGAAACGTTGATGCTAACACTGACATAACAGACATCCATTTACCTGACTTTGACTTGATGTTAACAATGCAGTGTTTACCTGAAGTGGCATTGCAAGTTCAGGACATTCCAATAAAGTTTCCCAATGGAGAACGGTATGAGAGCATCACATTTTCCACATGTGACAGAAGTACATGCAATACTGGCCACAGAGCAATGTTGTTGACAGACAGTTACTGTAATTGGCCCAGATCCAAATTATGGAAAAATATTCCACAGAGGAATGTGGTTAATCTTGGAAACAAACTCCTGATCAAAAAGTTCAGTATTCCTCAAAACTGGCACCTACTTAATGCCTTTGAACTGGGTGACCGCAGTACAGAAAGAAGTCCACATTGATGCTCCCAACTCGGCCATGTGATCACTTTTTGCATTAACACAAGGAGAGGAACACGCATGCTCACAAATCCCAAATTCTCTGTGGTCGACAGGAAAGGCAGATCTAGACTTAATAAAAAATGCAGAATTGTTTAAAATAAATGCTAAATCTCATTATAGGCCTTACCAAAGACAGTATCCTCTACGTCCTGAAGCCCAAGAAGGCATTAAACCAGTCATAGAGGACCTGAAAGCAGCAGGTGTCATTATTCCATGTCCAAATTCTCCATGTAACATACCTTTGTTTCCTGTGAGGGAGGCTGGATCAACCTCTGGATGACGAATGGTCCAATACCTTCAAGCGGTAAACAAAGCAATTATTCCAAGTGCTGTTTCAGTCCCAGACCCACACACTTTGTTGAACGACCTACAACTACAAATGAAATATTCTACAGCAATAGACATCAGCAATGCTTTTTCAGCATACCAATAAATCCAGATCATCAGTTTTGGTTTGCATTCACATTTGAAAACAAGAGGTACACATTCACCAGGCTACCACAGTGTTACTGTGAATCACCAACCATTTTTTTCCCACTGGCAATGTCAGCAAACTTGACACAGTTTATTCCTCCTAATGGGAGCCTGTTGCTCCATTACGTTGATGATATTTTGCTGGCATCACCTGATGAAGAAACATGCAAACAAGACACCATTGCCTTACTGAAATTTTTAGCAGAACAAGGTCACAAAGTCAACAAGGAAAAATTACAGTTGTGGAAAAAAGAAGTTACACATTTAGGCCGCATTTTGTCAGCAGAAGCCAGACATGTTGACCCAGCTCACAAACAAGCTATTTTGTCAGCACCAAAATTCATCCCAAAAAGAGACATGATGTCATTTTTGGGTACTTTAATTTGTTGTTGCTCTTGGATTGCAAATTATTCATTTGAAGTGAAACCTTATCTGATCTCATCTACAAAACACCCATGGCTCAGGTGGACAGAATTGAGTGGACACCTAAGGCAGAAGAGGCATTTGTTAAAATGAAAAACTTTTGGTCAGCACTGATGTCCTGGCACTCCCCAATTGCAAAAAGCCATCTGTATAAGTGGCTGTTTGTAGAGAGGGGCACGTGACGTCAATGTTCCTTCAGCAAAATGGCACAAAAATAAGTCAGGAAGCATATTACTCCACAAGACTTGACCCTGTCATGAGGGCACTGCCACCATGTGCGCAGGCTGACATAGCCGCCTCCATGGCAGTGCAGACCTCAGCAGGGCTTGTACTTCTTCATCCCTTGACCCTGAAGGTCACATAGGCAGTATCAGTCATCTTGTCACAAAGTACAACAATATAAGTCATCTCACCATCCAGACACCTTGCATGCATGAAAGTGCCATTATCACAGCCTCATCTAACCACTGACCATTGCACAGTAACAAAATTAAATTAATTTGTAAATTAGGTCAGAGGAAAGCACTCACACCAGGAAGACGAAGAGGAGCCGCTCGCACCGGATCAGGAACGGAGGCAGCCAGAGACAGACTCATGGAGCTCACAGCTGGGGGGAGCGTCGAGGAGGAGGAAGGAACAGCTGAGGTGATCCGGAAACAAGTAGCTGATGGAACAGCAGGGACAGATGACCTGGAGGCAGAGGTTGCTGTGTTTTCCTCCTGTCGTGACGCAGGAGCAACAGCTGGCTGGGAGGCAGAGTTCGTTCGGCGACCCGGAACTGGATCCGGACGGGGTTCTCGCTGAGGCTTACCATGGGCATTGTGATGACGTTTACTGGCAGAGGGCGAGGTGAAGGTGAGATCAGGGAAACACCGCACCTAGGCTGGATGGGTGACAGGAGCTGAATCCCGAGGTGAGGAGCAGGGATGCCTCACCGCCAGCCTCCTGCCGGAATTTCCCTCCAGTCCGCGGATCTCCTCCCTCGTCGGGATGGCCGTATTCGAGGAAGGAGGTGAGGGCTCCTTGGCCGCCCTCTCAGCCGCTGTCTCTATCTGTCCTCATAGCGCCACAATCAACGCCACTCTTTCTTCCCTTCCGGAAAGGAGGTTAGGTGATACCTTAATAATGTCCTCTGCGCGAGACCTAGGGGCTTGTGTGCAGTGTAGGTGGGCATAAGGAGACGGGCTTCAGCCAGGTAGCCATCCACCTCCCAAAACCACTCGGGACAATACCCACCCTCGAAAGCAGACATACTAGCACAATACGAGCACCCAAGGAGGGGGAAACAAAAGTGTGACCGGCGTCTCCATCGGGATGCTACCTAATGTCAACGATGGCCCTCACGAGCCATCAATAAGATGCCGATAGCCAGCCGATGAGTTTGCATGTTTTATTAACAGAAGACAAACTGACAAAATAATGAGCCACGTGGGGCAAAAACACAAAATATACACATGGAAATAAGAACACAGACTACTAGGAAATACACTTACTGAGAGTGGGACGTATCAGGAATCTGAGACGGAGTTTTAACGAGGGAATGTTTGACAAGGTTGTAGCCCGGGGTAACCAGAGCTGCTCCCTTAAATAGGGCTAACAGATTAATCAGCTGATGAGGACGTCATCAGCTGAATGAATTCCACCTGTCACTGGGAGCTCAGCTCTGACAGCCGGAAGCCCCGCCGATACGCTGTCACAATAAAAGCCCGGAGGCCAAATGGTAAACCTGGGAAGAGAACGGAGAAATACCAGACAACCTGAGTGCGAACAGAGTCAGCGCTCCGAACATGACACAAATAATACAAAGATTTGGAATAACTGAGAAAATTTCCTCAGATAATGGAACACATTTTGTAAATTATATTATATCACGCTTAGGTACAACACTCAACATTAACTTGAAAAACCACTCAGCTTACCATCCACACTCTCCAGGATTAATGAAACACACAAATAGGACCGCTAAAGAAGGCTTAGGAAAATAGTCACAGAAATAGGAAGAATAATGGATTGTAAGCTTTAACTACTCCCAACATTAAGGCCATTTAATTCAGGTGATGAGGACGGGTGTTTAGCTGATTACATGCAAAGAATGTTGACTGACAGAGATATTGTTCATGCTGCTCTTCCCAGGTGGAACCACGGGGAAGCACCCATCTTGGCCAAGCCAGGGGATCTGGTCCTTATCAAAGTCATCAAAAAGAAAAAACTGGGCCAATGCTCCCTGGCAAGGACCACACAAAGTCATCCTGGCGACACCATCAGCTATGAAAGTCGAAGGGCGTGACTCCTAGGTGCTTTTGACACATTACAAACTTTACTCCGTACAAACCCCCCAGCAAGAAACTAAGTAATTCCCATTCCCTCAGCAAGACTGTTTGTGTTTTAATCCCCATTGCAAACGCTGAAAAGAAAAAAAAAGGGGGGGGGATCCTCAACAAGTGACTGTTTAACTGTTTAACCTGTTGCACTTTGGTGTACCGCGGGCGGGCATGTCTCTGCGTCCTAGGACGCACGAGGGCATCCTAGTACGCACACTGTGCGTCCTAGGAGGCATTGAAAAAAAACCCACCTGCATTTCCATTTTTCCACTACAGACACAGCCGCGAACAGAAAGCCAAAGGAGTGCTTTGATTGGTTTAGATGTGATTGACCTCTCATTCGACTAATAAGAGCCTTGAATTGGGTTTCTGAAACCTTGAAGAACCAATGACTGAAAACCTAGCAAGAAGGACCCGCCTACCAACGGCTGCGAATGCAGCCAGCCAATTGAAGCACAGAAGTTCGAAAACTGTTTTCTGTAAGGCTGGGTGACACACAGGCGTTCGCCAGTCTTTTTTTCTAACTACTGTTCTTATTTGTTTTGAAAAATCGTTCGCCAAAACCACAATCATGGAAGTGCAAAACCGCAATAATGGAATTATGGTTTGACCGGGTCGCGAGACCAGAACCACGAGTCCGTAACAAGCAGACCAGCTTCATGTTCGTCTGACAATGAGGAAGAGAAGTTCGCCAGCTACGCTGCTGTTGTGAACAGGTAAGTGTTATAAGCTAAATTATTCTTTATCCCTGAAAATTGTAATCAAAAATGACTTTTGACCGATCGGTAAATTACAACTGTGCGTCATCGCCACATGACAGACCGTGGCACACGAACCCGTGCACCGGGCGATGTCCGTCCTCTGTAGCGGGGGGAGGGACAACCCCCCCCCCCCCCCACACACACACACACACAGAGCCCTGAGTGTCACGTTTCATTAGAGCCCAAGATGAAGCTTCTATATTGAATCATTCAAAAGTTACAGACGTTTTTCCAAACTGTGCCATTTGGCACAATTTGGCACAGTTCAAAAATGCCTGGGAACAACCTGAGAACAAAGCTGTGTAATATATTCATTTTTTGTGGTATTGTTACAAAATTTTGACCTCAGCTGGATAACACTTGTTCTACATTTCTGTTGCATTTTCCAGCCCGGATCTGAAGCTGTGTGTTATTTGCAAGCATTTGTATAAAAAAAAAACACCCAGGCGAAATTTATTTTCTTCAAGTTCACTACGTTTAGATGACTGTTACTCAGTGGCCGGAGCACTTAGAGAGATTATGACTGTTTTGCCAAAAAATTCTAAGTGTTTTCTTTTAAATGAGACCAACCCCATGAAGATGCTGCAAAGGGTTGAAGAACAGCTTTTGATTTACTTTGGGCATGTTATTTTTTGGTGTTTTTAGGGAAATTGGACCAGAGTGCAAGGGGTTAACTGTTTTTGTTTTTGTTTTTTGTTTTTTTGTTTTTTCTGTTGTTTACCATGTAGAGACAAAATGCCAGAGAGAGAAGGTTGGCAGCTGAAAGATATGAATGGTACCCCAGTTTTTCGTCATCATTATCCTTGTGGTAACACTTTCATTTTGGTTATTTTTAGGGAAATCATTACCCATCTATTGTAGGGCTAGATACACTGCATGCACACCATGACTGGCTAGAAGGTCCAGGTCATCAGGACCATGTTTATGCTGGTAATGTGTGGTGGAAGTATGCTAATTACACAGCCAAATCAGCTAATCATTCAAATTGCTATGTGTGTTCTTTGCTCCCACTCTCAGCTTATAAAACTTCTGTCACTTCTAAACTAATGGAACTATCACAAGCTGTTTGTTTCTTGCAAGAGGCTATGTATACAAATAGTACAGCAAGCATTACTTTGAATCATACCTGTCACATTGCTTATGACTCCACTGACCGGAGACACGATGACAGCCCTTACTTGGTGAAGGCAAGGTTAATCTTGGGCGGTGCGGTAGCGCAGTGGTTAGCACTGCGGCAGCACAGCAACTCACCCTTGGCCATGGGATCCCTGGTTCAATCCCAGCCCCTGACCAACAGTGATCTGTGTGGAGTTTGCATGTTCTCCCCGTGTCTGCGTGGGTTTACTCCTGGAGTTCTCCGGTTTCCTCCCACAGGCCAAAAACATGCAGGTTAGGTTAACTGGAGACTCTAAAGTGGCCCTAGGTGTGAATGTGTGTGTGAATGGTGAAGGGATAGTGCCGTACCGTGGCTGCTTCATCCATCCAGGTGGATGCCCTCAATTTCCCCTCTGGGGATCAATAAAAAAAAAATCTTGCAGGGCAATTTCTCCTTTTGTCTAAAAGGGTGTGGAAACATGTCCCTGGGCAGCTTACTGCTTTCTAAGTGTGCAGCGGTGCATAGTGGGTCTCACCCCTGTACTGCTACCTGCTGGACCAACGAAGTGGACAAAAGTTTTCCTGAAGATCCTTTTTGTCTGTCGAAGTCTGGAAGGAAATTTCACCCTGCAGGAGGTCTGTAGAGCTGCAGTTTGTGATTCTTTCAAACATGGCACACATATGGTGACAGGGGGATGTGGCTGTGTGGCCATCGTGCCTACTCACACCTGCCCATGAACTGGGGAGGGGTGTGTGCCCCCGTAGTTGTGACTGACCATACCATCATATTGTCAGCAGGACAAGTGGGCAGGGTGAAGAGAGATGTCTGCTTTGCACCACATGATGCCATCTGGGGTACAGATCTGGCGAAGGAATTTAAGTTAGAAACCACAGGGCAGAAGTACTTCATGCACTGTTTCCCTTGGTGGGAGTGGCTAAGAACACGTTGTGGATTTAAACTATTAGTTATAGACTACACTCATTTGTGATTTTTTTTCCTTATCTGCTTTTTCTCGTATACTGTACATAAGGAATTAATGGCTCTAAGACTTATGTTGGCTCAAAATAGAACGGTTCTTGATCAAATATCTGCCACCCAAGGTGGCGTGTGTGTAATTGTAGGAGATTATTGCTGTACTTTTATCCCTGAAAATGGTGCAGATGGTCATGTGATTGCCTTGGCCATACACAATCTCACTACCTTACAGGCTGCTGTGGCCAAGGACAATGTTACTGATGAATAAACCTGGGTAAGTTGGTTACTTTCTTCATGGAGGAGTCTCATCATGAATCTGTTAGTGGTTTTGGTGGTATTATTTTTGGCCTTTTCTTGTGTCATTCCCTGTATCCGTAGTATGATGATGAGACTTGTTAATTTTAACTTAGAGATGTACCATGGTGCAGTTGCCGAGGATGGTGGGGATGATGAACAAACAGAGTGAGCTCAAGGTGTCTCTCCATGGCCCAAGTACAGAGTAAAAATGTGACTGACATGCAGAAAACCGAAAGGAGTTGCAGTCACAAGCTGAGCTCTTGAAGATCCACCAGGCTCAGTCTTGTGGCTTTTCTCTGTATTTATGTTTATTTGTTGTATTTTTTATGCCTTTTGGTTTTTGTCATCCCTGCATGTTTTATATTTTCCTGTTTTGTTCTTAGTTCCACTATATTCTGATTCTGTATTATTGGTCACCGAGGAAATTCCACCCTTGCCAGATGTCTCCGTGTGTCCAGGCTCGCCGCCCGAGATCGCCATGGGTCCAGCTCCCCCCGCTGAGGTCGTCAAGGATGCTCTGTCCCAGCCCTGGATCTCCGTGGGTGCAGCTTTGGCCCAGTCCGGGTCCTCCATGGGTGCTGCTCCCCCTCCAGTTGACGTCATTGCAGGTGCTCTGTCCCAACCCGGGAACTCAGTGGGTGCAGCTCCTCCTCAGTCCGGGTCTCCAGGAGTGTTGTGTCCCAGTCGGGAACTGTCGTGGGTGCTGCGCCCCAGCCTAAAACCAACTTGGGTGCTGTGCTCCAGTGTGGGCCCACCATGGGCGTTACGTCCCAGCCAAGGGGCCACTGTGGGTGCAGCCTTGGCCTGGTAAAGGCCCACTGAGGCTGGAGCCTTGGCCCAGTCTGGGTCCACCCAGGGTGCAGCTGTGGTCCAGTCCGGGCCCACCAAGGGTGCAGCCTTGGTCCAATCCAGACCCACCGAAGGTGCAGCGTTGCTCCAGCCCGGAGCCACTGCGGGTGCTGCTTCACTCCAGTCTGGAGCCTCTGCAGGTGCAACCTTGTTTGAATCTGGGACCACTGTGAGTGCAACCATGTCCCAATTCGGAGCCTCCATGGGTGCAACCTTGTCTCAATCCGGGACCATCGCAGCTGCAACCTCGCTCCAGTCCGGAGCCACTGCGGGTGCCACTATGTCCTTGTCCGGGACCACCGAGGGTGCTGCTGGCCAGTCCAAGGGCGTCGTGGTTCCCTCTATTTTGCCAGACACTGTCGTGGTCCCCTCTCTTCTGCCAGATGCCGTCATGGTCCCCTCTCTTCTGCCAAACGCCATCGTGGTTCCCTCTCTTCTGTCTGACCCCATTGTGGTTCCCCCTCCTGTGCAAGACACCATCGTGGTTCCCCCTCGTCTGCCCTACGTCGTCATGGTTTCTCTGACTCCTCCGTCCTGCCCACCATTGACTCTTCCTGCTGGGCAGCCGCCCCCCTGGACCACCCTTTCTGTTCAGGTTGCTAAGAAACTCTGGTTGACTGCCTGTCAGATTGAGCGGTTGGGTTGGGAGGCCCATATTCTCTGGCAGGACAGCCAACATGTACCACCTTGCCATCTGCCAGGCCTGAGACTTTGGTCGCCCACCTGAACTTTCTAGCTCTTTGGTCTGGGGGGCCTAAATCATTGATTTTGACTGGTGTGGGTCCTGAGCGGGGTTTTGTTTCATATCCTTCCTAGCCTGTTCCCCCCACCACCCACCCTGGGTGGGTTATTGTTGTGGCCCTGTTGGGGGAGGGGGGCTCTTTCTTTTTCTTTTGGTGTTACCCTGGGGTGTCTGGGACCCACCCCTTTAGAGGGGGGCTCTGTCATGAGCTGAGCTCTTTAAGTTCCGCCACGGTCAGTCTCATGGCTTTTCTCTGTATTTATATTTTTTGCTGTATTTTTTGTGCCTTTTGGTTTTTGTTATCCCTGCATATTTTCTATTTTCCTCTTTATGTCTTTGTTCCACTATATTCTGATTCTGTATTATTGGTACCTATTTCTTAGTTGTACTTGCTTATAATTTATTCTACTCATTATTTGAGGTTGAAAGCTGTCAGGGCATTTCCTGATTGGTGCCTCATGTGGGCATAGCCCTGTCAGCTGCCAGCCGGTGTGGTCTCATCTCATTACTTCCAGCTGGTCCCGATCACTATTTTTTTTTTTACTTATTTTGTACCCATAGGTAGATTTGTTCTGCAGTCCAGTGACAAGCCACCAGCTGCCGGTCGCCTCGTGCGCAAGCGCCCCCTAACTCCCTAACCTGCATGTTTTGGCATGTGGGAGGAAACCGGAGAAATCCCGGAGTAAACCCACGCAAACACGGGGAGAACATGCAAACTCCACACAGATCACTGTTGGCCGGGGGCAGGGATCGAACCCACGATCTCACGGTCCCCGTGATCCCCCGGCCGAGGGTAAAACTATGCTGCCACAATGCTATCCACTGCGCCACCGTGCAGCCACCATGCAGCCCTATTCATTGCTACCTTTTTGTCCGCTCATGTGAACCCACACTTGTCACTACTTATGTAATGTTTTTTTGACCCTACTTAAGAGGAGTTATTTTCTTTTCCATTAGCTGCTGTCTTGACACTTCAAGCTACTCCTCATCTCCACCAGAGCCCTGCCCTGCTCTGGTGTGCCATATCTGTAAGTTCTCTCCCTCATTTGTATTTTGTATTAAAAGCACCTTGTTGAACTATAAGTTTGTTGCCTTTTTTCAATAAATTACCCAAACTCACAGTTCAGCGCGTGTGTCTCACCTTCCTGCCCTGTAGGGTATTCATGACAGATGCATGATCATGATGTGAAGTTGAAATGTACTACTTGTAAATACATGTATGAAGTTTGAAACATTACTTTAATTACTTTTACTTTTACTTCATTTTTATTTTTGTTTTTATATTACTCTTATTTCTATTTTTACATTACATCATTACACTTCATTATTATGATTACTGTTTTGTCTTACATTGTTTTGGTTTATCTTATGTTGGTTTTTAAATAAGCTGCAATGACACATAACTATAACACACATACCCTTATATCCTTTTATTATCATTTTATCATCATTTTGCTTTCACTGTTTTTACCATTAATGATTTTCTTTTTTGATCAATGAGTTTATTGTTTCATTTCTCCTCCTAAAGGACTAAAATGTTTAGCTGGTGCCTGGGGCAGCAGGGCCGATGGTGGACTTTCCCCATCAATAGCTAGTTAGGATCTGTTGCACACAAATGCATTGGAGCTTAGCATAGCTGCCAGATGGGGTTTTAGATGCCATAAACCATTCTTTTCTGATGCCTTGCATGGCATCAAAGGGGGGAGAATGATAGACAAATGTCATATTTGTCTTATATTTGTATTTGCTTTGTCTCAGAGTCTGTCTCAGAGTCAGTGTAAAAATGTCAAAGTTCCAGCTGCACTAGTTATCATCTTGTTTTAAGTCCAGCCTGTGTGGCTCCCATGTGACTGGTACAGAGTGAGCGTCATGGTTCCTGAGAAAAGATAATCTGTACACCAAGTTTTGACCAGATGTACTGGACCAATCATAATGCATAATTTGCCCCTCCACCTTTCAGATAACGGAGGGCTTAAGGAACTGAGTGATGTATGTTTGAGTCAGAATGGTGCGCAAATAGGCTCTGAGACTATTTTTGTATTGTTCTCCACTGGAGAGTGTAATTAAATTTGCTGAAACTCTGATCCAGCCTTGTTTTTGACTGAAGGTTTACAAGAATTTTTCTAACAAAGGTTTTATGTTGGATCCCCTTCCCCCCCCCCCCCCGCCCCCTTCCAATTTAACCAGGCTTTGGACCTGCACTAGGAATACATTAGATTTTGCATCCCCTGTGTCTGGGTTAAAAACAAAGTGTTATCATATTTTGAAAATGTAGTATTTTATATATTATAAATATTATAATGGCATAGAAAACAAAATCCTGTGTTTGAATAACATACAAAAGTAATAAACACAATTAAGTGTGAGTTTGACCTGGGACCCTTAAAATGAGTGAATGAATGAGTTAACAGTCTGTTATTTTACTGCCAAAAACTGTTTAACTGGTGCAAAAGAGATGGGATTAAGTTACCATCTGTAGACTTGTGATGGTCTTGCTCATGGACCATAACAAATGAAGGAGAGCAACTGGGAAATTGTTATAAAAGTAATAGTATTAACAGAAAATTATCTTAAACATAATCTTATGTTTAAGTAATCAGGATCAATATTACTCAGGGATCAATATTAGGCCCCCTTTTATTTAGTCATTATATTAATGATTTGCCCACTATTTGTCCTGAAGCTGAATGCTTAATGTATGCAGATGACACAGTTTTTTTTTTTTTTTGTTCATGGTCGCTCCAAAGACACTGTTGCTGCTAAACTTAGTAAAACAATGTCTTGTGTCACAACTTGGTTGCAGGAGTGCTGTCTACAGTTAAATGTTTCTAAAACTGTAGGCATGTATTTCACTAAAATAAATAGAGTGTCACCTGACCCTGACATACATGTTAATGGAGGAAAAATACAAATTGTTTGCCAATATAAATATCTTGGGTTAATAATAGATTCACAGCTTTCCTTTAAAGCCCATATTGCTAAATTGTGTAAAAAAATCAAGTTAAATCTTGCAAATTTTTGTACAATTCAAAATGAAATGTCAACTGAAGCTGCAAAAATATACTTGCATTCAATGATTCTCAGTCACTTCAACTATTGCCTAACTAGCTGGTCCCAGGCGGGTTTGAGTGCAAAAAAGCCACTGGAAGTTTTGTACAAACAAGCAGTTAAAGTTATGGATAAAAAAACCTAGGCATTATCATCATTGTGCAATTTTAAAAAATACAGTCTTTTAACCCCCTCATGGATCGTCACCTTACCGTGGTGGGGGGGTTTGCGTGCCCCAGTGATCCCAGGAGCTATGTTGTCTGGGGCAATTTGCCTCTGATAGGGTCTCCCAAGACAAACTGGTCCTGGGTGAAGGGCCAGACGAAGAACGATCCAACAGACTCTCATGATAAATTGTATATCAAGGATTCAGTGTACCCCGCCCGGTATGGGGTTACCGGGGCCCCACCCTGGAGCCAGGCCTGGGGGAGGGGCTCGAAGGCTAGCGTCTGGTGGCCGGGTTTCCACCCATGGGACCCGGCCGGGCTCAGCCCGAAGGAGTTACATGGGTCCGCCCTCCAGTAGGTTCACCACCTGCAGGAGGGATCATGGAAGTCCGGTGCTATGTGGATTAGGTGGCAGTCAAAGGCGGAGACCTTGGCGGACTGATCCCAAGCTTTCTAAACTGGCTTTTGGTACGTGGAATGTCACCTCTCTGGTGGGGAAGGAGCCTGAGCTGGTGTACGAGATTGAGCGATACCGGCTAGATATAGTCGGCCTCACCTCAACACACAGCTCCGGTTCCGGAACCAGTCTCCTGGAGAGGGGCTGGAGCTTGGCCTTTTCTGGAGTTGCCCCGGGCGAGAGGCGACGAGCAGGGGTAGGTATTCTTGTATCGCCCCACCTTGCTGCCTCTATCTTGGAGTTTTCCCCGGTGGACGAAAGGGTTGCTTCCCTGCGCCTTCGGGTTGGGAAACGGGTCCTGACCATCATTTGTGCCTATGCACCAAATGATGTTTCAGAGTACCCACCCTTTTTGGAGTCTGTGACTGGGGTGCTGGAGGGTGCTCCTCCTGGAGACTCCATTGTCCTACTGGGGGACTTCAATGCGCACGTGGGCAACGACAGTGAAACCTGGAGGGGGGTGATTGGGAGGAACGGCCTGCCCGATCTGAACCCGAGTGGTGTTCAGTTATTGGACTTCTGTGCTAACCACAGTCTGTCTATAACGAACACCATGTTCAAGCATAAGGGTGTCCATATGTGCACCTGGCACCAGGACACCCTAGGCCGCAGGTCGATGATCGATTTTGTTATCGTATCATCAGACCTGCGACCGTATGTCTTGGACACCCGAGTAAAGAGAGGTGCAGAGCTGTCAACTGATCACCACCTGGTGGTGAGTTGGATCCGATGGCAGGGGAGGAAGCCATTCAGACCTGGTAGACCCAAACGTATAGTGAGGGTGTGCTGGGAGCGTCTGGCTGAGGCCCCTGTCCGGGAGGTCTTCAACTCCCACCTCCGGAAGAACTTCAACCACATTCCGAGGGAGTCTGGAGACATGGAGTCTGAATGGGCCATGTTCTCCACCTCTGTTGTTGAAGCGGCAGCCCAGAGCTGCGGCCGCAAGGTGGTCGGTGCATCTCGTGGTGGCAACCCCCGAACCAAGTGGTGGACACCAGTGGTGAGGGGGGCCATTAAGCTGAAGAAGGAGTCCTATCAAGCTTGGTTGGCTTGTGGGACTCCCGAAGCAGCTGAGGTGTACCGGCAGGCCAAGCGGAGTGCAGCTCGGGTGGTTGCTGAAGCAAAAACCCGGGTATGGGAGGAGTTCGGTGAGGCCATGGAACAAGACTTTCGGTCGGCTTCAAAGATATTCTGGCAAACTGTTCGGCGGCTCAGGAGGGGAAAGCAGCTCCCCGTCCACACTGTGTATGGGGCGGATGGGACACTGTTGACTTCAACTGGGGATATCGTCGGGCGGTGGAAGGAATACTTCGAGGATCTCCTCAATCCCACTGATACGCCTTCCACAGAGGAAGCAGGGTTTGGGGACGAGGGGGATGACTCGCCTATCACAGGGGCTGAGGTCGCCAAGGTGGTTAAAAATCTCCTTGGTGGCCGGGCCCCGGGGGTGGACGAGATTCGCCCCGAGTACCTCAAGGCCCTGGATGTTGTTGGGTTGTCATGGTTGACACGCCTCTGCAACATTGCGTGGAGGTCGGGGGCAGTGCCTTTGGCATGGCAAACCGGGGTGGTGGTTCCTCTCTTCAAAAAAGGGGACCGGAGGGTGTGCTCCAACTTTAGAGGGATCACACTCCTCAGCCTCCCTGGGAAGGTCTATGCCAAGGTACTGGAGAGGAGAGTCCGGCCGTTGGTCGAACCTCGGATTCAGGAGGAGCAATGTGGTTTTCGTCCTGGCCGTGGCACATCGGACCAGCTCTTTACCCTCTCGAGAATTCTTGAGGGTTCGTGGGAGTTTGCCCAACCAGTTTACATGTGTTTTGTGGACTTGGAGAAGGCATTTGACCGCGTCCCTCGTGGATTTTTGTGGGGGGTGCTTCGGGAGTATGGGGTATCGGGCTTGTTGTTACGAGCTATTCGGTCTCTGTACGACCGTTGTGAGAGTTTAGTTCGCATTGCCAACACTCGGTCGGAGTCATTCCCAGTGAGAGTTGGACTCCGCCAGGGCTGCCCTTTGTCACCGGTCCTGTTCATAATTTTTATGGACAGGATTTCTAGGCGCAGCCAGGGAATGGAGGGTGTCATGCTTGGTGACCACAGGATCTCATCTCTGTTGTTTGCAGATGATGTTGTCCTGTTGGCTTCATCCAGCAATGACCTACAGCTCTTGCTGGGACGGTTTGCCGCTGAGTGTGAAGCGGCTGGGATGAGAATCAGCACCTCCAAGTCCGAGTCCATGGTCCTCAGCCGGAAAAAGGTGGATTGTCCTCTCCGGGTTGGGGACAGGCTCCTGCCCCAAGTGGAGGAGTTTAAGTATCTTGGGGTCTTGTTCACGAGTGAGGGGAAAATGGAGCGAGAGATCGACAGACGGATTGGAGCAGCATCTGCAGTGATGCGGACGTTGTACCGGTCTGTTGTGGTGAAGAGGGAGCTTAGTTCTAAGGCAAAGCTGTCGATTTACCAGTCAATCTACGTTCCTACTCTCACCTATGGTCACGAGCTTTGGGTAATGACCGAAAGAACGAGATCGCGGATACAAGCGGCTGAAATGAGCTTTCTCCGTAGGATTGCTGGACTCACCCTCAGAGATAGGGTGAGGAGCTCAGTCATCCGGGAGAGGCTCAGAGTAGAACCGCTGCTCCTCCACATTGAAAGGAGTCAGTTGAGGTGGTATGGGCATCTGATTAGGATGCCTCCTGGACGCCTCCCACTTGAGGTGTTTCAGGCACGTCCCACTGGGAGGAGACCCCGGGGCAGACCCAGGACTCGGTGGAGAGACTATGTCTCCCAGCTAGTCTGGGAACGCCTTGGTATCCCCTCTGAAGAGCTGGAGCAGGTGGCTGGGGAGAGGGAAGTCTGGGCTTCTCTGCTTGAACTGCTGCCTCCGCGACCCGGACCTCCGGAAAAGCGGTAGAAGATGGATGGATGGATGGACAGTCTTTTAAATTGGGATAGTCTTCATACATTTGCAAATTTAAATTTGATTTATAAAGTACTGCATGATTTGGATCCAGATCCTCTGGCAGAGTTCATCAGCCAAAGAAACAGCTCTAAGCGTGTCACTCGAGGCTCTGTCAGAGGTGACTGTTTCATTCCTCTGCGCAGGAGCACTTTCAGTAAGTCGGCCTGGTCAGTGAGGAGCGCTAGTGAGTGGAACTCAGTACCTGAGGAGGTTAAACTGCTTACAACATACAAGGCCTTCACAAAAAAAAAATGAAAATGTGGCTTATAAACACCTACAGCTGCCAACACTAAAAGATAAGTCTGCTGTGATGTTTGATGTTGTGATTAAATGTATGGTTTATGTATATGTTATTTGTTACATTAGTGCCCTCTTAAATATCTAACCATGTTTTTTTTCTTGTAGATGCATTTTACTGCTTTTTTACATCTTGGCCAGGGGACTACAGATGAAAACTAACCTTTTGGCTAATTCTGGCTTTTTTAACCATGTGTAATCATGTGTTTTATGAAATTGCATTGTCCCTTTTCAAATAAACTAAACTAAACTAAAAATTAGGGAGCTGGCAGAAAAATATGCCAGAAAAGATTCACATAAACTTAAGCAAAAACATATCATGATGTCTAGGGCCAGACTAAGAGCCTGGAAGAGGCTGTCTTTTTCAAGAGGAGAGAGTGGTCAGCTGTCTCCAATTCCTTGATGAGGGGATGGAGCTCCAAACTCAATCAAATCTGCAACACACACAGACATACAACAGGAAAGAAAAAGAAACAGCAGGCCTGAAAGGTAACCCTGGGGTCGTCACACCCTCCCCCATAAAGACAGGGTCCCCACTGGAACCCTGGCTACCACTATAGCCATCCTAATTGAAGATTAAAGTTTAATAAATCTATAAAAAATGAATAATTTTACCAACTAAACAATTTTAGGATACAATGTCACCATTTCCTTCTCAAATTTTTCCTTGTATGGTAGTCTCATCCCATCTCAGCAACTGGTACCTTGAAGCATTTAAGAGAAAAGATAAAAACATTAAACACAAGAAAAGAAAAAATGCATGAGCCAGGGCTTTTTGACAGCACACCAATAACCAACTTGTCCTTCATTTGCTGTAACAGAACTCTGTAGAAATGAAGGAACTTTACATAACTCAAATTAGGCAACTTGGACTCAATTCAACTTATTCACAACAAATGAAAAATTGGCCATGCATCATTTAAAGCACACCAGATTTAGCTGTGTTGCTAACACGTGCTGGTAAGTACTAACCAGTGTATACTGGTGCTGTGACACACAGAGCTTTTAAGGTTTTTGAATAAGGAAAGCCAATACCAGGTTGTAGAGGAGGCACTTGTACCTTCTTTGCCTTACCAACAAAATGACAAGTGTGACATCTTTTAATGTAGACTGTCACTTCTTTTTTCAATCCAGGCCAAAAGAAATTCCTCAAAAGCCCCTTTTCCACTAGTACCTACTTAGCCCGACTCGCCTCGCCTCTACTCAACTCAGCTTTGTACGGTGTGGTTTGTTTTCCTTTACAGCTGATTACCACCTCAAAGCGGGTGGGATCTTTATGGCAAGGCGGCCTGACATTCCGGTGATGTCATTTGTATGTGACAAGCAAAGCACAAGATGGCTATCGAGGCGAGCCTGTTGCTCGCTGGCTTTTTGTCAGAGTAAGGGCAAAAAAGGAGAGCCAGAGAAGGCAACAGGCAGCAAGACGAAACACTCTGGAAACGTACTGGAGAGTATAGGAAGCCATGGAGCAGTGTAAAGTCGAAGACGTGAGGCTGTGAATGAGATCACATGTGAGAGTAAGCTAATGAATGCTACAGTCATTAATAAGTTCCCTGTACTACATTGTAACGGCGGCAAGTTATCACTATTTGGTACTAAAATATGTATGCTATGTGTGTGCTTAAGATGGCTGTCTTGTGACAACATTATCGCTTCAAACCGGGGGTCTGGTCGTTCAACTGAGCCTCCCAGTGGTGGGATGTCACTCCAGCTTCACGAACGTGCAGTGGTTGCAGAACTTCAGAATATCTGCAGAAATGTTTAGCTTCCTGTGCAAAAAAATTGCTCTGATCTGTTTGAAAATCATGGAAAGACTATGGAAATATCATGGGATGTACCTGCTCCAGCAGCACTCCAGCCTGTGGCGGTGTCATAGCAAAAAGTGATCAGCTGCAAAAAATTGATCACCAGGTGCCATATTGTAGTTATGGGGTTATATTAGCCGAAAAATATGTATTTCAACAGGTAAACAGTACTGTGTTAGGTATAATAAGATATATTTAACAATTATGATGCATTTTTTAGCCAAAACAAACTTGATCTAGGATTAAAAGAAATTAAAATAATGCAGTCATAAGGTCAAATGGATAAATACATGGATTTACTGGATATATGCATGTAAATACTGTATAAATATATATTGTCTGCATCAACAATGTACTATTCATGAATTGATTTAGTATTGCACTAGGAATTTTGACAATAAACTTTTGTACTTTTTGCAGATGTGTCTCCACTTTCACTTATTTATGAATGTTACCAACAAGTGACAAATTAAATACTAAAAGATTGGAAAATCTATCTAAGAATAATCCAGCGGTTTGAGAAATAAATTTTGGGTTGTAAGTCTGTCAACAAAATTATGAACCTTAAAGCAGTTTGTGTTAAAATGTTAAATCACATTATTTCCTAACCCAGAGGTGTCCAATCATGTGCCATGGAGGGCCAAGACCCTGCAGGTTTTCTGTTCTACCCGGTATCTTCAGCAAATGTTTTCACTTATTGTCATGCGGTGGCCCTCGCGAGCCACCATAAGATGCCAAAAGTCACCGGTGAGGTTTGCATAGATGTTTTAATCACAACACAAGATAACATACAAAGTAATAAGCCATGGTGAGCTACAACATACAACACTAAATACAAGAGATCTTAAGGCTGACATGAAGCTCACTTAAAATCTTGACCACGACAGGGGATGAGCGTTGATGAGCCGTTGCCGTGGAATTATAGGGGAATAATGACGAGACTGCTGCATCATACCGCTCCCAGCGCCCACTTAAGTACAGGGCTGCTGATGAGCCGCAAATGCAGCAGATCTGTTAGGCTTTGACAGCAGGAAGCCCCTCCGAGCGCTGTCACAATAAGAGCTCTTATTGTGGCAGCTGTCCGAGAGGTGGAGCCCTTGTGATGACCCGGAACTGGATCCGAACGAGGTTCTCACTGAGTCTTGTTTGGAGCATGGCGATGACGTTCACTGACCGATGGCGAGGCGAAGGTGAGGTCCGGGAATCGCCGCTCCTGTGTGGAAACAGAAGCGAGCAGATCGGCGTACTCAGGAAAGTCACTCAACTCCGGGTTCCTCTCCACCAGCCTGACTGCCGCCCTCACATGCTTAATTATCGCCGTGGGGTGAACAGCGGAACAAGCTGCCGCCACTCAGTCCCGGAGCTTCTCTGGGGGATTCCCGAATGACGACACACACCAACGGGGATCACCCCTGGGTGGTGCAAACTCCTGGACCGGAACAGAGACAGGAATGGGATCCGGACGTGAGGAGCGAGGATGTCTCCTCTTCGGCTTCCTGCCGTAGTCTTCCTCCAGCCCACGGAGTATCTTGCGCTGTGTGGTGATGTCGGCTCTCCTAGCGTCGACTTCAGGATGGTCGGCGTAGCGAGGGAAACGATTCAGGGCATCCTCAGCGCAGTCCAGGTACCAGCATACATTGCTGTGATAGTCGAGGAGGGAGGCAGCGGTGAGCATTTCGTCCACGTAATCCAAAGCCTCCGCCAGCTCGTAGTCCCGACTCCGAGCGTGGCCCCTCTGCGACGGCATTCTCCCAGCACGCAGTTACCCAGACAGGGAAGAACAATTGTCCAATTAAGCAAACTCACCGGGAACGTCTCGGTTTGGCATCTCAGTTTAGGCGCCTTGGCAGCAGTCTACTGTCATGTGGTGGCCCTCGTGAGCCACCATAAGACGCCAAAAGTCACCGGTGAGGTTTGCATAGATGTTTTAATCACAACACAAGATAACATACAAAGTAATAAGCCATGGTGGGCTAAAACACATAACACTAAATACAGGAGATCATAAGGCTGACACGAAGCTCACTTACAATCTTGACCACGAACAGGGGATGAGCGTTGACGAGCTGTTGCCGTGGAATTATAGGGGAATAATGATGAGACTGCTGCATCATACCGCTCCCAGCGCCCGCTTAAGTACAGGGCTGCTGATGAGCCGCAAATGCAGCAGAGCTGTTAGGCTTTGACAGCAGGAAGCCCCTCCGAGCACTGTCACAATAAGAGCTCGGGGAGCCAGAAGGTAAACACTGCTTGCAAACCTGGCAGGGATGATGTATGGCCCGAGTGCGGACGGAATCGGCGCTCGGACCGTGACACTTATCAGCAATCAGTTGGAAGAAATTAAGTGGAATCTGCTGCTGATGACACTGGTTGGAGGTAACACATTATGAGGAATCACAGTTGCCAATTTGGCACAGAATTTCTCGATATACTGGTACTATCACTAAAGTGTGCAGTGCCTTTTGCACTGGCACATCCAACAATGCAGTCTGCAGTAAATAAAATAATTTTTTTGTTACATTTTCTTAAAAATGAACCATTTTTAACATCACTGATGAAAGGTTTGTACTGTTGACTCTTTTCCCACTGGTGTCTTAGAAAATAGAAAATCATGATATAAACACATAAGTCACTAAATTGTTTATTACCATAAGCAGCAAAATCCAGATTTTTTAGAACCTGCAAAATTCAAACTCTAAACTGTAAAGAACAAACAAAAAAAAACTGACAATGGGTCACACACCAGCCACTCATCGACTTCACAAGGTGGCCCAACACACCAAGGAACACCTGAATGAAGGAAGCATTCTGAGCCATCTCCTCCCTTCACAAGGTAGTTTCATGCTCCCTTGCCTCACTGAGAAGCAACTGGATGCACTGCTCAAGCTGGTCCCAGTTCAGCAGATCTTCAGCCTGCATCTCTGTAAATGGTGAAGTAAGGTCCGGTTTGGGGTGGATCATTTTCCTCTTGTCTATTGGGTGGTGGTTAATCAAAGCTATTTTAAAACATATATTTGGGAAATACACTTGTTGCTCAAAGCCAGTGGTGGAATGTGACAAAAAAGCACTTTGTTGTTGTATTTAAGTACAATTTTCATGTGGCTGCACTTCAGTAATGTAGATTTTACCAGGGCTGGGTTGTGTTTAAAATATATTTTTTTTTTACTGTGGCACTGTGGCCTCAGTAAATCAGAATGAGTTAATACATTCAGTTGAATGAAATCTAATACTTTAGCTATCTATAAATTCAGCATCTGTGTGTGTGTGTGTGTGTGTGTGTGTGTGTGTGTGTGTGTGTGTGTGTGTGTGTGTATCCTAAGGTTTTATACGTGCTTTGCTGAGGTTACGAGGGTGTCCATCCCTGAGTATTGAGTTGCTCAGTCAAAATATGCAATTTTTATCAATAAAAGTTTAGCCACCTGTGACGACGGAGTGTCACCACTGTTATGGTTTATTGTATGTTTAACTATATTATTTGTGTAATATTTGTAAATGTTAATGATTGTTTGTTGAATGTGCACATATTACTTTTAGGATCTGTTTTTGACTATTTGGATTGCCTTTTTGTGAGATAATTGTTATGTTTAATTATTTGGGTAAAACAAGTGGTAATCATTATCCACATACCTTTGCCAGCATGCTCCCTGATGGTGTCCGGGCAAAAGACTCTTTAGGGGTTGAAGGCTTTTTAAAGGATACCAGCAGGAAGGGAGCATGTGATGGTAACTTTAGGGGTGATTTAGATTTTGTAAATAGGGGTTAAATTATTTATTGAATTATTTATGGTGTCTTATTTATTCTGTGTTATTTATATATTATTTTATTTATTTTATATTCTGTAAATAGGTGGGGAATTATTTATGGACTTTTTAGATGTTAGTGGGTATGTGTAGAAAATGAAAATGTTATGGTCTTACCTGGGGATATGGCATGTGCTAATCGACTTTGATTATCTCAGATAGTATATAACAGGTGGTTATCGTTAAGAATCAAGGTGGTCATCGATTGATTGATTTGTTGATGAAGAGTCGTGTCGGTGTGAAGATATGGTATGTTCGCTGAAGTTGTTACCTGTGAAGACTTTTGAAAATAAAATTGGAAAAGTTGCTGACTGCAAGTTGTCTCCAAGCCTCCATTTACGAGAGACAGCCGCCTCGTCCATATACGTTACACCACCACTCTGTCACAGTGTCTCTTCATGTCCTGGCTTCAAGAAGTATGGGTGGTGTTTTGTACTTATAATATTGCTAAAATATAAAAGGCTGCACTACAATGGATCTCAAATATTTGTAAATGTGTCCCGTTATAGTTCTGCATGAGTTTATTGACGACAGACTATAAACTACACATATAAACTAAATTATAATGGTGACTGAACAACTCCCATTCCCCAAAGTGCAAGATACACTATTATGAATATAACTCCTAAAAGATCACACAAATAAGTGATCTGACAAAAACAAACAAGCGGTTCTTAAAAAGTGGCTAATATTGGATGTCCCATTCATTTTCAATTATTCTGTAATTAATATTCACACAATCAAATAAATCTCAGTTCAGTCCCTTTCATATTTGTCAAAGTCTAACATGTGTTATTGCCTACATATAGGCTACACCTCTGTATTCCACTTTCAAACACAGCCTACATTTGGGCCAGTAAAGCCTGATTGGGCTACCTGTTTCAGACAGGAATACTTGCTTTATACAGGCATGCTGTTAGATATGGAAATGACTGGTACTAGTAAGATGGCGGCCAGGTTGGACGTGGGTTAGACTGGGGAGGCTAACTACCGATTTCTGGTGGTGACGCCACTCAGGGTACAAAGGAGATGGGCTGAAGAGGCTCTGCCTCTTTCGTCGTGGGAGCCACCTGGCATGCAGGCGAGTGCCGTAAGCCTTATTGTATATAGTTGGCATCCTGTATTAAAGCCCTGTTAACGGAGTCATTGCTATCTTGTTATTCCTATAATCATGGACATAACATTTGGCGACGAGGTGAAAGTGGTAATGGAATGCTCCGTTGCCAGCTGTTGGTCATTTTTGGAGGCCCCAGGCGAGCTGCCCGTGCCTTGGCCTCGCTGGTTTGCTGCCTTCACTAACTATCTTGTTGTCTTGAACCTGGGCGAGATGGAGAAGCTCCGTGAGAGAGCTGTGTTAGTCCATAATTTGGGTATGGAAGGGCAGAGGACCCTAGAGAACCTTAGAGGTGCAGATAGCTTCAATGAGGTAGTGGAGCTAATGGCGCATTACTTTAGAGCACCGGAAAATGTCACGATCCGACGGATTCAGTTTCGACAGCGCCGCCAGCAGTCAGGAGAGCCAGTTAGAAGATTCTTGACGGACCTCCATGAGCTGGCGAGGGAGTGCAAATTTGGACCCCTGGAGGACGAGATGATTCGGGACCAGCTGGCAGAGCACATCAGCTGCCCAGCGACCTGGTCCAGGTTGTTGACACACCCAGGGGAGTTGACGTTAGCTGCAGCTAGTGAGCTTGCCCAACAGTTTGAGGCGGCAGAGACCATCGTGAGAGGCCTTACTGAAGGGGCTTCTCTGGACGGGGGTGAGTCTCGCACTGAGGCATGGATCCTGGACCCTGGTGTTGGCGAATGTGGAGAGGATGATTTTGCCTCCATGGTCAAGATAAGGTCCTCCCCAGGTACACCAAAATATTATGGATGTGGGTCCACTGAGCACCGCTATAAGTCCAGGGTGTGCCCAGCGAAAGGAAAGCGTTGTGGCAAGTGTGGTGTGTTGAACCATTTTGCCAGGATGTGCGCTAACTTCGTACGCAGGAGCCATAGGGGTGAACCAGGTGCTGCGCAGAAGTCTCCGACAATCGTGCATACTGTCTCCCCAGAGACAATGGGGAGGAACGATTGCACTGTCACGCTAGATGGTGTTGAGGTCCCACTGTTGGTGGACACTGGAGCGGTTATTTCCATTCTGAACCTGGCAACCATGGAAAGGCTGTTTCCCCACCGACGAAATAGGAGGCAGCACGACGAGTATTTTGGATATGGATGGAACAGGTTGGCCATTTTGGGCTATGTGGAAATGGAGGCCCGGTATAAGGAGATCGTTGCGCCCAGGGTCTGCATCAATGTTTCAGCATCAGGAGTTAACGTTATGGGGTGTAACCTTTTTTACAGCCTTGGGTTCTTCATATCTAAAGTGACAGGTGAGGAATGGTCCGGATGTGAACTTTGGGGCCGGCCTGTTCCAGTGGTGGAGGGTGCTTAGGTGTGGGACTCAGACTGGCTGGACAGAGTTACAGAGGGAGAGCACATTCGGCACTGCGTGGCGCCGCCTCGGGATGGACCTGATGCTGTTATGCAGGCTGCCCTGGATGAGGGTGCCGGATGGCACGCCGGGACCCCCAATAAGGCCCATAAGGATGAGATGCCCGCGCCGGAAGAAAAAGGGGTGAGACTGCGGAGCATGGTGGTGGTAAAGCGCTCCCAGCGATGGCCTGCCAAAAGGAGAACCGGGTTTGTGAGACGACTGGATCGGTGACGGTGGTCAGTCACGAGAAAAGTGATCCAGACAGGAGGAAGAGGACTCCCACACTGACCAAGGTTGAAGCTCGAATACGACGGGACCACAGTCCACGCGAGCAGCGGGACAACCAGAGGCGGTTCCATGTAGAGCCTGACTGGATGGAGGCACATCGGCGTAGGTCTGTTTATACCTGGAGGCACCCAAAGGAGCTGCGGCTGCCAGTGGCGGAGAAGGGATGGCACAGCAGGAGCCCTAAGGTTAAACGTCGAAGACGCCTGGAGAGGGATCCATCCAAGAACTGAGGGTTTTGTGTGTGTCTGTTGTGTTTTACCCTAGTCCTGTGTGTGTAGTTGTTGCTGTTTGATGCCCTGGTAGATTTAAAAAAAAAAAAAAAGGAAAAGAACAGAGGTGGTACTGTGATTTAGTTTGTTTATGACATTTCGTGTGTAATTTGTGGAGTTTATTAACCAGGATGGTGGTGTGCCTAATTTAGCACCGATGGTTTAGTCAGCCAATGTTTAAGTGGTTATTTATGCAGATTTGAAATGTCCAACAAGGTTTGTTTCTCTGTGTGTGCCTGTCACAGGGTGGGGGCCACCAATAGTATGTGTATATTGTGATTTTGTATGTGGTGTTTGTGTATTGTTATTTATGGGGGTTGTTTTGAGTTAGAAACACGGCTTTGTTTTATTTGAACTGTTCTTTCTCTGGCGGCAGAATAACCCGCCCAGCTGTGTAGGGGGTTCTGGCAGTCTACCCGGCCCCCAGCCTTAGTTGTATGAATGGATAGGAGTTTGTTTCTTTCTGCACATATTTTCTTCCCCTTTTAGAGCGTGAGTCAGGAAACAAATTAGGGTGGGTTGTTTGTGTGCTTGGCATTTTTTAAAGGGGGGGAGGAATGTTCTATATGGAAATGGCTGGTAGAAGTAAGATGGCGGCCGGGTTGGACGTGGGTTAGACCGGGGTGGCTAACTACCGATTTCTGGTGGTGACGCCACTCGGGGTACAAAGGAGATGGGCGGAAGAGGCTCTGCCTCTATCATCGTGGGAGCCACCTGGCATGCAGGCGAGTTCCGTAAGCCTTATTGTATATAGTTGGCATCCTGTATTAAAGCCCTGTTAACTGAGTCATTGCTATCTCGTTATTCCTATAATTATGGACATAACGCATGCACTTGTTACTTCAAGTACATTAAAAAGTAATTTCTTTAATATTTTTACTTACATAGAAATTGTGCTACTTTAGTGTTGGCACTTTATCTGCACTTTAACTTAAAAAGTAAAGGATTTGAGTACTTTGTCCACCACTACCAAAAACAACTTTTCTTACACTAGTCATAACACATTGCTGTGTCGTGCTACACTGCCAGTGTCAAAGCAGATGACAGTTGGACTCTAGAATGAAAATACACACAACTTAAGTGAATGCACAGCACGGAAGTGCAATATGTAAAAAAAAAAAAAATTAACCAGGATTAACACTAGCTTATTTCATCAGATGTTGTCGACACAAACTCAAAATACAAGGAGAGCATGTAGTTAGCATTGATGGCTAACTAGCTAGCTCATTGTCTGCATACAGGAGACAATGGTGTTGTTTGTTCAAAGTGAGCTTTCCACCACTGGGATAAATAACGTAAAAGATGCATAATATCACATCATTCACCATCCTCCATCACAGTTTTCAGCAATGATGCTGTGGTCAGATCAACTCCAGTGTGCCTCCCATTATTTGCCGGTCGGTGGCTGTAATAACCTCCGCCAGGCCGAAAAGGCCAGGAGGAGGTAATGTTTTTGCCGGGGTTTGTCTGTGTGTTTGTCTGTTTGTCTGTCTGTCTGTCTGTGTGTTTGTCTGTTGGTTAGCAAGATAACTCAAAAACTTTTGGACGGATTTCCATGAAACTTTAAGGCGTTGCTGGAAATGGTACAAGGAAGAACTGATTACATTTTGGGGATGATCCGCATCACCGTCTGGATACAGGAATTTTTTAAAGCCTTTTTTAACACTGACATACGGCCATTTTCAACATGTGCGCAGGCACAATGGAGGGCGCTGCTCGCCGTGTCTGACCAACACAAACTCCGCGTTCTTCAACGTTTTACGCACAAAAGCACGCGGAAAACACTGGTGGCCTGGGCCCGCCAGCATGCCTGTGTTTGCGCGCAGCTGCAAAACCTGACACGGGCAGCTGTCCGCCGTTGGATTATTTGGCAGTAATTCCCCGGCCAGCCATAGGCGCTGCGCAAAAACGAGCTCTCAGCTGGGGAAGCTTCTAAATTCTGTTTTGCTGTGGAGCGCAACCCCAATAATAGAATATAAAACCCACGGCAACCTGTCTACCCAATCTGCATCCGTCAGTGGAGGAGATGGACACAACACCAACACTTCAGTTTATTACCTCCGCCAAGGAGGCAATGCTTTTACTACTGAACCACTAATCCTATCACCATCACATTGATTGTCATTGATTAATTGTCTATGTTTATTGCACTGTCCCTGTCAAATAAACAAATAATCATTGTGAATCCAATTGCTAGTCATATGTTTTCATGGTCAAGGAATCTGAAAACGTACACACAAACACTGTATGGGGGCAACTGTTGCGCTTGGCGGAGGTCTGCGCTCTCCGAGTGATTTTCTAGTTTCATTTGGGATCACTCTGTCTAGTTCCCTCAGGATTCTCTCATCAGCCAAAAGCCACAGAAAAGTCTGTTGGACCACGCTGTTGATTTCTGTGAAGCCATTTCTATTGTCGTTGTGTTTACACTGACGCTCGCTCGCTCGATGAAGAATTTTTGCAAATGGCGGTGAAGACGTCTCCCTCATGACGTTACGCTCTGACCAATCAGTGGCCTACAATGTGTTGATGTCACATTTTCAGCTTGACTCAGCACGGCTTGAACCCGACTGGAGTAGGTACGAAAAAAGTACCCGGTACCAGGTACTAATGAAAACCCTACAAACAGAGTAAAGTTGAGGCGGGTCGGGCTAAGTAGGTACTAGTGGAAAAGGGGCAAAAATGTTATATGTTTCATGCACTCCCATGTGTCCAAACTTATCATAGAAGACATGCAGCATATTCTCACGGAGTCTAAAAGGTAAATATGATACTTGAAGTTTTTATTATGTGGCAGCCATTTCCTCAAAAGTACATCGTTTTGAACCATGTAACCCAGTTTACCACTTTCAACCTTATGGGCTGGTATAACAGATTGGAAGAGCAGCTGCAGTGTTGGATCACACCTCTGTTCTTCCACCAATTCACTCAAAGATAGGCAAAGGGATGTTAGTCATGGGCTAAGAGAATGGTGCTGCATTTTCATGGTTTCTATGATGTTCTATATTATGACCAGCTGTATTCATAGCAAAACCAGAATGCAACTTCTCATTCAAACTATTACTGCAAACATGCATAGCCTCAAAGAGCCTACTTGTTGATTAGCCCACATTTTGGCTCCAGCCACTCCATTTCCTAAAATAATTAACACCTTCTACAGGCAAAGCAGGCTGTATTCCCATTGTCACTTCACCAGTGAAATGCAAACTGTCACGAACTGAGTCTGAATTTTCTGCCACACTCAGTTTCATGGCTCTTTCTTGGTATTTACATATATGTATCGCATTTTGTGTCTTTGAGTTCTGTACTGCTTTCTGTTGTACTGTTTTGGCTCAGCTTTGTTTCATGTCTATTTGTAATTTGTTTTCATTCTGCAGTGATTATGTTATTCTTTATATGTATGTTATGATGCTTTTCTTTGGGTTGACAGCTGTCACACGATTTCCAGGTTTGTGCTCTGCTTGGGGTGTCGCCTGCCAGGTTGTCAATCCAGCCGCTCCTCCCTCACCTATCCAGCTTATTCCAGTCACTGTTCATTGTTTTCTTTGCCCACTCATGCGAACTCACACCTGTGATCATTTGTTTGTTATTTCATCCCTATTTAAAGGGCCTATATCATGCAAAATAGACTTTTTTGAGCTTTTAAGCATGTTATAATGTTAATTCCTCACCAAAAACACCCCCAAAGTGGTATTTTGCTCCATTCACACATCTCTGAGTATTTCTCCTCAACCCTGCTCTCTGAGCTGCTGCTCCGCCCTGTCCCTGATAATGATTGGGTCCCCACGTTCATACGTATGAATGTGGGTGAGCCGCCCACTCCAGGAAGTGCCTGTGCTGCCAGCACCACCCCCAGGCTAACGCACACACCCACTTTCTCCGCGCAGCTAACGAAGCGGTGATCGGCAAAACTCTTTCACTTTAGCACTGACGCTGTGAAGAAGTAATTCCTCTCGCACCTAATCTGCTCAGTGACAACAACTGTTTGCTTTTTTATGTAAGACAATGTCTTCTAAGTGGCATAAATGTGTCTTTGGCTGTGAGAGATTTAGGAGTTTGTTCAGCCTTCCTAAAGAAGAGCCTACTCGTCAGAAATGGTTGGAGTTTATTATCGTCATGAAATGGGCGGCAGCCACAAGAAGGAGAGGAGGAGCCTCAGAGATAGAGGCATCTTACTTCTGGGTTGGAAAAGTAGCTCGGGAAAATAACTCATATTTCATAAGAAATTCATTCTCCAGTGTACCAAAGGTAATATACTATCACATACATGCATATAGTTTACTCTGAAAGGCTTAAAATAGCATGATATAGGCCCTTTAAGGACTGCTTTTCTTTTTTATTACTGCCTCACTCACAATGTTAATCCTTCCTCTTGCCACCAGAGCCCAGATGTTGCTCTGTTGAGACCAACCTGTAAGTCACCGCTTCGTCTGCTTCAGAAATTTTTGTGGGTTTTTTTTGTTCATTTTTTGTTCATTATGTGCTTCTATTATTAAAAACCACTAACTGCAATTGGCACAAGGGTGTGTCTCTCCTTGCCCCGAGGGGCGAAACATGACTCAAACAATGTGACTACATAGACAATTGGAACTCATTTTGAGGAAAACCTGGTCTTATTAGGCAAGACGGCATCCATCCCACTTTGGATGGTGCCTCTCATTTATCTAACAATCTTGCATCATTTTTATCCAAAGTTCAAAAGCCTTGACTACTCAGAGTTGGGACCAGGAAGCAGAGTCACAGTCTTACACACCTCTCTGCAGCTTCTCTCCATATGCCACCCCTCAATTTAGCACCTGTCTCCCCCATCAGAGAATCACTGTCTGCTCCCTCTAAAGAAAATAAAAATATAAGCATCCCAAAGTGATTAAAAAAAAAGTTGGTAAAATGCAAATTAATCATGTAGCCTCTAAATCTAATGACTTGGCCTCTCTTCCTCCTCATAATTTAAAAAAATAAATGCAATTTGTTAAATATTAGGTCTCTAACTCCCAAGTATCTGCTTGTCCATGATCTGTTAATTGACAGTCAGAATGATTTAACATCCTTTACAGAGACTTGGTTAAGGCATAAGGATTGATACCATCTATCAAAATATGTTTCTTGATAGACTACAACACCTTGTTCGACTTAATGGAACTTTGTTGCAGTGGTTTAAATCTTATTTATCCAATAGGTTCCAGTTTGTTCATGTCAATAATGAGTTTTCTTCCAACTCCAACCTCAGTCACGGAGTTCCACAGGGATCTGTGCTAGGTCCTGTTCTTTTTAGTTTACATATGCTTCCGCTAGGCAACAATATGAGAAAGTGCTGCATACATTTTCATTGTTATGCAGATGACACACAATTATACTTGTCAATAAAGCCAGATGACAGTAATCAATTAGGCAAATTAGAGGCTTGTCTTAAGGAAATCAAAGGTTGGATGACTTGCAATTTCTTGCAATTAAATTCAGATAAGACTGAAGTCATTCTAGTTGGTCCAAAAAACCTTAGAAATACCTTTCCAAACCAAACTCTTAGTTTGGATGCGGTTACTCTCTCATATAGTTCTGTGAGGAACATTGGAGTTATTTTTTGATCAAGATCTGTTCTTTAATTTACATATTAAACTTGTTTTTAAGACTATCTTCTATCATTTGCATAATATTGCCAAGATTAGGAGCATCTTGTCTCAGTGTAATGCTGAGAAACTAATCCACACTTTTGTTAGCTCTCAGTTAGATTATTATAACTCTTTATTATCAGGTTGTCCTAAAAAAATCTTTAAAAAGTCTTCGGCTGATCCAAAATGCTGCAGCAAGAGTTTTAACAGGGACTAGAAAGAGAGATCATGTCATGTACGTGCACTGTTATGCAGCGCACGGATGAAAAGAGGTGAGTCCACTTGCAGGTGAAGGGTGTGCTTTATTAACAGAGAGTCAATAATACAAAGAGTGTCCAACATAAGTAAACAAAATAAAAAAAAAATTACACAACAGATTAGTACGGTTCAGGAGAGTCTGGTTGGCTATGAGGAAAAGGTTCACATCACGTCCCAGGGTAAAACTGGCCAATTGGGGAAACAAGAAACGTGGACCGAGAAAAGGAGGACTTACATGAGTGTGTCGGAGCGCAACTGGGCTCTGGGAAAAAACAACACCAAATGTAATCTAAGGGGAGAGTAGACCAAACATAGAGAGATGACTGAACATGGAGACTGACTGTGTGCAGGATACGGACTAATGCCGTGA
Organism: Pholidichthys leucotaenia; assembly: GCA_020510985.1. Lineage (NCBI taxonomy): Eukaryota > Metazoa > Chordata > Actinopteri > Cichliformes > Pholidichthyidae > Pholidichthys > Pholidichthys leucotaenia. The sequence goes on along the minus strand of CM035849.1, from coordinate 190,784,689 downwards.
CAATAAATGAGTGCACTGATCTGGAGTAAATCCACAGTGAACTAATGACCCAGAGTGAATACCGGTGAGTAGCTGCAGCAGGTGTACTGATTACAGACTGCTCACTGCAGCAGCAGGCTGAGCAGTCAGTGGGGAGTGCCTGGAGGAAGAGGGAGAGGCAGAACAGAGCATAGAATCAACCTAGACAATAAATGGACAAAACAAGGAAACAAAATACAACAATGGCCTGTGCCTGGGGTCTGGAGTGACATAATCCCCCAGACACATGACAGATCACATCTCTCTGGTTCTGGCCTCCCTTCATTGGCTTCCCATAGAATTTAGAATTAAGTTTAAAATCCTTCTTCTCACTTACAAAGCTCTAAATAATCAGGTCCCTTTTTTATTTGAAAGATCTGATACTACCTTATTATCCTAACAGAGCACTATACTTCTAAAATGCAGGATTACTGGTAATACCTAGAATCTCCAAAAGTACAATGGGAGGCAGAGCCTTCAGTTATCAAGCTCCTCTCCTTTGGAAGCAGCTGCCAATCTGGATTTGGGAGTCAGACTTGAACTCTGTTTTTAAGAAAAGGGTTAAAACCTTCCTTTTTGATACAGCATATAGTTAGAGTGGGATCAGGTGCCCTGAACCCTCCCTTAGTTATGCTGCTAATAAGTTTAGACAGCCGGGGAACCTCCAACAATGCACTGGACTTCACTCCCCTCTTCACTTTCAATGAAATACTTTTGCTGGTCATTAACATCTGTTTGTTCTCTACATGTCTGTTCTTTTCTTCTTCTTCTCTACCCTCTCCCCCCCAGCCAATCACAACAGATGACTGTGCCTCCCTGAGCATGGTTTGGATGGAGGTTTCTTCTTGCTAAAAGGGAGTTTTTCCTCTCCACCGTCGCCAAGCACTTGCTTACAGGGGATTGCCTAATTGCTGGGGTCTTTCTGCAATAGTGGGGGTTTCCCCTTCAGACGAAAGTGCTATGAGATGACTGTTGTTGTGAAATGTCACTGTATACTGTAAATAAAGTTGAATTGAATATCTCAAAATGCAGGATGAATTTATGGCCAGGAACATGGAAGACTGGCATACCAATGCCCAGCACAGGTATAAATGTTCTCATGTCAGATTCTCCAGAAAATGGTAGAGCAGACACTAAGCTAAAGGTGTCAAATGCACCAGTGTCACACAAATGATAACTGGTACCTTTTCATCACTACCAATTAGAGACACATACCCATGTAAAAAAAAAAAAAAAAAAAAAAGTTTGTCAGCAGTGAGGTGTTTTCAGGACCTAAATTCCAGAGCTTAGTTACGAGGATTTATTAACAAAAGGAAACACAGCACACTGGCTGGAAAAAAAAAAAACACAACATACGTAAAAACTCAACTCAAAGAAACAAAACCACTTGACATGACAAGACTTACAATGAGGCAGGAGGATGCCACACCCAGCTGAAGGAGCACGTCCCTTAAGAACTGTTCGAAAAATTCTTGAAAACCTTCAGTCAAAAATCAGGCTGGATCAGAGTTTCAGCAAATTTAATTACACTCTCCAGTGGAGAACAATACAAAAATAGTCTCAGAGCCTATTTGTGCATCATTCTGACTCAAACAGACACCACTCAGTTCTTTTAGCCCTCCGTTATCTGAGATGTGGAGGGGCAAATTGTCCATCATGATTGGTCCAGTACATCTGGTCAAAACTTGGTGTATAGATTATCTTTTCTCAGGAACCATGATGCTCACTCTGTACCAGTCACACAGGAGCCACACAGGCTAAACTAAAAACAAGGTGATAACTAGTGCAGCTGCAACCTTGACACTTTTGCACACTCTTGGACAAGCTCTGAGAAAAAGCAAATACAAATATAAGACAAATATGAAATTTTTCTATCATTTTTCCCCCTTTGATGCCATGCCAGGCATAAGAAAAGAACAGTTTATGGCATCTAAAACCCCATCTGGCAGCTATGCTAAGCACCAATGCATTTGTGTGCAACACATCCTAACTAGCTATCAATGGGGGAAGTCTGCCATCAGCCCTGCTGCCCCAGGCACCAGTTAAATGGTTTAGTCCTTGAGGAGGAGAAATGAAACAAAAATGAAACAATAAACTCACTTATCAATAAAGAAAATTATTAATGGTAAAAACGGTGAAAGCAAATGATGACAAAATGATAATAAAAGGATATAATAAGGGTATATGTGTGTTATGTGTCATTGCAGCTTATATAAAAACAAATATAAAAGATAAAACAATATAAGACAAAAAAAATCATAATAATAAAGTGTAATGATGTAATGTAGAAATAGAAATAAGTAATATAAAAACAAAATAAAAACAAAATAAAAGTAAAAGTAATAAAAGTAATGCTTCAAACTTCATAAATGTATTTACAGGTGGTACATTTCAACTTCTCATTGTGATCTTGCAACTCCTTTCGGTTTTCTGCATGTTAGTTATACTTTTACTCTGTACTTGGGTCATGGAGAGACACCTTGAGCTCACGCTGTTTGTTCATCATCCCCACCATCTCCGGTAACTGCACTATGGTACATCACTAAGTTAACATGAATGATTCTCATCATCATACTACGGCTACAGGGGATGACACAAGAAAAAGCCAAAAATAAAACCACCAAAATCCCTAACAGGTTCATGATGAGATTTCTCCATGAAGAAAGTAACCAACTTAACCAGGTTTGTTCATCAGCAACATTGTCCTAGGTTGCGGCAGAATGTAAGGCCGTGAGGTTGCGTATGGCCAAGGCAATCACATGACCATCTGTGTCATTTTCAGGGATAAAAGTACAGCAATAATCACCTACAATTGCCAACACGCCCCCTCGGGCAGCAGTTATTTGATCAAGAACCATTCTATTTTTTGTCAGCATAAGTCTAAGAACCATTAACTGCTTGAGTGTGACTGTCGGCAAATTGCAACATAACCCCTGGTGGCCAACAGTGGTAAAGATTTTTTTTCAAGAAACTAGTCAGATCAAATGTCAGAACTTTCAAAGGCTATAACTTTAAAGTGGTAAGAGATAATGCCTTACTGTCTATTAGAAAGATGTAAAATATGATCCAAAGTTTCAGATAGGAATGAATTTTTGCATCTAATTTGCATAATGCCACAGCAGCTATGTTGAATTACATAACTCAGTCAAAAGCGGACTTTGGACATATTCACATAAAGAATAGTTCAGTCTTTTGAAACCATCTTTTGTACAGGGGTACGTTGTCATCTTATCTTCAAAGTATACAGTATGAACAAGAAAATCAGTACAATGTAAAGAAACAAAGAAATTTGTCACTTACCGGCGGCGAAGGGGACTTGCTCGCTGGAGTGCGCGGCCCGTTTTTGTCCATCGTGGTCGTTATTTTCCGTTCTGTCGGTCATTTGTGCTCTCTCCCAAATCTAGACACTCTTATGATTATCCCCCGTCAATTTCATGTGTATATCCATGCAATTTTTCGAGTATGAAGCAGTTTTATGTGACAGTACATGATGGTTCATGGTGGCCATATTTGCTTTCTGGGCTCAAAGAAGGAAAACAGGAAAAGGAAATAAGGATTTCTTCTTCTTGGGTGTATTATGTGTCATCCATGAGTCCTCCAACGCGTGCCTGTCACCTTTTGAACTGGCACGATCAGTACAAGTTGTCAGTATAGCTGGGGAGTTAAAGGGATGTCAGAATCAGTTGACAGGCGCAGTACCGCGTTCTGCCAATAGGGGCACATGGAATCTCACACTCAAAGGGTTAATTCCTGTAAAGGATGTTTTACCTTTACAGTTTTGGAGACATGTTCTGTTTTTAGCTTACCATTTGCAGATTTGACAGTTACCGTTTGATCTGATTTTGTGAAACCTTCAACATCTGTCCCTGCAGTCACTGATCTGCACTCACCTGTATCACATAGAAACCTTATGGGGACACCTTGAACTTCCAATGTCACTTCAGGCAAACATTGCATTGTTAGCATCAAATCAAAATCAGGTAAATGAAAAATGTGTGCTGTATCATTGTCAGTGTCATGTGTCGTACTTTGCTTCGGGTTGGTTAGTCACATGTTGTTGTCCCTTGGATGCTGCGGTGGCGGCTGGGTGCAAGGTCCTTCCCCCGCTCCCCAACTCAGCAGGCGCTTGGGGAAAACCCTCTGCCAGTGCCCTTGCTGTCCACATTGGTGACAAACGTCGTGCCCCCATGGTTGTGGGTAGGCAGCTCCATGACCACACCCTCTGCTCTACCCTCATCCTCCTCCCCCACGTGGTGGACCCTGGTAAAAGACAGAGCTGGGGGAAGCCTCAGCTCCCCCCGTGGGGTCAGCAATCATGTAAACAGGGGTTGGTAGTGTCTTTGATTTCTCCTCCTCCTTTTCCACCTTCTCCTCTTCCAATCGCTCTGCATGTTTAGCATTTGTTAATACGTCACCAAATGCATAAGTGCAATATGTAACCAGATGTGTGTGAATGTAGTGTGCCAAATGTGGGTGCATGTTTTGTAAGAAAACACTTTTCAAATGCTGCCAATAAGGTTCTGCACGTGTATCATTGGCAGGTTTAATTAAACCGGAATGGTTATCAAAAATGTCTTGCAATCTAATCCTGTAAGCTTCCACACCTTCACCTTTATTTTGAGTTGCATTTTGAATTCTGGTCCAGTCATGCTTCACTTGCCATTTGTTCCCAATGAGGTCATTTAATTGTCTCACCTGTTGTTGTAACTCTGCATTTGTTGGAGGCAAAACATTACCTGTGGTGTCTTTTGAGCTCCAATCACCCGACACAGCACACAAATCAACTTTTAAAACTTTTCTGTAAGCATGTTCTGTCTCATGACCATTTAGTTTTGAGCTGTAAAGGAGGTTTGCCATCCCTTCAAAAAACTGTGTGGATTTATCTTTTGGATGTGGGATTTCTTTGCCACTGAAAAATCAGTGTCAGTCCATGGCCTGTAGACTAAGATTGTGGGTTGAAACTGCGGTGCCTGTGGGTTGGCCTCATCATGCCCAGGTGGCCCTGCATAAGCTGGATTTGAAAGTTCAATCATAGGGTACTGCTCAGTGACAGCATATGCATCATAATTCTCAGGTTTGATAGGTCGAATTGTGGGAGAGTGTGGAAGTGTGTGGTAAGATGATACGTATCTACTTAACTCTTTGGCGCTCCTGTGTGGTTGTTCTCTGGTACCCCAGTCCTTGTCCTTGACTTTCAGTCAAACTCAGTAGGCAGAGGAGGAGGAGGAGACTCTTTGGTTGAGGACGTGTTTGCCACCATGTTAGTGAGGTCAGGATACAGTGGAGGAGGGGTAGGGGGAGGAGCACGACCCGGCGGCATTTCGTCGTTGTCATCAGCTCGGAGAGTGGAGGAGATAGACAAGCTGCAACAGTGCGACATCAGCGGGGTCTGGAGAAACCTCAAAACCATCTCGGGGCTCCAGAATACCTCCCCCCAGGCCACGGGGGGCAGGGAGTGGGCGAACAACCTGAATCTGTTTTTCAATAGATTTGACCAACCGCCCTCCCCCCTGTCTGCACAACAACCACTGCTGCCTCTAAGAAATCAAGTCCTGCTGCCCACTCCCCACTCCACCGACACCCCCCCCCCCCACTCCCAACACACAGCCCCCCATCCTGACCCTGACCAAGACCCAGGTGAGGACGGAGCTGAGGAAGATCAAGGCGAGGAAGGCGTCGGGACTGGACGGCATCAGCGCAAAGCTCCTCAAGTCCTGTGCAGACCAGCTGTGTGGGATTGTGACGTATATCTTCAACATGAGCCTGAAACTGGGGAGGGTACCACAGCTGTGGAAAACATCTTGTGTGGTACCTGTACCAAAAACTTCCCACCCCAAAGACCTGAACAGCTACAGACCGGTGGCCTTGACGTCCCACTTGATGAAGACCCTGGAGAGACTGCTTCTTGCTCATCTCCGCCCCCTGGTGGAACCAGCGATGGATCCACTCCAGTTCGCCTACCAGCATGGCATTGGGGTGGAGGATGCGGTGATCTTCCTCCTTCACCGTTCTCTGTCCCACCTGGAGAAGCCCGGGAATATGGTGAGGATCATGTTCTTTGACTTCTCCAGTGCTTTCAACACCATCCAACCGATGATCCTGAAGGACAAGCTGCTGCGCGCAGGGGTGGACCAGCACCTGTCATCATGGATCCTGGACTACCTCACGAACCGGCCTCAGTTTGTGAGAACCCGGGACTGTGTTTCCGACACGATCATCAGTAGCACGGGGGCCCCCCAGGGAACGGTGCTGGCTCCCTTCCTGTTCACTCTTTATACTGCGGACTTCTCACACAACACAACAAACTGCCATCTACAGAAGTTCTCTGATGACTCTGCAATCGTTGGTCTAATCTCCAACGGAGATGAAGCTGAGTACAGAGGGCTTATCCAGGACTTCGTGGACTGGTGCCATCGGAACTGCCTCCAGATCAACGCGAGGAAAACTAAGGAGCTGGTGGTGGACTGCCGCAGGCATGGGCAGCCCCTCACAGCACCAGTAAATATACAGGGAACAGACATCGAGATGGTGACATCCTATAAGTACCTGGGTGTTCATCTGAACAATAAACTAGACTGGTCACACAATACTGACGCACTCTACAAGAAGGGACAGCGCAGGCTGTTCCTGCTGAGGAGACTCAGGTCTTTTGGTGTACAAGGGGCGCTGCTGAAGTCATTCTATGACACGGTGGTGGCATCAGCCATCACTTTTGGAGTGGTCTGCTGGGGCAGTGGCATTACTGCAGCCGATAGGAAGAGACTGAACAAACTGATTAAGAAAGCTAGCTCTGTCCTGGGGCAGCGCCTTGATCCGATGGAGGAGATAGGAGAGAGAAGGACGGTGGCTAAACTGTCATCTCTGCTGGAGTCCGAGTTCCACCCTATGCAGGACATACTGGATGCACTGAGGAGCTCATTTAGCAGCAGAATACATCATCCCAGGTGCACAACCGAGAGGTTTCGTAGGACCTTCCTACCAACGGCTGTCAGACTGTACAACCTAAGCAGGGCTGCTCGCAGAGATAGCAAAAAGACGTAACAAACTAATTAGTTTTTTGAATGCAAAAGATGCAATAGACTTACACAATGGTCCCCTCCGGCATACAACTAGGAACATACCGGTCGCTATGGAGGGTGAGAATATGTATGGGCACATAATCATACCATGTAGGATAACTAAGTAGACGGTTATGCTGTTTCATCCCATCTAGCAACAATGCTCTGCACTGTGTGTGTTTATATATTTACATATTTATTCCATCTAGCTACAATGCTCAGCACTGGGTGTGTTTATATTTATATATCTATATATTTATTCCATCTAGCTACAATGCTCCGCACTGTGTTTTTATATATCTACATATTATTCCATCTAGCTACATTGCTCCGCACTGTGTGTGTTTATATACTTGCATATTTATTCCACCTAGCTGCAATGCTCTGTACTGTGGGTGTTTATATATTTACATATTTATTCCACCTAGCTGCAATGCTCCGTACTGTGGGTGTTTATATATTTACATATTTATTCCATCTAGCTACAATGCTCTGCACTGTGTGTTCATATATTCATATATTTATTCCATCCAGCTACAATGCTCTGCACTGTGTGTCTGTGTGTGTGTATATATATATATATTTTATAGTAATATGTACATATGTATATTAGCTGCTCTTGCTTGCTTGTTTTTTTTTTGTTTTTTTTTCTTGCCTTCTGATTGTTGCTCTGAGTGTTGCTATCCCTGTGCTGTTGCAATCCTGGAATTTCCCTGTTGTGGAACTAATAAAGGCTTATCTTATCTTATCTTATCTTATAGGACATAGGTTATACGAGTCTCTTTTCTTACCATTGTCAGAATGTTGAGAGTCCTGAATTTTGTTTTTTTACCATCACAAGCTCTGAGTAAGTCTGCCATTTCCTTGCTGTCTCAAGCCACTGCTCCGCTTCTTTCAGCCCGTATTTCTCTTGCTTTCTCCTGCTGCCATTTGCTGCCTGCTTTATGCCATCTACAAGAGCCTCACAGTCAGCTACCCTCAGCCTGCCTGTAAAACTTGAACCTCTTTCTCCATTTGGCCAAAAATATCGTGTTACTTCTGTCCTTCCTATGCATAAATTTACCATCGCCTGACAACACAAAAATCTTGTTCTCATCCTCTTGTGCTACACAACAAGACAACCAACTTTGATTTATGCCTCGCTGTCTGACTTCCGTGTTCTCAGGATCTGTCCCCCTACTGCAACAGTTACCTTTTTTTTCTTTCACCAAAATAAACTTTGAAACATTAAAAACGCACGAACAAGCACGTGAACAACTGGACAAAGTGCAGTTATTTATTTGATGTATTTTATTTTATTTTATTATAATTTGGGGTTATTTTATCGTGTATATATTTTTAAGGAATTATTTTACTTTATTTTAGACCTGTTTTAAATGATTCCTTAAGGTATTTTGGTTCGTATTATCACATTTGAGTTTATCCTTATTATATTAGCGCTATTTACCTTTATGTTAAGTTTAACCCTGACTTTATCGATGCTCACTTGTGATGTAAAGAAGACCTTGCATTGATATTTTTTCTTAATCTATGCTCACTTGTGATGTAAAAAAGATCTCGCACTGATTTTCATTTCCCCGCGCGTCTCTATTGGTCCACTTAACGCAGTGGAAATGCATTTTCCTGTGACCTCAAACTGGGACCACCACCAAGCTCCTACCTTGTCCGAACCTATTTGGACTTTGCGGTATCAAATGCTTGGCATACAACTCTTTTATGCGTATTCTCAGATCGACCACGGACTTGAACCGGGCGTCATTACCAATTAAATTTACTCACTGCGATCCATCTGCGGGCTGGCTCCGTCACTCTCCGGCTCCCAGCGTCTCCGGACCGGGCCTCACTTCCACAAAGCTGACCCACTGGGGACGCGGGAGAGGGCTTTTTCCACAGCCGTGCACAGCTGTCCGTGGTCCAAAAATGCCAGAGGCAGAGAAGAGATATATGGAGTCCCTGTGATTCGGGCACCAAGTACGTTAGAAAAATTCTTGAAAACCTTCATTCAAAAACCAGGCTGGATCAGAGTTTCAGCAAATTTAATTACACTGACCAGTGGAGAACAATACAAAAATAGTCTCAGAGCCTATTTGCACATCATTCTGACTGAAACACACATCACTCAGTTCCTTTAGCCCTCTGTTATTTGAGAGGTGGAGGGGCAAATTGTCCATCATGATTGGTCAAGTACATCTGGTCAAAACTTGGTGTACAGATTATCTTTTCTCAGGAACCATGATGCTCAATCTGTACCAGTTACACAGGAGGCACACAGGCTAAACTAAAAACAAGATGATAACTAGTGCATCTGCAACCTTGACTCTTTTACACAGACTCTGAGACAAGCTATGAGACAAAGCAAGTCACAAATATAAGACAAATATGAAATTTTTCTATCAGTACACTAGACATAATGAACATAATTACAAACCAATGTTCACAATCAGGAACAAAAGGAAACCAATAATCACTGAAAGCTAACACATGATGAAGACAGAGGTGACAAGAGGGGCAGGGCTGTACAGATGAACACTAGCAGGGGAGACATGGAACATGAACGGGAAATCAGGGAGACAAGACCAAGACAATCATAAGGACAATTATCAGAGAATCATACAAATTAAACTCAAGCTCAGGATCAGAATAATGACCATAATAACTGTGATGATGAATAATACTAATAACCCACACTAAAGAAAACCAACAAAGACATAAATACACAAAGCAGAATAATCATGATGACAACCCAGGAAAATAATGATAATGATAAACACAGAAAATAAAAATAAACTTAAACAGTGAACGTGGTCTTCCGCCCATGCACAGATCCTAACAAGGTTGGATTGTGGTCATCTTGCACTTTAATACAGATGATGGCAAAATACCAGTTAAATGGTCTGCAGTACCTGCACTGAACATTGGTTCTGCAGTTGCAGCTGGTTTAACCTGTGCCTCACAATGTTCAGACTTTGATTTTAGCAAGAAACATTAGTTTTTTCCAGTGACCCCTCCTATGGCAGAAATTGCATGTTTCCGGGTCATTACCACCAGGATGATCTCTCAATCAAACTTTATTTGTATAGCACTTTTCAAACATTAGATGCTGCGCAAAGTGCTTTGCATAGATAAAAACTGTTATGTAGCGAGCTGGGGATCCTCCTGAGCTCGGTTTCATGACTGTTTTCTGTTCCTCACTTATCTGTGCTTTATGTTACCTTTTGAGTTCCATATTGTGTTTCATTGTTTAGTCGTGTTCTGTTGTATTTTTTGGTGCTTATTATTTGCTCTTTGCCCTTTGATTATTTTGTGAGTTATTTGTAATTATTCCTTAGTCTGTGTTTGCTCTTGTGTTTATTTATTTTGGTATCTTGCGGCCACGCCTCCCTCTCCTGTCTAATACTGACAGGTGATTCCAATCTGTCATTGTCTGCTTCTCTCCCTGCTCCGGTCCACACACCCACTCTCTCTCTCTCTCACACACACACACACACACACACACACACACACACACACACACACACACACACACACACACACACACACACACACACACTCACACCTGCACTCACTCAGCTCACACACACCCACTCACACTGGCAATCACTCTACTCATCATGTCTTGGTTTATTTAAGCTCTGTCTGCCCAGTCATGTTTGCCGGATTATTGTTTTGTCTCTGTCCTCCTGTGTTGTTTTTCTGGGATTATTGCCACAGACCACTCTGTTCCAGGCTTGGTGAGTATGGTTTGGTTTCCCCCACTTCCAGTTACGTCTGGAGAGCTTGGGTTATCTCTTTTGCCTTTCCCCACTGGCAAACACATCTGCAGCACCCTGGGTATTCTCTTTATGTACTCACCTGTAGCTAAGGGGCATCCGGCGCATAATCCCAGTAATTCCTCATAATTCATGATCGCCTGTTTGTTTGTTTGGACTGTTATATCACATTTTGTTCAATAAATGCACACAACATCCCCCTGTGTTTGGGTTTCAATCTCCTGCCTCTTAAAGGCAGGAAATCATGACAGAAACAGTAGACACATTTAGTTACATATATTTAAACGATAGATCCCACCCCTTCCAACACTCCTATAATCATACCCACAAAACACACACACACACACACACACATCACGCCCTACTTCTCTTACAGACATAAAATAAAAGACATAGCTCGGCACGGAGGCACCATGTGAAGGAGCAACCGTCCTGTGGCAACCCCCACGCCAGGAGATCACATAGCCCATAACCACAGGGCATGCCACAGAGGCCACCACAAACAGGACAGGCCAGGGCTCACACCACAGCTGTAGGCAGTGGCATAAAGCCCCCACTCACCCAAGCCAGATCGACCCATGGGACCAAAACCCCTGCAGATTGGTCAAGCAGCATCCGGCACAAGGGTCTCCACTGAGGAAACACTGGAGCTGAAACACATAAAATACAAGATAAAACGAAGAACACATAAAACAAAGGGAACTTTGAACCCATACTTATAAAAACACATCAAAATAAGAAAATCTAAAAGCAAATGGAGCTAAGAAGAATGTAAAACAATGGAGCATAAATGACTACTTTAATAATAGTTAAACAGGTTTGTTAAAAACCAAATTTAAAAAGATACAGAAAGAAACTAATAACACATGAGGAACAAAAAGCCCATATTTAAAAACTGAACTAAAAAACACATCAATATGAAAAGATGAGAAAATCTAAAAACAAATCGTGTCAAGAACAAAACAATTGAACATGAATGACTACTTCAATAACACTGGTCAACACCAAATTTATTGTCTAAGTATTTTTTAGCTGACTTAGGACAATTTTGATGTGCTGAATCCAAAAATGACATTGGTTTTGCTCAATCAGGTCAATTTTTTGAATTATGGCCACGTTGTTATATACGTTTTTGTTTACATGTACGGGTATTTTCACTTTATATGATGCAAAATTCTTTTTTATGTCTTGACATTCTCTGAATTTTAGGCATTTTTAAAACGCCAATGATGATGACAATGATGATGGACAATGACGATGGACAATGATGATGTAACATTCAATTTACATGTACTTTCCTTTATATAAAGGTAAGTACATGCACAGTACTAAATAAGTACTAAGTAAGTACAGGTTTTTACTTAGCAGCTGATCGAGAGAAACGGATGTTATTTTCGGATTCAGCAGTGCAAGATTGTCTTAAATCAGTTGAAAAAACACAGACAGCTTACAAAAAAATATTTTTGTAACCCTGTGTAATAGTTAACCTGTTGAACTCTGTTCAACTTCCCTAAAAACGCCTAAAAATAACATGCTCAAAGTAAATCAAAAGCTGTTCTTCAACCCTTTGCAGCATCTTCATGGGGTTAGTCTCATTTAAAAGAAAACACTCTGAATTTTTGGGCAAAACAGTCATAATCTCTCTAAATGCTCCTGCCACTGAGTAACAAGAAAGTTCGCCTGGGTGTTTTTTTGAGATACAAATGCTTGCAAATAACACACAGCTGTCAGATACTGGCTGGAAAACACAACAGAAATGTAGAACCAAGTGTTTTCAAGCTCAGGTCAAAATTTTGTAAAAAAAAAAAAAAACAACAACAAAAATGAATAGATTACACAGCTTTTTTTCTCAGGTTGTAACAAGGCTGTGTCTGTACTGGAAGACCGGAAATACAGCTTTTTTTTTCAGTGCGTACTGAGACGCACTAAAATGCAGAGACGTGACCGCCCACAGAATTCACAGAGTTCAAGGGGTTAAACAGGTTTGCTAAAAGCCAAATTTAAAAGGTGGGTTTTTAGCCTGTTCTTAAAAACATCTATTGACTCTGCAGCCCTGAGGCTCTCTGGCAGGCTGTTCCACAGATAAGGACCATAATAATGAAAGGAGGCTTCACCAAAGGTCTTGGTCTTGACTTTGGGAACCATTAAAAGGCCAGTACCACAGGACCTCAAGGTCTGCAAGGGCTCATAAGATAAAAACAACTAAGATAGATAAGAAGGCCCAAGACCATTGAGGCATTTAAAACCTACTAAGAGAACCTTAAAATTGATCCAAAAATGCACAGGGAGCCAATACAGCGATTCTAAAACTGGTGTAATATGCACCCACCCTCTGGTTCTTGTCAGCACTCGTGCTGCTGAATTTTGGAGTAGTTGGTGATGTGATATCCTTTTGTATCCTTTTTTAGGGCATTACAATAGTCTATACGACTCGTAATAAAAGCATGCATCAAGACCTCCGTGCTAGCAAGAGAGACAAAAGGGCAGACTCTGGCTATATTCCTATGATGGTAAAATCCAATTTTTGTTATATTTTTAATGTGTGAAATAAAATTAAGGTCAGAGCCTAGAAGAATGCCCAGGTTCTTGACACAATGTGTAGGTTTTAGACCTAGCAATTTAGGAAAAAGTTTTTTCTCTCTTGTCTTCAGAACCAATGATTAAAACTTCTGTTTTGTCCTGGTTTTGCTGTATGAAATTTGCTGCCATCCATGACTTTACATCTAAAATACAGTTCAAAAGGGCATTAATTGGTTTTGTGTCATCAGGAGACGTGGCAATGTATAGCTGTGTATCATCAGCATAACTATGAAAATTGATGCCATGTCTCCTGATAACATCCCCATGTGGTAACATATAAAGATTAAAAAGAATTGGCCCTTAGATTGAACCTTTGGGTACCCCACACTTGATTTTGTGGATTGCCAATGAACATGTATCCATACTTACAAAATAGTGACGATCTGTGAGATGGAAATGAAACTATTCAAGAACCGTACCTGAGAGGCCCACCAGGTGTTTGAGTCTGCTTAATAAAATGTGGTGATCTACTGTAGCAAAGGCAGCGCTGAGATCCAGCAGCACCAGGACTGACAGTTTGTGGGAGTCCATGTTGCACCTAATATCATTAACAGTTTTTAAAAGGGCTGTTGTGGTACTGTGGTTTGTCCTAAAACCAGATTGAAATTTTTCAAAAATATTGTGGTCAATAACAAAATTGTTTAACTGAATAAAAACATTTTTTTTTCTAAAACTCTACTTAAAAACAGAACGTTGGATACAGGTCTTTAGTTACTGAGAATATCAGGATCTAAATTACTCTTCTTCAAAAGGGGCTTCACCACAACCACTTTAAAGGCAGTGGGGAAAACATCAGTCAGAAGGGAGCAATTTGCAACGTTTAAAATCTCATGTTCGAAGAATCCATAAGATGTTTTCAAAAGTGATGTGGGAATTGGATCTAAAAGGCAGGAGGTCGAGTTTACCTGGGAGAAAACTCTACCAAGCATCTTAGCATCAATCAGGGTGAAAAAGTCCAGCATTTCCTCAGCTAAAGGCAAGTCTAAGATTCCACCCTCTAACTTTCCCAGTCCCCATATGGCAACATAACCCCTAGTGGTCAAGAGTGGTAAAGATTTTTTGTCAAGAAAATAGTTCAGATTTCCAAGGCTATTACTTGAAAGTTGCAAGAGATACTGGCTTACTGTCAATTAGAAAGATGTAGAACGTGATCCAAAGTTTCAGATAGGAATAAATTTACGCATCTAATTTGCATAATGTCACAGCAGCTATATAAATTACATAACTCAGTCAAAAGTGGACTTTGGACATATTTACACAAAGAATGGTTCATTTTTTTTGACACTGTTTTTTCTACAGGGGCATTTTGCTATCTTATCTTCAAAGTATATGAACCACAAAATCAGTACCATATAAAGAAACAAATAAATTTGTCACTTACTGTTGGTGAAGGGGGCTTGCTGGCTGACGTGGTTACTCCGTTTTCCTCCATCATGGTCATTATTTTGTGTTCTGTCGGTCATTTACGCTCTCTACTACATCTACAAAGTCTTATGATTATCCCACATAAATTTTATTTGTATCCCGTGGCTATTTTCCATGTACAAAGCCGTTTATGTGATGGTCCATGAAGGTGCATGGTGGCCATATTTGCTTTCTGGGCTCAAAGAAGTAAAACAGGAAAAGGAAATAAGGATTTCTCCTTCTTGGGTGTATTACGTGTCATCCATGAGTCCTCCAACACATGCCTGCCACCTTCTGAACTGGCAGATCAGTACAAATCGTCAGTAAAGCTGGGGAGTTAAAGGGATGTCAGAGTGAGTTGACAGGCGCAGTTGCTGCGCTGTGCCACTGGGGGCACATGACCTGTCCATGAAATGTGGCCAGTTAAAAGGCTAAAAGCAGTCTTCTGGTCAGATAAAATGTTGGATCTAATAGAATCAACCTTGCACCTGAAGTGGTCTGCAAATCTCTCTCATAGAGTTGGAAGGCAGGTTTGTTTGTTTATTAAAATCTGATTTGATTAAGTGCTCAATGGTTGCAAAAAGGACTTTAGGGTTATTGTTATGTGTTGAGATTATGTTGGCAAAACACTCTGTTCTCGATGTTTTGACTGCATTATTTTATATTTTTAATGTATCCTGTAGTATTTGGTAATTGATAGTTAATTTGTTGTTCTCCATTTCCTCTCAGCCATCCTGCACTCTCTTTTCAGTTGTTGTATTTGGTCATTTCTCCATGGAGGCTTTGATTTATTCCTAACTGTCCTTGAAAGTATTGGGGCAACTCTGTCAATGGTTGATCTTAATGTACTGTTAAAATTATCAACAATAAAATCACAGGATGCAGCTAAAATAACTGGGGGAGTGTTGTGTAGTAGCCTTGTAGAAGATGCCTTACAAACGAGACTGAGTTTATTTCTCAGGAAGCTTTATTGAAAGTCACATCTTCTATCATCAAAGTTCTCAGCATAATAAGAGAAAGAAACACAACTTTCCTCCAGCTTTTATAACCCCCAGAGATACTCAACCCCCACATAGCGTATCTCACACCTTAACCCCCACAGAAGCTCAGTAAACATATGCACCCATAGTCACACATAGCCCTCGAGACTTGCTGGCGTCTCTGCTCTCTTCTCCACCTCGGGGCTCCTGCCGGGACATTGTCTCTGACTTCCTTCTTCCCCCAGCACCCACCTCCTAGCCGAGGTCCCTGCTGGGGCATTGTTCATTTGGACGTTTGACTGTAGGCTCTGCACCGTCGAGCCACTGTATGCCTGTGGGGGAGAATGCGTACCATACAGCATGCTACATATGTGCACTAAATATGCACCATATAACCCCCCCCAAACGTTCAAATAAGGACCAGGTACACTTCAAATGCATAGAACTATGACACTCTACACAGAACAAGAGAGAAAAAAACTTGGCACAACAGATTACAGTTCCCACTGCTTGGGCTTCAACACTCTGCCATATCTGCTGTGAGCCGGTCTCGCTCTGCTTGTTGTTGTCCGCTGCATCTGTGAAGTAGAATCGTTAACACATCGTCGTGAAAGCTTAGCAGAGCGTCTCCCGGGCGGCCTGCCGCGGCGGGGGGCACTGGCTAACTGGACTGGGTCGTCAGCTAACACAAAAGCGGGTTTGAGCCTGTTGATGCAGACTAAATCTGTCCTGTCTCCCAAATCAAGCAAAAAGTGCTTTTCCCCGGTTTCTAACACTCTGAACGGTCCATCGTAAGGCGGTCTTAAACCTGGCCTCTGTGCGTCGTGTCTAACAAAGACAAATTCTGCATTCTTTAAGGCTTTAGGCACAAAAACACGTGGAAAACTGTGATGAGCGGGACCAGGGAGGGTGTGCAACCCCGCGTCGCTCTGCAGCCGCTGAGCGGGGAGGCGCTCCGGAGCAGGATTCTCAGGGAGGAAATCTCCCGGTAACCGGAGGGGTTGGGCGAAGACGAGTTCTGCCGGAGAGGCATGCAAGTCCTCTTTAGGAGCTGAACGCAACCCTAATAAAACCCATGGAAGTTTATCAACCCAATTTGTGTCCGTGAGAGCCGCTCTGAGGGCTGCTTTCAATGACCGATGGAAGCGCTCGCACAAACCGTTGGCCTGGGGGTTATACGCGGTCGTGCGATGAATTTTCACCCCCAGGCTGCGTGCCATGGACGACCAGAGCTCGGAAACAAACTGTGGTCCTCTGTCGGACGTTAAGTCTGACGGGATACCAAAGCGCGCGACCCAAGCCGTTAAAAAGGCGCGTGCAACATCTGCCGTTGTAGTTGCCGCCAGAGGAACCGCCTCTGGCCAGCGCGTGGTGCGGTCTACCATGGTTAGAAGGTGTGTGAAACCCTGGGACAGCGGAAGCGGTCCTACTAAGTCGACATGCACATGATCAAAGCGTTTGGCTGGGATGTGAAAAGGTTCTAGAGGGGCTCGTGTGTGTTTGTGTACCTTTGCCCTTTGACACGCAGTGCAAGCTGCAGCCCACTCTTTGACTTGTTTACGCAGCCCCGGCCAAACAAACTTCTCCCCTACCATTTTGATAGAAGCGCGGACGCCCGGGTGTGCCAGTGAGTGCATTAAGTCAAAAACACGGCGACGCCACGCAGCCGGGACTACAGGGCGGGGACGCCCCGTGGAGATATCGCAGATTAGGGAGGGCATGCCTCTTTGAAGCACCCTGTGCTCCAGCCTTAGCCCTGCTGGCCCAGACTGGAGCGCGCGCACGTCCGCATCGCCAACTTGTTCAGCGGCCATGGCTGCGTAATCTAAGCCGACGCAGACCGGAGCTGTGAGCGCTCCCGTGCCGCCAGCCTGACCTAGGTCTGCCGTAGCCGACTCTGCCCCCTGGGGGCCTGTCGCTGCAACCGCGTGCGAGAGGCAATCTGCCACTACATTGTGTTTACCTGCCACGTGTTGAATGTCCATGGTAAACTCCGAAATTGCAGCCAGCTGCCCCTGTTGTCGGCCCGACCAGGGCTCTGAAACCTTGGCCATTGCAAAAGTTAAAGGTTTATGATCCACGAACGCGGTAAAACGGCGTCCTTCCAACCAGAACTGGAAGTGGCGGATGGCCAAATGTAGGGCCAAAAGCTCCCTGTCAAACGCGCTGTATTTACGTTCGCTATCACGCAATGTTTTGCTGAAAAATGCGAGTGGTTGCCAGCATCCTGCAACCAGTTGCTCGACCACCGCTCCCACTGCCACGTCGGAGGCGTCTGTGGTTAGCGCCATGCGAGCTGCCGGCACCGGGTGTGCCAATAACGCAGCGTTGGCGAGGGCTGATTTGACCTGTGAAAAAGCGCGCTCCCGATCCGGGGACCACTCGACCTTGGCTGTAGGTTTTTGCTTCTTTAATGCCGCGTACAATGGGTGCATAAGCCGTGCCGCGTTTGGGAGGAAACGGTTATAAAAATTGACCATCCCCAAAAATTCTTGCAGCGCCTTGACCGTCTGCGGTTGGGGGAAATCCGTTATCGCGCGCACTTTATCCGGCAGCGGGACCGCGCCTTCTGGCGACACGCGGTGTCCCAAAAAATCAATTTTCGTTACCCCGAATTGGCACTTCGCTGGATTAATGATCAGCCCGTGTTCTGTGAGCCTCTGAAAAACGCCTGTGAGGTGGCGTTTGTGTTCGGCTTCGGACGCGCTGGCTACCAAAATATCGTCCAAATAAGCGAACACGAAAGGGAGGTCGCGCAGCACTGCATCCATCATGCGTTGGAACGTCTGCGCGGCGCCCTTGAGGCCGAAAGGCATGCGCAAAAACTCGAAAAGCCCGAAAGGGGTTATAACTGCCGTTTTGGGTATGTCCTGCGCGCGGACTGGAACTTGGTGATAACCACACACCAAGTCTATTTTGGAAAAGATGCGCGCCCCCGCTAAATGCGCCGAAAAATCTTGGATGTGCGGAATCGGATAGCGGTCGTGGGCTGAAGCATTATTTAATCTGCGGAAATCACCGCACGGGCGCCACGAGCCGTCAGCTTTGGGTACCATGTGCAGGGGTGACGACCAGGCGCTGTTGGAACGCCGGACTATGCCCAGCTTTTCCAAGTTGGCGAATTCCTCGCGCGCGATGGCCAGTTTAGCTGGGTCCAACCGCCGAGCCTTTGCGAACACAGGGGGGCCAGCAGTGCTTATGAAATGCTCTACCCCGTGTTTGGCAACTGACGCTGAAAATGTAGGGACCGTGAGTGCTGGAAACTGGTTGAGTAATGCATGAAACTTACCACCCGCTGCAGTGACATTGGAATGCGCCGAAGGCAGGGCCACCCGAGCTGTGCAGGAGATAGAATAGAAAGACAGTGCATTTATAATACGTCTATTAGCAAGATCAACTAACAAACTGTTCGAGCACAAAAAGTCAGCACCTAGCATGTTGTTGCTAACTGCAGCAACAACGAAGGTCCACTCGAAGTTGCGTCCGTGGAGGGACAGGCGGAGTGTCTTCTCCCCATAGGTTTTGACCGTGGAGCCGTTCGCCGCTAACACCAGGGGCCCGTTGGCCGGCCCCAGTGTGTCCACGTAGGTAGGCTTGACAAAACTCAGCTGGGAGCCCGTGTCCAACAGGAATTCTTTCCCAGAATTCGCGTCCGTCACGAAAAGCAGCTTGTTCTTCGTGCCGAGAGTCGCAGCTGCTACCGGCTCCCGGTCCTGGCGTTTCCCTGGCGCTGGTACTGGCACGGCGGGACGCATCTGCGGGCTTTGTCGGCGAAACGTCGATGGTAGAAGCAGATGGCGTTGTCAGCTCTACTTCTCCTGGTCTCCGCCGCTGCTGCCGTCATCGGGTCCGGTGCCGCAGCCTCTGGTCTCCCTCCTTCTCGCGAAGGGGTGGTCATCTCTGCTGCCGCCGTCGTGGCTGTGCGCCGTCTATGGGAGTCGACGAGCCATTGCGCCACCTGTTCCAGCTCGTGGTAGTCGCGGTTGGCGAGCGACTGCGAGCTGGTCAGGGCAACTCTCACTGCCGGCGGGAGCGTCCTGAGGAAGAGGTGGGCGAAGATAAAACCGTCGTCATCCTCGCCTCTCAGGCTCATCATCTGTGCCATCAGATCTGCTGGCCTGTCTGCTTCTCCCTCTGATAGCGCCAGGAGCTTCTCTACCTGCTCTTCCTGCGAGGGAGTGAAAGCTCGGATTAGGGCAGCTTTCAGTGTGCCGTACTTGTTGTCTTGGGGTGGGTGGTTGGTCAAACTCTCCACCCGTTGCACTGTGAGGCTGTCCAGCTTCGCGACGACATGGTGGAACCTCATTGCATCTGCCGAGATACCCCGAAGGTGGAATTGCGCCTCCACAGTGGTAAACCAGGAGCGCGGGTTATGTTGCCAGAAGTCGGGCAGCTGTAGCATGGTAGCTGCGTTAACCCGGTAGGCTCCTGCGGAGTCTGGCGTGGAAAGGTTGTCGTCACTGGCCATAGTAGTCGTAGGTCACCAGTGTAGAAGATGCCTTACAAACGAGACTGAGTTTATTTCTCAGGAAGCTTTATTGAAAGTCACATCTTCTATCATCAAAGTTCTCAGCATAATAAGAGAAAGAAACACAACTTCCTCCAGCTTTTATAACCCCCAGAGATACTCAACCCCCACATAGCGTATCTCACACCTTAACCCCCACAGAAGCTCAGTAAACATATGCACCCATAGTCACACATAGCCCTCGAGACTTGCTGGCGTCTCTGCTCTCTTCTCCACCTCGGGGCTCCTGCCGGGACATTGTCTCTGACTTCCTTCTTCCCCCAGCACCCACCTCCTAGCCGAGGTCCCTGCTGGGGCATTGTTCATTTGGACGTTTGACTGTAGGCTCTGCACCGTCGAGCCACTGTATGCCTGTG
Source organism: Pholidichthys leucotaenia (assembly GCA_020510985.1). NCBI lineage: Eukaryota > Metazoa > Chordata > Actinopteri > Cichliformes > Pholidichthyidae > Pholidichthys > Pholidichthys leucotaenia. The sequence goes on along the minus strand of CM035849.1, from coordinate 190,763,995 downwards.
GGGGAGAATGCATACCATACAGCATGCTACATATGTGCACTAAATATGCACCATAGTCTTAAGAATAAATATGTTCCTGCAGTAATGAACTTCCCAAAATATCCATGTTGTAAATATGTCAAGTGTTTCTGATGGGGCGATAATTAGTGTGACACATCTGGGAACTTCCTCACACTCTGGAAGCCTGGGAAGGGGTAAGTTGTGTGTAATTCCTCAGGGAACGAAATTGATTAATGTGATTGATTTACTGTAGTTTTCTTTAAGTTATTGTACTAATTTTGACTGTAAGATTTTCTGTTACATTTTCGTTTGCAATACCGATGTAAAATATTCAAAGTAGTGTCATAAATACCGATGATTGATGGCTAGTTAAGTAGGTGCTAACGAGTCCATTGTTCTGTAGGAATGCCAGCACTTGTCCCCATTCCCGTGTCATGTGTAAATTGTCTGCCCCAATCTGTTTCAGGTATGTTAAAATGTTAAATGTACTGTTGTAAAAAATAGAAAAAACGATCAGTCATGTAACTCTGTCATGTAATGCTGTCATGTATTTGGTGCTAAACTTTTTCTTTGCTTGTGGTATACTGTAACTATACGATCTAAAGTTATGTAGTCCACGTAGCTGTAAGCTATGTCTCTCACACTCTGGAAGCCTGGGAAGGGGAATGCCAGCACTTGTCCCCATTCCCGTGTCATGTGTAAATTGTCTGCCCCAATCTGTTTCAGAAATAAACAGACTACTGACTGATCGAGACCCTGCCTGACGTCTACTTCTCTGCATCGGCCAAGATTTATTTTATTTTGTTATTTTAATGTAGCTGACTAGTTCGAGTCCGTTACATAAACTGGTGCCGTGACCTTTCAAGGATTCTTCGGATCAGCCACAGCTGATCTCCGGGGTCCAGCTGCCTGCTGAGTGGAGGTTCGCAAGGAGAGTCCAGTCTTCATCAACACAACGCATCCTTCAGTTACTTAAGGTTTTTGACAGAAGCTCATCCAGTATTATTTGGCTTTGAATTTTATTTTATGTGTGTTATATCAGAGTAGCCTGTTTTGAAATTTCTATTTTGTTTTTATTACCATTAATTAAGCTAGTTTTTAGTAATGGACGGTAATATGTCTCATAGCCTTTATTCTCACACCCCTGTAGCTGGGGCAGGTAGAGGCAGGGGTCTTTTTTTGTTGAGGGGTGGGGGAGTTAAACAGTTAACTTTCACTGCCATGGTGGGAGAGGGTGGTACTATGCATACACACCCAGTGGGGGCTACTTATGTTGTACAGACACCACAGCCACATATCAGTGATGGGGAGGGGGATTTACCAGCACAGGCATGTGAGGTAGGGCCCGCATCCTCCACGCCCATGTTTCCTCCTGGTAGCAATGACCCCTCAGCTGAGCTGCGTGATCTAATTACTGAATTAGGGAATCGAATTGGAGATTCCATAGCCAGTCGGCTGTTACCTTCTACTCAGCCTGTCACACAGTCATGTGACCCAGTCTCTCCAATGGCGCCAGACAGGCATGAACAATCTAGTAACATCAGTGGCACTCTTGATCTCACCAATGTCAATGTAGTAGTCAAGTCAGATGTTCGTGAGCCTGCTGTGTTCAGAGGGGAGGGGTCTGATAAATGCTCAGTACAGGAATGGATAGAGCTGATGGAAATGTATTTACGCAAAAAGATATTCCCCACTTCAGATCAAGTTGATGAGATCCTGAGTCATCTGATGGGAAAGGCCAAGAAAATAGTTAAAGTGGGAATAAGGAGTAGCTTAACCCCAGACCATGCAGTCCAGCCAGACATGATCTATGATATCCTGCGGAAGTATTTCAGTGAGTCCCCTGCATCATGCTTACCGTTGGCTGATTTTTATGCCACTCAGCCCAGTGTGGGTGAGAATCCAGTGGATTATTGGGTGCGCTTGAATACAGCAGCAGAGCAGGCAGATCGTCTCCTGAAAAAGCAAGGCAGGAAATTGGAGAACATGAATGCTGAAATATCCATGATGTTTATTAGGAACTGCAATGATCCTGAGCTGTCCAGTGTATTTAAGAGTAAACCTATGAGCAAGTGGTCTTTGACAGAGGTGCAGGAAGCGATCGATGAGTATCAGAGGGAGTTCCTGTCCAAGAGGAAGCCAGTGGAAGTTAAACCATCTAAGGTGACTGCGGCTGTCGCTTACTCCATGCCAGACGTTAAGGAGGAAGTGAGCGTTTGTGAGCCTAGTGCGTCTAGCCCGTCCAGATTCAACGAGTCCTCCAGTGTGGAGGGGGGTGCGTTTGAGCGTGTCCTGTGTATGCTGGAGAGGGTGCTGGAGAAGACAAACCAGGCCACAGCACCGGGTGTTGCGCAACCAGCCCAGTGGGTTCGAGTCACTCCCTGCCGCATCTGTGGCGACAGCACCCACTCTACAAGATCGCACTGCATGAGAGAAAAGCGATGCCTTGCTTGCTTTGAAACTGGACATCAAAAAAAAGACTGCTCCAAGCGCAGGACAGCAATGCCCAATACCACTGCGCCTGTTCAGGGAAACTAGGCCACCCACATGTGGGAGGGGACGATGTGGGTGCATTTAGTCAGTCCCTCAGTTTTGAAGATGATGTGCAATCTACTTATGAAGAAAAATGCAAGTGTGCTCCTGCTGGAAATAAGATTGTTTATCAAAATGTGCACAAATTAGCAAATTCCGATAGTCTCTTTTATACTGACGTCTCAGTGAAGAACCAAGTTTTGTTGCATGCATTAATTGACAGTGGGTCCATGGCCTGCACAATGAATGAAGAGGCCGAACAGAAACTACGTAGTGTGGGCTTATGTGCTGAGAGCATTACTGCAGACACAGGCATGGTACTGGTGGGGTGTGGTGGGGTTCAAGTGAAGCCGAAGTGCATTTATCAGCTGGAGATGACTGTGTATGGACAGGATGTGAGTGTTCCCACACTGGTCGTGCCAGGTCAGTGTGACGAAATGATCCTGGGCTCCAACGTGATAAAGCACTTGATTCATCACCTCAAACAAAACTCCAGTTACTGGAAAGTAATTGAGAAGCCTGAATCAACGAATGACCCAGGGGTTGAACATTTTCTTAACATGTTATCTGGAATTAACAGATGGAGGGGGAATGTGATTCCTGACATGATAGGTACAGCCAAGCTGACACAAGCCGTAACACTGCTGCCACATCATGAACACCTTGTGTGGGGTAGGCTCCCAGCCAACTCACCTGTTTCAGCAGGGAGCGCTATTCTCGTTGACGCTCCAAGTTCCAACACACACAAGAAGGGTATCATGGTGGGGAGGGCTGTCGCTACAATGTCAGGGGACAGATGGGTACCTATTAAAGTGATCAATCCAAGTGACAAACAAATTACATTGAAGCGAAACACTAAGTTAGCTGATGTGTTCCCGTGTGTTGCGTTGGAAGACCTGGATGTACCCACTTCCAAAACCCCCCCAAATGACCTTCTGGTGAACAGCCAGAGCCTACATGATGCTGACTCATCCTCCTCTACCCCTGATTTCAGTGATGCTCTGAATCGACTCGGATTGAGTGACCTCGACATTGATTCATGTGATGTTACAGATTATTGGAAAGGCCAGTTGTTCGACTTGATACGGAAATATGAGAGCCTATTTTCTAGGAACAAGTTGGACTGCGGTGAGGCCACCGGTTTTGTTCATCGGATCCACCTGACTGATCCTCGGCCATTCAGACTCCCGTATCGACGTGTCCCACCTGGTCATTACCAAAAGCTGAGACAGGTGCTGTCTGAGATGGAGGAAAAAGAAATCATCCGTAAGTCTTCCAGTGAGTGGGCGTCACCCCTGGTACTCGTATGGAAGAAGAACGGTGATCTGAGGGTTTGTGTGGATTTCAGATGGCTGAATTCCAGGACTATCAAAGATGGCCACCCATTGCCTCATCAGGCGGATTGCCTGGCTGCTCTTGGGGGGAGTGCATTCTTCAGCACCATGGACTTAACATCAGGATATTACAATATCCCCATGTGTGAAGAGGATAAGAAACTGACTGCCTTTACCACGCCCATGGGGCTGCATGAGTTCAATCGCATGCCTCAGGGGCTATGTAATGGGCCAGCCAGCTTTATGCGCCTCATGACAAACATCTTTGGCGACCAGAATTTTTTGACTCTGTTGTGTTATTTAGATGACCTCTTGGTTTTCGCGCCGAACGAAGGTGAGGCACTGAAGCGGCTCGATGTAGTGTTCAGCAGGCTGAGTGCGCACGGATTAAAGCTTGCGCCCAAAAAGTGCCATTTTCTTCAGCGCAGTGTGAAGTTTCTGGGCCATGTCGTTGACGAGAGTGGAGTAGCGACTGATCCGGAGAAAGTACAAGCAATTGCTGCCATGACTGAACAAGCACTAATGCATGAAGATGGCGTGACCCCATCCCCAAGAAAAATAAAGTCCTTTTTGGGCATGGTCATGTATTATCAGCGCTTCATTCAGAATTGCTCTAGCATTGCTAAGCCTCTCTTTGCCCTCACTGCAACGCCAAAGAAGAGTAGAGGCCAGACAAAGCATGTGGCCTTTAAGAAACTCAAGCCGAGTGACTGGACAAGTGACCAACAGAAATCTTTTGAGCAACTGAAGTTGGCCCTACTCGAGTCAGTCGTCTTAGCTCATCCAGATTTCAGCCGTCCCTTTATCCTGTCCACTGATGCGTCATTAGATGGGTTAGGGGCAGTCATCTCTCAAGTCCCGGAAGGGGAGAACAAGGCCTGTCCGATTGCTTTCGCAAGCAAGTCTCTGACGCAATCCCAGACCAAGTACCCAGCGCATCGTCTGGAGTTCTTGGCCCTTAAGTGGGCAGTCTGTGATAAATTTAGTCATTGGTTAAAAGGGCATGAGTTCACTGTCTGGACGGATAATAATCCATTGACATATGTACTGTATACTGACTAAGCCGAAGTTGGACGCATGCGAACAGAGATGGGTTGCGAAGTTAGCCCCGTACAACTTCAGTATCAAGTATATTCCTGGCAAGAAAAACATTGTGGCGGACGCCCTCAGCAGGCAGCCTTTCGTTCAGGGCTGTGTCAGCAAGAGGCTTGTGTCTGAGCCATACGGAGCGCTGCTGGAAGAAGCACAGCTGATTAAGGACAATATGATACAGGAAGTTTTTAGACTAAGTGCCAACCACCAGGGGGTCAGTTGTCTCTCGCAAGTCTCCAGGCTGGAGCGTTCCTCACTCGACAGCGAAACAGTGAAGGCCGTGTTCGAGGGTCATGCTGAGTGGGAGATGGGGTCAGCTGAGAGAGCCTCGTGTTGGCTTGTCCAGGACGTGCAGCAGCTGGCTGCCTGTGGTCAGAACCCCTTACCTGTGTTTTCCATTCAGGAGTTGCAAGGCCAGCAACAGCAAGATGCCTGCCTCTCCAGAGTCCTCTCTTTTGTGACACGCGGGAGACGACCGTCGCGAAGAGAAAGGCCTCACGAGACAGATGGCGTCTTGAGAATGTTGAAGCAGTGGGACAAACTCAAGATGTTAGATGGGCTACTGTACAGGGTGAGCAAAGATCCACTGACTGGCAAGAAAAGACACCAGTATGTTGTTCCAGCTTCATTGGTTCAGCGAGTGCTACAAGGCATCCATGATGACGCAGGCCACCAGGGCCAGCAGAGAACTTTATACTTGGCAAGGCAGAGGTTCTTCTGGACTGACATGGAACGGGATGTCCGTGAATATGTGAAAACATGCAAGCGTTGTGTGGTCAGTAAGACTCCTGAACCGGAAGCCAGAGCGCCCCTCGAAAGCATTAAGACAACGAGCCCATTAGAACTTGTGTGCATTGATTTTTGGTCCGCGGAGGACAGCAGTGGGAAAAGTGTGGATGTGCTAGTGGTCACTGACTATTTTACTAAAATGGCCCATGCCTACCCCTGCCGTGACCAATCTGCAAAACAAGTTGCCCGCCAGCTCTGGGACAAATACTTTTGTGTGTATGGGTTCCCTGACAGAATTCACTCAGACCAGGGTGCCAATTTTGAAAGTGAGCTGATCAGGGAATTGTTGCAAGTTGCTGGGGTCAAAAAGTCCCAAACTACTGCCTATCATCCCATGGGGAATGGGAACGTTGAACGGTTCAATAGAACTTTGGGCAGCATGATAAGAACCCTTCCCCCTAGAGCAAAGCAGAAATGGCCGCAGATGCTACAGACTCTAGCGTTTGCTTACAACTGCACTGCACACGAATCCACCGGTTACGCGCCATTCTTTTTAATGTATGGCAGAGTGCCACGTCTACCGGTGGATGTCATGTTTCAGAATGTTGTAAGGGACTGCGACACTGTGGACTATGACCAGTATGTTGCTAGGATGAGACAAGATCTGAAGGAGGCTCTGTCAGCTGCTCAGGCCAACGCTCTTTCAAGCCAGGAACGTCAAGCAGACTTGTACAATAGGAGAACTAAAGGACGTGACATTGTGGAAGGTGATCGAGTCTTGTTGGCAAACAAGGGTGAACGGGGGCGCAGGAAATTAGCAGACAAGTGGGGGTCCACCCCGTATGTCGTCGTCTCTGCCGACCCTAGGTGCCATACTTACCGTGTCAGGAGCACAACCAATGGGCAAGAAAGGGTTGTTCACCGCAATCTGCTTCTCTTGGTCAACTTTCTGCCAATTGAAATGAACAGTGCTGCTCATGAAGTGACCCTGAGTGAGTCGTATGAGTCAGGTGATGATCTTGATTCACATGTTGCTGCATCAGAGATCGACAGGACTGCTTGGACAGCCAGTTGGGTGGCAGGGGCCTCTGCCTCCAACCAGCTACAAGAGGCTTCATGCACACAAGATTCTGACCTGCCCATGCAGTTGAACACAGCAGAGACTGTTCAGTTGACCAATGATCTTTCAGAAATGCCCTGTCTATCTGCCAGTTTCAGCATTGGGAGTTCCCCTAGTAGTACAGTGGGCGCAGTGAGAACCAGGTTAGGGAGGGTAGTTAAACCAGTGAATCGGCTGATTCAGAACATGGCCCAACAGTATACTCAACGCTCAAACAGTTCAGTTCTTAGTTTGGCTAGGGCACTGATGCCATAGGGGAAGACACACACACACACACACACACACACACACACACACACACACACACACACACACACACACACACACACACCACATAGGCCTTCTGTCCAGTTGAAGAATGACAGATTTGTTCTTTTTCTTTGTTTTTCTTCTCTTTATTTCCCTTTCTCTAATTCATGTGAAGTCAACTGGTGGTATTTAGTCTGGTATGATATGGGTAGTGTATACGGCACTCCTATAGCAAGTACACTATGGGGGGGTCTACGCAGCCCTCCGTAGTTGCTTTCCCTTTGAATTGGGTGACATACATGTTGCAGTATACTGTGGGATATACTTATCCAGTGGTTTTTTGGTGGTTGACTTGTAGTGGTATTTTGGTGAAGTTCAGAGGGGAGTATGTAGTAGTCTTAAGAATAAATATGTTCCTGCAGTAATGAACTTCCCAAAATATCCATGTTGTAAATATGTCAAGTGTTTCTGATGGGGCGATAATTAGTGTGACACATCTGGGAACTTCCTCACACTCTGGAAGCCTGGGAAGGGGTAAGTTGTGTGTAATTCCTCAGGGAACGAAATTGATTAATGTGATTGATTTACTGTAGTTTTCTTTAAGTTATTGTACTAATTTTGACTGTAAGATTTTCTGTTACATTTTCGTTTGCAATACCGATGTAAAATATTCAAAGTAGTGTCATAAATACCGATGATTGATGGCTAGTTAAGTAGGTGCTAACGAGTCCATTGTTCTGTAGGAATGCCAGCACTTGTCCCCATTCCCGTGTCATGTGTAAATTGTCTGCCCCAATCTGTTTCAGGTATGTTAAAATGTTAAATGTACTGTTGTAAAAAATAGAAAAAACGATCAGTCATGTAACTCTGTCATGTAATGCTGTCATGTATTTGGTGCTAAACTTTTTCTTTGCTTGTGGTATACTGTAACTATACGATCTAAAGTTATGTAGTCCACGTAGCTGTAAGCTATGTCTCTCACACTCTGGAAGCCTGGGAAGGGGAATGCCAGCACTTGTCCCCATTCCCGTGTCATGTGTAAATTGTCTGCCCCAATCTGTTTCAGAAATAAACAGACTACTGACTGATCGAGACCCTGCCTGACGTCTACTTCTCTGCATCGGCCAAGATTTATTTTATTTTGTTATTTTAATGTAGCTGACTAGTTCGAGTCCGTTACAGTTGCATAAGAGTTTGTTAAAAATCAGTAGACACTTCAGGTGTCAGATGATGCTTCTTCACAGTTCGCACCAAGGTCTCCCATTGCATAAAACCAGTGATGTTAAAAAACACATACAGTAGTAATGGTCAGATACAGTCAAGTCAACAACAGAGGACACACTCGTGGGCAGGCCATGGCTAATGACAAGAGCCAGAGTGTGTCCCCTGTTGTGAGTTGGCTGCACGACATGTTGAGAAAACTCATGGATGTGAGCAGGTCATTAAAATCTTCTGACATATGGTCACCCTGCTTATCAATGTGAAGATTAAAATCACCAGAAATTAGAATAAAATTATGTGAGGAGTGGATTACTGATAAAAACTCAGAACTCATTAATAAAGACAGGGCAGTATTTTGGTGGTCTGTAAACTGTGACGCAAAAAATTGTGGGGCTGCTAAAGACAAAAGCGTGGTGCTCAAATGTGATATATTGATCAGGTAGGATTTGCTTTACTGCAAGTGAGGAAGAAAAAAGTAGAAACGGTACCCCCACCATTCCTGCAATTTCTTATGGAAAAAACTGGCCTCCCCACCAATAAAATTTGGTGGGGAGACCTCAGTGAGAACTGCTGGTTCATCCGTGCCAAGCCACGTCGCACCCACATCTTTTTATCTAAAATCAGGTCATCGATGATACTTCTGCTACTTCTACAACGTTTGCAGTAATGTGTTGTGTAACAAAATTACTGTTTAAAAATTCAGTAATGCATTACAGTTACTGAAATTTGATCAGATGCGTTACTCGCGTTACTTGTTTTTTTAACCCCTTGCACTCTGGTCAATTTCCCTAAAAACGCCAAAAAATAATGTACCCAAAGTAAATCAAAAGCTGTTCTTCAACCCTTTGCAGCATCTTCATGGGGTTGGTCTCATTTAAAAGAAATCACTTTGAATTTTTTGGCAAAACAGTCATAATCTCTCTAAGTGCTCCTGCCACTGAGTAACAGTCATCTAAACATACTGAACTTGAAGAAAATAAATTTCGCCTGGGTGTTTTTTTGGATACAAATGCTTGCAAATAACACACAGCTTCAGATACTGGCTGGAAAATGCAACAGAAACGTAGAACCAAGTGTTATCCAGTTTAGGTCAAAATTTTGTAACAATACCACAAAAAATGAATATATTACACAGCTTTTTTCTTAGGTTGTTCCCAGGCGTTTTTGAACTGTGCCAAATTGTGCCAAATGGCACAGTTTGGAAAAACGTCTAACTTTTGAATGATTCAATATAGAAGCTTCATCTTGGGCTCTAATGAAAGGTGAAGGGCTGTGTGTGTGTGGGGGGGGGGGGTTGTTTATTCATGAATGAATGAATGAATGAACAAACAAGCCCCCACACACAAAGAAGCATGCCACATAAAAAATGTGTGGCTTTTTTTTTACAAGAAAAAATAACCTACAGTACACTAAAAATTATACTAAAATATTTGTAATGTAGAAGATAACAACTCCCCCCCACCCCCACCCCACCCCGCTACAGAAGACAGACATCGCCCATTGCTACATGACGGAAAGCGGTGACGGTGCGCCACAGTTTACTATGCACAGTTGGACTAAAATATCTGCAATATATCTGCAATCCACTACAGAAGAGTAGCCGGGGGGGGGGGGGTGCATTCACAATATGAAGGGGGGGCCGTTCGCAACATGACGGACCTGGACCGCTCCACAGTTGTAATTTACCGATCAGTCAAAAGTCATTTGGATAACAATTTTCAGGGATAAAGAATAATTTAGCTTATAACACTTACCTGTCCACAACAGCAAAGTCGCTGGTGAACTTCTCTTCCTCATTGTCAGATGAACATGACGCTGGTCCGCTTGTTACGGACTCGTGGTTCTGGTCAAGCGACCCGGTCAAACCATAATTCCATTATTGCGGTTTTGCGCTTCCATGATTGCGGTTTTGGCGAACGATTTTTCAAAACAAATAAGAACAGTAGTAATAAAAAAAGACTGGCGAACGCCTGTGTGTCACCCAGCCTTACACAAAACAGCTTTCGAACTTCTATGCTTCAATTGACTGGCTGTATTCGCAGCCATTGGTAGGCGGGTCCTTCTTGCTAGGTTTTCAGTCATTGGTTCTTCAAGGTTTCAGAAACCCAATTCAAGGCTCTTATTAGTCGAATGAGAGGTCAATCACATCTAAACCAATCAAAGCACTCCTTTGGCTTTCTGTTTGTGGCTGTGTCTGTAGTGGAAGAACGGAAATGCAGCTTTTTTTTTTCAGTGTGTTCTAGGACGCAGCACCCTCGTGCGCCCTCGTGCGCTCTAGGACGCAGAGACGTGACTGTCCTGCGGTACACCAGAGTGCAAGAGGTTAATATGGATAGATATTTTTAGCGCAAATAAATACAAACTGACCCTACCTCGCTAATAAGCCATCAGTCAAAGAGTCTCTTCACTGCTGCAGCCACAAATAGAGCTTGCTCCTGCTGGGAAAAAATTAAGCTACTGTGGTGTGGCTACTACTGTGCCGCACAGCGAATGAGCCTAACTCAGCAGGCTCATTTTCTGTTGTTTGTTGAAATTTCTGAATATCTGGCCATAATTTTGTTTTTCTGCAAGGGAGGAGAGTTTTTTTTTTTTAATTTTCAGTGTTTAAGTTTTAATAAAAATATATATTTTCAACCCATCTATTTTAACCATACTTTTAATTTCTTTGAAATTAAAACATGTGACTGGCTATTGATTGGCTCACACATTGAAGACTGGGATGACAGGCTCCTCTGGCATGCTCTCTGTGTCAGATGTTTAGCTACACCTCTGCCTGTTCCTTCACAGACTAGAAAATTCACGCTGTTATCCTGTTAAATCAAAGGGAATCTTTGTTCTTTTGTTGTTAAAATTGTATTAACAGGTCTGAGGAGTTGTGAGTTCCTGCCCAGCAGGTCAGTCATGGGGAAGGGGGGGGGGGGGGGGATCAGTGCTGCTGTTAAAACCACGTCACCCTTTAACCCTTTGGTTTCCATCTCAGCATCAGTTCTGTTTGAATTGTCCTCAGAAGGGAACATGTAAATCGACAGAGGTGTGAAGTTTGTACCAGCTGTTCCCACTGATGTTATGGGGGGAGTGATTTGTTGGGTGTCATGGGGTGTCATGTGTTTACTCCTCCTGGGTTAATGGGATTATTTCTGCTGCTGTGGATCACCTATTCCTCTTCTTCTCCTTTTCCCTGCTGATTACTGCAGATCTGCAGGATTTAACACCACCGAACACCACCGTTTAGTTCCTCCTCATGGCTGTCATTTAAAAAAATGGCCAACACACACCATTTTATCACATCCTTTTTCATGTAAATTAGAAACATTCTTTTGTAAATGTGATAATTTTTCTCATAAATTTGCAGGATTTCCCTGCATAGTTACAGCCATTTTACTCAGAAATGTGCAGCTTCTCACTTGAAAATTTGCAGCTTTTTATTATTCATAATTTTGCTGCTTTTTCCTCATGAATTTGGAACTTTTCTTACCCTTGAATTTGCAGTAAAAAAAAAAGCTTAAATTTGCAGCATTTTACTCAAATCCTATATTTGCAGTGTTTTAGGTTGTAAACGGTTGGAAATTTACACTTTTTTTTGTCTTTTTGCTAAAGTTGCAGCTTCTTACCCATAAAATTCCACTTTTTTTGGTCAGAAATTGGTAGCTTTTAACTGAGACTTACATCCCCCCCCCCTTTTTTTTTTTTTGGTCAGGTAAGGCATTGTCTTGCTTGCTACCGGGTAACCATGAAAACTGGTACTACCTGTCTTATGGGTCAGGCCATCGGTGACTCAACCGGCATCCTCGCCCTTCCGAGGGCGTGGAGGGTGAAACAGGGCATCCTGGCAGAACTAAAAACAATATCTGCCACAGGTCTGTGGTGGACCACTCTCAGTTACACAGGGAGAGACTGGACATCCTAGCAGATAAGCACATCTGTCACAAGGTCTGTGATGGACTGTGCCAGTCGGTGCATCATGACATGCACTACACAAAGAGCAGAGATAAACGAACCTATCATCTGGTCAGTCACTGCAACAGAAACTGGAGTCAGTTTGTCTTGGCTTGTCCTTGCCACTGATAATACCTTTATCTGCCAAGAATGTGCTGCCAGTCCAGCAAAAGCTAGCAATACTCAAATACTTTGCAAGCAGTTTCATGAAATGGTCAATCAGAAAGCAACTCATACCGACTCGGACGTTGCCCGGGCTTACAAGGTCCACGCTGATCTGTTCACACTCCGACAGGCAGCAAAAAGTAAGCTAGGAGCAGGAAGACAAAAGAAGAGGAAAACAGCAGCCTTGTGTGTAGCAGAATGGGATGTACGCATTCTATTGGACAGAACGGTGTCACAGCACCCAGAAAGATAGACCACGCTTGTGGCCTGGAAATGAACAGGTACAATGTAGACATAGCTGCACTTAGTGAAAGACCATGGGTACATCTTCTTTTGGAGTGGGAGATCAACTCAAGAAAGGAGAGAAGCAGGAGTGGGCTTTGCAGTTAGAAAGGAGATAGCAGCAATGCTTGATGAGAAACCAGTGCCAATCTATGACAGGATAATGACTATGAGACTCCCACTGCAGCTGAAGATGTATGCCACACTCATCAGTGTATATGCCCCAACAATGACCAACACAGAGGAGGAGAAGAAAGAATTCTACAGTGATTTATGTGAGACTATCAGGTGTGTACCGACTGATGACAGGCTGATACTTGTTGGAGATTTTAATGCCAGAGTTGGTTCGGACACTGAGAAATGGAAAGGAGTGCTAGGCAGTCATGGAGTCGGCAAGTGCAATGCTAATGGAGAACTTCTACTTGCACTATGTTCAGAGTACAACCTTGTGATAACCAACACTCTATTTAAGCACAAGGACACACAAGAAGACATGGATGCACCCAAGAATCAAGCACTGGCACTTGTTAGACTACATCATAGTAAAGCAGAGAGACATAAGGGATGTATTGGACACCAGAGAAATGAGAGCCGCGGACTGTGGTACTGATCATGATATGTTGAGATCTAGATTAAGGATTTGGAGAGGAAAACAGCACTGTAGGATGGGTGCGAAGCCACCACAGAAGCTAAACACTAGTGCACTGAAAGGCCAAAAGAAGCAGGAAGAACTTACACAGGAAATGGATGAAAACTTGAAAGCCTGGGACAGCAACAACTCAGAGAGTGACATAGAAGAGAAATGTGCAACACTGAATCAGGGCTGCTCACAGAGATAGCAAAAAAACGTGATGACCTAATAGTATTGATTGCAAAAGACGCAATAGACTTACACAATGGTCCCCTCCAGTATATACAACTAGGACATTATCGGTTGCGATGGAGGGTGACAATATGTATGGGTACATATTTATACTATGTAGGATAACTAAGTAGACGGTTATGCTGTATATTCCATCTTGCTACAATGCTCTGCACTTTGTATATATATAAGATAAGATAAGATAAGCCTTTATTAGTCCCACAACGGGGAAATTCCAGGATTGCAACAGCACAGGGATAGCAACACTCAGAGCAACAATCAGAAGGCAAGAAAAAAAAAACAACAAAAAAAAAACAACAAGCAAGCAAGAGCAGCTAATATACATATGTACATATTACTATAAAATATATATACACACACACACACACACACACACACACAGACACACAGTGCAGAGCATTGTAGCTGGATGGAATAAATATATGAATATATGAACACACAGTGCAGAGCATTGTAGCTAGGTGGAATAAATATGTAAATATATAAACACCCACAGTACGGAGCAATGTAGCTAGATGGAATAATATGTAGATATATAAAAACACAGTGCGGAGCATTGCAGCTAGGTGGAATAAATATGCAAGTATATAAACACACAGTGCGGAGCAATGTAGCTAGATGGAATAATATGTAGATATATAAAAACACAGTGCGGAGCATTGTAGCTAGATGGAATAAATATATAGATATATAAATATAAACACACCCAGTGCTGAGCATTGTAGCTAGATGGAATAAATATATAGATATATAAATATAAACACACCCAGTGCAGAGCATTGTAGCTAGATGGAATAAATATGTAAATATATAAACACACACAGTGCAGAGCATTGTTGCTAGGTGGGATGAAACAGCATAACCGTCTATTTAGTTATCCTACATGGTATGATTATGTGCCCATACATATTCTCACCCTCCATAGCGACCGGTATGTTCCTAGTTGTATGCCGGAGAGGACCATTGTGTAAGTCTATTGCATCTTTTGCATTCAAAAAAAAACAAAAAAAAACAAAAACTATTAGTTTGTTACGTCTTTTTGCTATCTCTGCGAGCAGCCCTGCTTAGGTTGTACAGTCTGACAGCCGTTGGTAGGAAGGACCTACGAAACCTCTCGGTTGTGCACCTGGGATGATGTAGTCTGCTGCTAAATGAGCTCCTCAGTGCATCCAGTATGTCCTGCATAGGGTGGAACTCGGACTCCAGCAGAGATGACAGTTTAGCCACCGTCCTTCTCTCTCCTATCTCCTCCATCGGATCAAGGCGTTGCCCCAGGACAGAGCTAGCTTTCTTAATCAGTTTGTTCAGTCTCTTCCTATCGGCTGCAGTAATGCCACTGCCCCAGCAGACCACTCCAAAAGTGATGGCTGATGCCACCACCGTGTCATAGAATGACTTCAGCAGCGCCCCTTGTACACCAAAAGACCTGAGTCTCCTCAGCAGGAACAGCCTGCGCTGTCCCTTCTTGTAGAGTGCGTCAGTATTGTGTGACCAGTCTAGTTTATTGTTCAGATGAATACCCAGGTACTTGTAGGATGTCACCATCTCGATGTCTGTTCCCTGTATATTTACTGGTGCTGTGAGGGGCTGCCCATGCCTGCGGCAGTCCACCACCAGCTCCTTAGTTTTCCTCGCGTTGATCTGGAGGCAGTTCCGATGGCACCAGTCCACAAAGTCCTGGATAAGCCCTCTGTACTCAGCTTCATCTCCGCTGGAGATGAGACCAACGATCGCAGAGTCATCAGAGAACTTCTGTAGATGGCAGTGTGTTGTGTTGTGTGAGAAGTCCGCAGTATAAAGAGTGAACAGGAAGGGAGCCAGCACCGTTCCCTGGGGGGCCCCCGTGCTACTGATGATCGTGTCGGAAACACAGTCCCGGGTTCTCACAAACTGAGGCCGGTTCGTGAGATAGTCCAGGATCCATGATGACAGGTGCTGGTCCACCCCTGCGCGCAGCAGCTTGTCCTTCAGGATCATCGGTTGGATGGTGTTGAAAGCACTGGAGAAGTCAAAGAACATGATCCTCACCATATTCCCGGGCTTCTCCAGGTGGGACAGAGAACGGTGAAGGAGGAAGATCACCGCATCCTCCACCCCAATGCCATGCTGGTAGGCGAACTGGAGTGGATCCATCGCTGGTTCCACCAGGGGGCGGAGATGAGCAAGGAGCAGTCTCTCCAGGGTCTTCATCAAGTGGGACGTCAAGGCCACCGGTCTGAAGCTGTTCAGGTCTTTGGGGTGGGAAGTTTTTGGTACAGGTACCACACAAGATGTTTTCCACAGCTGTGGTACCCTCCCCCATTTCAGGCTCATGTTGAAGATATACGTCACAATCCCACACAGCTGGTCTGCACAGGACTTGAGGAGCTTTGCGCTGATGCCGTCCGGTCCCGACGCCTTCCTCGCCTTGAACATACATACACATATTTATGTGTATGTATGTATATCCACTGCTCTTATTTATATCTTCTGTATCTTCTTAATTATTGCTCTGAGTGTTGCTATCCCTGTGCTGTTGCAATCCTGGGATTTCCCCATTGTGGAACTAATAAAGGCTTATCTTATCTTATCTTATCTTGAAGGATACAGTGTATCAGACTGCGAGTGATGTATTAGGCCACCCTGAGAGGAAACATCAAGATTGGTTTGATGAGCATGATGAGCACCTGAAGAAACTACTAGAAGCGAGGAATACAGGAAAACCTACAGTGTAACACAAGGTCGAAGAAGAAGAAATACTCAAAGGCTCAGAGTGAGTTAGGAACTTCAAACTGCAGCAGACAGGAAGGACATGAAAACATTCTTCACAGGTTTGAGAGAACTCTACAGCCCTAAACCAAGAGGACTGATCCAACTAAAGGCTATGGATGGTGAAACGGTTTTGCAGGAGAAAGACAAGATCCTGGACAGATTTGCAGACCACTATGACCAACTACTAAACAACCCTGGAGATTTCACTGAAGAGGCTAAAGAAGCTCTAGTGCAGCGACCAGCTGTATCAAGTCTGGATGAACCACCAAATTTTGATGAACTAATGGCAGCTATCAGGACAACACAGGATGGTAAAGCTCCAGGAAGGGATGGAATTTCAGCAGGTGTGGAAATTTGGTGGTGTTCAGCTGACCAACTGCCTGCACAAGCTCATCCAAGAGATACAGTATGGGATGTCCAGAAAGTACCTCAAGACTAGAAGGATGCAAGTATTGTGCCTTTGTTCAAGAAAGGTGACAGGAAGGATTGTGGAAATTACCGAGGTATATCACTGCTAGCCACTGTTGGTAAGATTCTCTCATGTGTACTACTGAACAGACTCAATGAACACATTTTGCAGAATGTACTTCCGGAAACCCATTGCGGCTTTAGAAGTGGAAGAAGCACAATGGACATGATTTTCTGCTTGAAACAGGTTCAAGAAAAGTGTATCGAACAGAACATGCTGCTTTATGTAGTTTTCATAGACTTCAGTAAAGCCTTCGATACTGTTTTGCGACAAAGACTTTGGCAGGTACTCAAGAAATATGGCTGTACAGAGAAGTTTGTAAGCCTGATCGAGGCACTCCATACAGGTATGCAAGCAAACGTGGCAATGAATGGTTCAGTATCTAAAGACTTTTCAGTAAGCAACAGGGTGAAACAAGGGTGTGTGCTGGCACCTACACTCTTCTCGCTATATCTGGCAGCCATGCTTGAGGTGGCCTTCAAAGACATTTCAGAAGGAGTATACATTCAAACAAGGAAAGAAGCAAACTTGTTCAATGTGGCACAGTTTAAAGCCAAAAGTAAGACATCGATAAAGGTAGTAAGAGAAATGCTCTTTGCCGACGACAGTGCTCTAGTTGCACACAGTGTGGAAGATATGCAATCTTTAGTGGAGAAATTTGCAAGGGCAGCTAGCCAATTCAGCCTCAAATTCAACATCAAGAAGACAGAGTGCCTTTATCAACCACCAAAGTTCCAATTATCAACATCACTACCAGAAGAGATCAGCATTGGTACAGAGCCACTAGTCAAGTGCAAGACTTTCAAGTATCTAGGGAGTACTGTTTCTGAGAATGCTAGGCTGGAGGATGAACTCTCTCTCAGAATGGGAAGAGTGAGTGCTGTGTTTGGAAACTTGAGGGAGAGACTGTGGAACAATCAACATGTGTCTATCCTTGTGAAATACAAAGTGTACAGAGTGACAGTACTGGCTACTCTACTGTATGGTGTTGGAACTTGGACTTTCTACAGAGTGCAGGTGAAGAAACTCCACGCGTACATGATGAGACACCTTCGAGCCATAATGAACATCTCATAGAAAGACAAGATAACCAACATAGAAGTGTTGAAACGAGCTGGTCTACCATCAATGGAGGACATGCTAATCCAGACAAACCTGAGATGGCTCGGACATGTTGAGAGGATGGACCACCAGCATCTCCCTCGGCAGTTACTCTACTCACAGTTATGCAAGGGCAAATGCAATCAGGGTAGACTAAGGCTCAGATTTAAAGACACTGTAAAAAGAAACTTGAAGAAGCTGGATATAGACAGGAGTTCCTGGATAAGCGGAAGGCTAAGGACCGAGGTGTGTGGAGGAATCTGATCAGACCTAAATGAAACAGTCATTGTCACCCATGACAGACTGCTATGATGACTTTTTTTTTTTGTAGAAACAGACAGATTATTTTTTCTTTGTCATGGTTCAAGATAAAAGCATGTTGGTGGGTTGCAAGCTAAAGGTGTTTGAGAACAACTGTGATCTCTAGAAGCACCAAAGAACAGCAACAAAGTCCTGCAAAGCTAGTGATATGCTATGTTAAGCTAACACCGTGTTAGTGGATTTACGCTATCTGAACAGCAGCTGGATTTCGAGCACAGGTATGGATCTGGACTGTTTGTGAGCCAGCAAGAATTAAACCGATTGATTGCCAGATACGTTGTTACAGAATGAAGATCTGATAACAGTCATTTTCCATCAGACAGGTGTTATCCACTGAGGTTAAAACACATTTACTTGCTACCTGGATAAAGATTATTCAAAAATGGATTTGATCTCCAAAAGGACTAGATCATGTCTCTGTCACAGCAGACATTTGGACTGTGGATAATGGACATTTTCTTTGCATCACTGCACATCGGATTAAATCCAAAACATTAAAGGTAAGAAACTGACAGCTTTATGCAGTGTTGTAAACTCACTCTTTTTCCCTCTCTCTCACTCCACAAATCCTATTTCTCACTCCAAAATGAGGAAATTACTGGCAATTTTGTGTTGATTTTCTTCAGATTTTTCCCACATTAAGAGCTTTAAAGGCAAGATAAAGCAGACTGAATGTGTTCTAAAAGCTCTGTCTGAAATGGTCTGTTTTCAGCCTGACATTAATAAGCCCTTCATGTAATCCATTAATTAAATTATCTTGCTATGTGTGCAAGATGATTTAAGCATACATTTTAAAGTAACGTGAAAGTTACTTTTCCAAGTAACTAGTTATTTTAATCATGCAGTAACTCAAAAGTAACTCAGTTACCTTTGAAAAGAAGTAACTAGTCACTCTAACTAGTTACTATTTTTTAGTAACTTGCCCAACACTGCACGGTGGCGCAGTGGTTTAGCACTGTGGCAGCACAGTTTTACCCTCGGCCGGGGGACCGCGGGGATCATGAGATCGTGGGTTCGATCCCAGCCCCCGACCAACAGTGAGCTGTGTGGAGTTTGCATGTTCTCCCCGTGTTGCGCGGGTTTACTCCGGGATTTCTCCGGTTTCCTCCCGCATACCAAAACATGTAGGTTTAGGGCGCTCGCGCACGCAGCGACCAGCAGCCGGTGGCTTGTCACCAGACTGCAAACCAAGTCTACCTACGGGTACAAATAAGTAACAAAAAAAAACAAAAAAAAAAAAAAAAAAACACTGTTCACCACACACTGGACAGGCAGTGGAGCACCTTCTTTAGCAGACTGCTACAGCTCTGCTGCCAAATGGTCAGGTAGGCTACTGTAAAATCTTTCTTCCCACATGCCATTTCATTGTACAATAACGCACTCAATGTTGAATCTTGGTCATAACAATGCTGCCACACTGCACCTTACAGTATAATTGGTACCTCACATTTCACCCTGCGCCCGATAGTCCTACTTTGTACAGCTTGTATGATCAATGTGTCTATATGGGTCATCATCTATTCATCTTAGTGGTGGTCTGTAATGTATGTATAGAAAGTTATCAAGGCTTTCCCTGGGTAATTCCTTTTTCTATTATGCTGTGTGTGTTTCTGTTGTTTTGGTCATCTACTGTGTGATGCTGCTGTTACACTGTAATTTCCCAGTTTGGGGTCAATAAAGTACATCTATCTATCTATCTATCTATCTATCTATCTATCTATCTATCTATCTTCTGCTACTGTAACCAAAGAATTTCCCATCTTGGGATTAATAAAGTATTTATCATCATTAACACACAGAAACACAATCTGACTCATCATACCAAAACATGTGGTGAATTAGGAAAAAGTCAGGAAGGAAATTATGCTTGAATGAGTACACACACACACACACACACACACACACACACACACAAACACACATTTCACTAGAAGGCATAATGGACCAGTTGGAAAGGACAGCTTGCTTATGTTAAGGGGGGAAAAAAAAAAAAAAAAAAAAAAAAAAACCCACATCAAATAATGACAGAAGCCATTTTTTCAAACCCAGAATCCATACATCCACAGCACTTGTGTATGTGTTTGTGTGTGTGAATGTGTATGCGTGTGTGTGTCATGTTTGAAAGCATCGACACAGACAGTGGGGTAGGTATCATTTAAAAGACTATTCCCTCAGCACACTCAAGCCTATATCTGACTAACAGTGTGGAACCAGCCAAATGTGGCAGCCAAATGGTGCCCATCCTCAGGCTATCCCTGGACTTGGACTGAGTACAACAAATTGTATCACTGAAGTGTGTGTGCATGGGTGTCTGCTTTTCCAGGTCTATGTTGTGGAGGGGTTACAGAGACAGACTGCACTGTTTTGCAAGATAAAACAAATGTATCTAATGGAACAGTGGTTGACTTGAGGTTGTGAAAATATCACAATCACATGGCAACTACTTAAATTATGTATATTATATAAATAATAATAATAATAATAATAATAATAATAATAATAATAATAATAATAATAATGTATTTGATTTATATAGCACTTTTCACAGACAGTTACGCTTTACAATGGATACATTATTCATTCACTCCACAAACAATGGTAGTGGTAAGCTACTACTGTAGTCACAGCTGCCCTGGGGCAGACCGATAACACACAATTAATAATATTATTAATAACATGTCCAATAATAAGCCTCCAAGAAATAATTTTACTTACATTTCTTTCTAAATGGCAATTTCATAAATAGCTATACTTAGACTTAGACTTAGCTATACTAAGACTTAGACTTAGACCATACTAGCTTATATGGTCACTGCCATGCCTTGCATGGCAGTGACCCCTCTGATTCTAGATGTGATTAACATTGTAGCTAGGAGAAACATAATTTCGTTCTACTGTACATGATTGGCTGTATGGACTGAACAACAATAAAGTTGGCTTTTTATCTTTAAAAATAAGAAAAAAAATGTTCGAGGGGGGGCTGAAAAGATCATAGGCTGAAAACTTCACAGTGGTCAAATTTGACCAAATGTGGTTTATTTTTCAACATAGTCTTCCCTTCGGTCCACACACTTCAATCGATGTTGCAGCGCTTGGATCCCTGCGATTAAAAAATAAATCACATCTGGTCAAATTTGACCACTATGAACTTGTCAGCCTATGAACTATTCAGCCCCCACCCCATACAAAAAAAAAAAGAAATAGATGTTCTCTTGTAGATAGAATTTTTTTTTTTCTAATCTATATAAGGATATAGGTGCAGTTCTTATCAGGAATGTGTTTTGTATAACTTTTCAGAAATATATCGAAGTGAGGCTGAAATCTAACTGTATTTGACAGACACAATCAAGATAAGATCAGATAAGACAAGCCTTTATTAGTCCCACAATGGGGAAATTCCAGAATTGCAGCAGCACAGGGATAGCAGCACTCAGATCAATAGTAAATAAGATAATAAGATAAGAATTGGTTAGCCAAAGCATTAAATAAATGCTGTATATACACAGTGCAGGAGCATTGCAGTTAGATGGTATCAACAGCATTACAGTTATGTAAATTACCTGGCAAAATAAAAATATGGACCCAGACAGTATATTTCACATTTGAATGAACAATGGTCCTGTCACCCTTGATAATGATTGTAATTGTCTTAGTTGTGTATTGGAGGGGACAATCTCTATTGTGCAAAGGTGTGATGTTTAATACGGCTCTATGAGCACTACTGATTAGACTATAAAGTTTGACAGCTGTAGGTAGTAAGGATCTGTGGAACCTCTCCTTCGAGCACTTAGGATGACACAGCCTACCACTAAATGAGCTCCTCAGTGCATTCAGCATGTCCCGCGTCGGGTGGGACTCATGCAGAGATGACAGATTAGCTACCATCCTTCTCTCTCCTATCTTCTCCACTGGTTTGCGGCGCCGCCCCAGAACAGAGCTGGCTTTTTTAATCAGCCTGTTCAGTCTCTTCCTGTATGCTACCATGATGCCACTGCCCCAGCAGACTTCTCCCAAATGTGATGGCTAATGCCACCACCGAATCGTAGAAGGTCTTCGGGAGTGCTGCCCACACTCCAAAAGACCTGAGTTCAGTCAGAGGTACAACCTGTGCTACCCCTTCTTGTAGAGCGTGTTGGTGTTGTATGTCCAGTCCAGTGTATTGTTCAGGTGAACACCCAGGTACTTGTAAGATGTTACCATCTCAATGTCTGTTCCCTAGATGTTTACCAGTGTTGTGGGGGGTTGTCCACACCTGCAGCAGTCCACCACCAGTTCTTTGGTTTTCCTCACATTAATCTGGAGGCAGTGTCCGCAGGCACCAGTCCACAGAGTCCTGGATAAGTCCTCTGTACTCCACGTCATCCACATCGGAGATGAAGCCAGTGATCACAGAGTAATTACAGAACTTCTGTAGATGGCAGTGTGGTGTGTTGTGTGAAAAGTCAGCAGTGTAGAGGGTGAACAGGAAGGGAGCTATAACTGTTCCTTGTGGGGAAAACTGTAAAGACTGTAAAAAGTCTTTGAAAATTAACCAATGAAAATCAGACAATGCTTTTGAATTGTAGTTCAACAGAATTACTTTAAAAAACAAACTCATGAAACAGGCCTGGACAAAAATGATGGTACCCATAGAGAAGATTGAAAATAATGTGGCCATAGGGACATGTTCAACCAAGATGTGTCATCTAATTAACATCACAGGTGTCTACAGACTTGTAATCAGTCAGTTGGCCTATTTAAAGAGTGACAAGTAATCACTGTGCTGTTTGGTGACATGGTGTGTACCACACTAAACATGGACCAGAGGAAGCAAAGGAGAGAGCTGTCTCAGGAGATTAGAAAGAAAAGTATAGACAAGCATGTTAAAGGTAAAGGCTAAAAGACCATCTCCAAGCAGTTTGATGTTCCTGTGACTACAGATGCACATATTATTCAGAAATTTAAGATCCACGGGACTGTAGCCAACCTCCATGGATGTGGCCACAGGAGGAGACGGATAATATGAATGGTAACAAAAGAGCCCAGAACAACCTCTAAACACATTCATGGTGAACTCCAAGGTCAAGGTACATCAGTGTCAGATCGCACCATCCGTCGTAGTTTGAGCCAAAGTGGACTTCATGGGAGACGACCAAGGAGGACACCACTGTTGAAAACAAATCATAAAAAAGCCAGAGTGGAATTTGCCAAACTGCATGCTGACAAGTCACAAAGCTTCTGGGAGAATGTCCTATGGACAGATGAGACAAAACTGGAACTTTTTGGCAAGGCACATCAGCTCTATGTTCACAGATGCAAAAATGAAGCATACCAAGAAAAGAACACTGTCCCTACTGTGAAACATGGAGGAGGTTCTGTTATGTTCTGGGGATGCTTTGCTGCATCTGGCACAGGGGGTCTTGAATCTGTGCAGGGTACAATGAAATCTCAAGACTATCAAGGTATTCTAGAGAGAAATGTGCTGCCCAGTGTGAGACAGCTTGGTCTCAGTCGCAGGTCATGGGTCTTGCAACAGGATCATGACCCAAAATACACAGCTAAAAACACCCAAAAATGGCTAAGAGCGAAACATTGGACTATTCTAAAGTGGCCTTCTATGAGCCCTGATCTAAATCCTATTGAACATCTGTGGAAGGAGCTGAAACATGCCGTCTGGAGAAGGCACCCTTCAAACCTGAGACAACTGGAGCAGTTTGCTCATGAGGAGTGGGACAAAATACCTGCTGAGAGGTGCAGAAGTCTCATTGACAGTTACAGAAATGGTTTGATTGCCGTGATTGCCTCAAAAGGTTGTGCAACAAAATATTAAGCTAAGGGTACCATCATTTTTGTCCAGGCCTGTTTCAAGAGTTTGTTTTTTAAAATAATTCTGTTGAACCACAATTCAAAAGCATTGTCTGATTTTCATTGGTTAATTTTCAAAGACTTTTTATTTATTACCACTTTTGTCAGATTCAAGTTATTTCTGTGACCATTGTGGGTTTTCTTTCATTAACAGAGGGGTACCAACAATTTTGTCCATGTGTGTTACTATCCTGGGCCAGTAGAGGTTGGAGTGCCACTTTTTTACAGCCACCCATGATACCATGCCACTGGTACCAAGGCACAGCACCTTGGTGCTTTCGTGCATAGACTCCACGCTTAAAATTCACTACTAAAATTCACCAGTAAATTGATTTAAAACAGCAAAGTGCAAATTTAAAACCCATGGAGATTGGTCTTTCCAGGCCACTGCACCACGGCTTTGGAATGCACTTCCCCCGTCCTTGCACTCCCTCGAGTCTGTTGACTCCTTTAAGAAGGAGTTAAAAACTCATTTGTTTAGACAGGCTTTTAGCTGTTGTTGAATGGCTTTTATTCCCTCTCTGTTTACTCTTATTATTCCTATTTATATGAGTATTTCAAGAAGCATGGTGGTGCAGTGGTTAGCACTGTGGCAACACAGCAAGAAGGTCATGGGATCAATTCCACCCCTGACCATCGTGGGTTCGATCCCACCCCCAGACCATCGGTGATCCTTCTGTGGGGAGTTTGCATGTTCTCCCTGTGTCTGCGTGGGTTTACTCCTGGTACTCCGGTTTCCTCCCACAGGCCAAAGAAATGCAGGTTAGGTTAATTGGCATCAAGTGGGGATTCTCAATTGTCCTTAGGTATGAATGTGAGAGTAAATGATTGTCTGTTTCTCTGTGTTGGCCCTGCAATGGACTGGCAGTCTTTCTAGGGTGTACCCCGCCTCTTGCCCAAAGATGCTGGGACAAGCTCCTGCCCCCCGTGACCCAAAAAGGATTAAGCGGTAGAAGATGGATGGATAGATAGATGAGTATTTCATCTTATTTCTATTGATTTTAATATCTTTGTAAATTTTAAGTTGCTGTGAAGCACTTTGTGATATACGTGAAAAGTGCTATTCAAATAAACTTTACTTGCTTGCTTTTTATCTTACCTGTTGGACACGAACATCTGTATAAACTCCTGGCCAAGCGCTGATTGCTCAATTAAAACAATTGTTATTTAGTGACTGCTATTAAAAAATGAAAGCACCAAGGTGCCGTGCCTTGGTGCCTGTGGCATAGTAGCATGGGCGGCTGTAAAAAAGTGGTACTCCGACCTCTGCTGGCACATGATAATTATTACAATACCTTTTTCGTTGTGGCATTGACAGAAATGGTGAGTTAAATTTGTGTTTATTTAAAACAAAGTGCTATTTCGAAATTCTGGCAAATTAAACGTCAAGAAATTATGGTGATAAAATGATAAAAGCCTGTAGTTCCACTAACAGTGGCGTGAAAAAGTATTTGTCTCTTCCCAATTTCTCATTTTTTGTATGTTTTTTTTCCTCACTTAAATGTTTCAGATCATCAAACAAATTAAAATATTAGACAAAGATAACACAAGTAAGCACAAAATGTAGTTTTTAAATGAAGGTGTTCATTATTAAGGGTCAAAAAAATCCAAACCTACATGGGCCTGTGTGAAAAAATGATTCCCCCCTCCTGTTAAAACATAAACTAACTGTGGTTTATCACATCTTTGGAAAGCTGAGTTTAATTTCTCAAGCCACACCCAGGCCTGATTACTGCCACACCTGTTCTCAGTCAAGAAATCACTTAATAAATAGGAACTGCCTGACAAAGTGAAGTACACCAAAAGATCCTCAACAGCTAGACATCATGCAGTGATCCAAAGAAATTCAGGGACAAATGAGGAACAAAGTAATTCAGATCTATCATGTAAAAAGTTATAAAGCCATTTCTAAAGCTTTGAGACTCCAGCGAACCACAGTGAGAGCCATTATCCACAAGTGGCAAAAACATGGGACAGTGGTGAACCTTTCCAGGAGTGGCCAGCCGACCAAAATTACCCCAAGAGCGAAGCAATGACTCATCCAAGAGGTCACAGAAGACCTCACAACAACATACAAGGAACTGCAGGCCTCACTTGTCTCAGTTAAGGTCACTGTTCATGACTCCACCATAAGAAAGAGACTAGGTAACAATGGCCTGCATGGCAGAGTTCCAAGATGAAAACCACTGCTGAGCAAAAATAACATTAAGGCTTGTCTCAGTTTTGCCAGAAAACATCTTGATGATCCCCAAGACTTTAGGGAAAATATTCTGTGGACTGACGAGACAAAAGGTGAACTTTTTGGAAGGTGTGTGTACAATTATTTCCGGCATAAAAGTAACACAGCATTTCAGAAAAGGAACATCATACCAACAGTAAAATATGGTGGTGGTAGTGTGATGGTCTGGGACTGTTTTGCTGCTTCAGGACCTGGGAGACTTGCTGTGGTAAATGGAACCATGAATTCTGCTGTCTACCAAAAAATCCTGAAGGAGAATGTCTGGCCATCTGTTTGTGACCTCAAGCTGAAACGCACTTGGGTTCTGCAGCAGGACAATGATCCAAAACACACCAGCACGTCCACCTCTGAATGGATTAAGAAATATAAAATGAAGACTTTGGAGTGGCCTTGTCAAAGTCCTGAGCTGAATCCCATTGAGATGCTGTGGCATGACCTTTAAAAGGCGGTTCATGCTCGAAAACCCTCCAATGTGGCTGAATTACATCAATTCTGCAAAGATGAGTGGGCCAAAATTCCTTCACAGCGCTGTAAAAGACTCATTGCCAGTTATTGCAAAGGCTTGATTGCAGTTGTTGCTACTAAGGGTGGCCAAACCAGTTATTAGGTTTTGGGGGAAATCACTTTTTCACACAGAGCCATGTAGGTTTGGATTTTTTTTCCCCTTAATAAGAAACACCTTCATTTAAAAACTGCATTTTGTGTTTACTTGTGTTATCTTTGTGTAATATTTAAATTTGTTTGATGATCTGAATCATTTAAGTGTGACAAACATACAAAAAATGAGAAATCAGGAAGGGGGCAAACACTTTTTCATACCACTGCAATTTTGACCAGGCAAGCTGAAACAGAAAGGCGGTCAGACAGACAGACAGACAGACAGACAGACAGACAGACAGATACACACAGCCACAAACAGACGCACTAACTGATTACTGTATGCCTCCATTTCACCAAAGCACAAAAATATGACACAAAAAAGAAAGCAAGAGTTTGGGTACATGATATCAACCACTCAATAATTTCCCAGAAGCAGACTAATTACAGAAAGTCCATCTGCCCTTATGAGGTGAGTTGAATAGTCTATAGACAACTGGTGTATTTGAAGGGTTTCAATCAGGGTTCATAATTCACCATAGTACTGAATCAGCTTTAGCAAATGTCTTTAAAAATCTCATTACAGCATCTGATAATGGACTTGTTTCTGTGCTTGTCCTTTTAGACCAGGGATGGGCAACAAACTTTTTTCCTCACTTCCCAAGGGCCAGATTTAAGATAAGATAAGATAAAATAAGCCTTTATTAGTCCCACAATGGGGAAATTCCAGGATTGCAACAGCACAGGGATAGCAACACTCAGAGCAATAATCAGAAGGCAAGAAAAAACAAGAGCAGCTAGTATACATATGTACATATTAATATATATATATATATATATATATATATATATATATATATATATATATATATATATATATATATATACATATATAGACACACAGTGTGGAGCATTGTGGTTGGTGGATGTGCAGCAGAAAGTCTAAGCTCTCTCTCCGCGGATGCGGCGGTCCAGCTGGATGTCTTTGGGCATGATGGTGACCCTCTTGGCGTGGATGGCGCACAGGTTGGTGTCCTCAAAGAGACCCACCAGGTAGGCCTCGCTGGCCTCCTGCAGAGCCATGACGGCGGAGCTCTGGAAGCGCAGGTTGGTCCTGAAGTCCTGAGCGATCTCCCTCACCAGGCACTGGAAGGGGAGCCCACGAATGAGCAGCTCCGTGGACCTCCAGCAGTGACGGATCTCTCTCAGAGCCACGTCACCGGGCCTGCAACGGTGAGGCCTCCTCACTCCGCCGGCGGCCGGAACGCCTTTTCGAGCAGCCTTGGTGGCCAGCTGCTTTCTGGGGGCTTTTCCTCCAGTAGATTTACGGGCGGTCTGCTTGGTTCTTGCCATCGCTCTTTATTATTCTGTCTTATATTTCCTGCACGCCGCCCAAACTCCAGCCCGGCACCCGCGTCGCTCCCGCTTCAGCTCTCCCTGTATGTCGAGCCTCTCCGTTAGCACCAGTTGGCGGCCGAGTGCTAGCTAGCTCCTCCCCGCTGCATCGTCTCCCGCTGTAAACAGAGGCTCGGTCCGCCGACTTGGGAGACACCCAGGGCGATCTGTGTGTCCGTGATACACATAGAGTGAAAGTTGTGTCGGATCAGAAAGCCATCACCGGATCAGAAAGAAGAAGGAAGATAAAAAGACTCAGAATTGAGCCGCTGTTGCAAAAGGCAGCCAAGTATTACATACTATTTACATACAGTAAAGTATTTACATACAGTATAAACCTTTTGTGGGGTGGAAGGGGGGTGTATTATTTCCTGCAAAGTCAAAAGTTTCACAATTTAAACTGAAAATAAAAGTCACTCAGTGTTTAATCATATTAGAATTAAAATTACTGATAAAATCATATCTGCCCTGCAATTGACTGACGATCTGTCCAGTGTGTACCCTGCCTCTTACCCAAAGATGATAGGCTCCAATCCCCGCCCCCCTCCCCGAAAAGGGTTAAGCAGTAAAAGATGGATGGGTGGATGGATGGATGGATGGATGGATGGAAAAAAATTATATCATGACCTAATTTTAAAAACTCTCTCCATCAAAATGATGAGCAAAGGGAAATTCGGATAATAATTAACCTGTTGCACTCCTGTGTACCGCGGACGGGCACGTCTCTGCATCCTAGAGCGCACGAGGGTGTTCTCGTGCGCTCTAGGACGCACGAGGGCGCTGCACCAAGAGCGCACTGAAAAAAAAAGCTGCATTTCTGTTCTTCCACTACAGACACAGCCGCGAACAGATCAGATATGATTGACCTCTCATTCGACTAATAAGAGCCTTGAATTGAGTTTCTGAAACCTTGAAGAACCAATGACTGAAAACCTAACAAGAAGGACCCGCCTACCAAAGCTGCAAATGCAGCGAGCCAATTGAAGCACAGAAGTTCGAAAGCTGTTTTGTGTAAGGCTGGGTGAAGAGAGACTGACTGCTGCAGATGAGAAAAGGACCCGCAGGAAGAACCATCACAGACCCAGCAGCACGGAGACCACCCACAAGTGCGACCTGTGTGACAGGGACTGCCATTCGCGCATCGGCCTGTTCAGCCACAGGCAGTGCTTTTTTTTTTTTTTAATTCCAGCAGAATAGACGTTGAGGATTCTCTTCCATGGTCATCATAGACCGACAGAGGCCGATGACGAAGGTCGTAAATCATTCGCCAAAACCGCAATCATGGAAGCGCAAAACCGCAATAATGGAATTATGTTTTGACCGGGTCGCGAGACCAGAACCACAAGTCCATAACAAGGGACCAGCGTCGCGTTCATCTGACAATGAGGAAGAGAAGTTCGCCAGGACACTGCTGCTGTGAAGAGGCAAGTGTTATAAGCTAAATTATTCTTTATCCCTGAAAATTGTAATCAAAAATGACTTTTGACCGATCGGTAAATTACAACTGTGCGGCGCACGAAGTCCGAAGTCCGTGCGCCGCGGTACACGGTTCGTGCGCCGCGTCCGGACCGTGAACGCCCTCCCCCCCCCCGCTACTCTTCTGTAGCGAGGGGGGGGGGCCGCGGTGACTGCGCCACCACTATTCCATCATGTAGCGATGGCCGATGTCCGTCCTCTGTAGCGATGGGGGGGGACAACCCCCCCTACACACACACACACAGCCCTGAGTGTCACCTTTCATTAGAGCCCAAGATCAAGCTTCTATATTGAATCATTCAAAAGTTACAGACGTTTTTCCAAACTGTGCCATTTAGCACAGTTTGGCACAGTTCAAAAACGCCTGGGAACTACCTGAGGAAAAAGCTGTGTAATATATTCATTTTTTGTGGTATTGTTACAATATTTTGTCCTCAGCTGGATAACACTTGGTTCTACATTTCTGCTGCATTTTCCAGCCCGGATCTGAAGCTGTGTGTTATTTGCAAGCATTTGTATCCAAAAAAACACCCAGGCCAAATTTATTTTCTTCAAGTTCAGTATGTTTAGATGACTGTAACTCAGTGGCCAGAGCACTTAGAGAGATTATGTCTCTTTTGCCAAAAAATTCAAAGTGTTTTCTTTTAAATGAGATCAACCCCATGAAGAGGCTGCAAAGGGTTGAAGAACAGCTTTCGATTTACTTTGGGCACGTTATTTTTTGGCGTTTTTAGAGAAATTGACTGGAGTGCAAGGGGTTAACAAAAAAAAGCCAAGAAGAAAAGGAAATATGATGAGGCTTAGCTTGGTCTTGGATTCATTGTGGGTATGACGGGGCAGAGAAATAGCTGTGGGTAGGTGGGTTTGTTAATAGCGTCCCAAAATGGGGAATTAAAAAAAAAAGTTTAAGAGCCACTAGTATAAATGAACAAAAGAAATCAGCAGATTACAACCACCACAGTCTCTGAACTTTTACTGCTGACATGAAATTGAAATGGTCAGTGTTCCAGTCACGCTCTTTAGAAAGAAACCTCAAAGCTTTGAATATTTTTCTGCACAGTTAGAAGAAAAGCCTCCGAGCTCCACGAGGCTTCACCTGCTAAACAAGAATAAATGCTACAGCTCCTCAGTAGTATTTATTCTTGTTTAAAAGCAGCCTAAACTTTGTATATTTACTGCTGTTTACAGCCTATTAATGTGGTCTTAGCAGGCAAAATACCTTAAAAACACGTTCCCTGCCGTGCACTGTTTCCTCTGTGGCTCCCTCACTCTCTCCTTGACCACTTGCACACAGAGTGACACCTAAGTTTCAGTTAGCTCTTCCTCTGCTGGCAGACTCTATAATTGCATTTGAGAATGCATTTCCAAATATGCAAATGTAATATAAATAAATAATTGATTTTTGGAAATGGACTGGCGGGCCGTAGTGGATGAGGGGGCAGACTGCCAGTTGCCTATTCCTGGTCTACCTGATGGCAGCATCTTGTACTCCACTCTTAAAGGGTAACTGCTGTCAGCCAAAATAGCCTGAGCTGTCTTCATGGCTCTGTCATTGTATAAGGGACCAAGTTTGTGTAAATTTTTGCCAGAAATTTTGTTGCACGTTTTCACAATGTGTTCCAACCCCTTCTTGTTCTTCAACGTAGGTAACCCAAACCAGTTAATAAAAGAAAAGGTTAAAGCAGACTCAATAAAAATGAGAATAAAACATTTTCATAAAAAAGTGTCAACATTAAAACTCCTGAGTTTACAATAAAAATACATGCGCTGGTGGGCCGTTGCACAAATAGCACTGACATTGTAATCAATAGAAAGTTTGCTGTCAATTAATGTTCTCAGATATTTATACTGATTCACCACTTCAACAGTCTGACCATGGATACTAACAAGGTGCACAGGTGAAGGGTTTCTTCAAAAATCAATAAATATTTCTGTTGTTTTGGACACATTAATGTCCGAAAAAGAAAGTTTGCCCCACTCAATAAAATCATCTACCACTGGACAAGAGACAGGCTCTTCATCATTAAGCAAGGACACTATAACAGAATCATCTGCAAACTTAATAATGGATTTGCTCTCATGTTTACTTCAGCACAGAGTCTGGGCATAATACAGTTGTAAACTATGATAAAATAAGCTTAAATGATAGATATGCATGAATCCCGTCACTTCTTTTTAAGTGTCTAGCATGGATGGCTAGAATACATACAAAAGAGATTAAAAAAAAAAAGTCAAACCACACCTAAGCCGATGGATAGTACATTCCTCTCTCAGTTTGTACCAGTCAGGTTGACCTTCAAACAGTCAGAAATCCTGGTTGTGGCTGCTCAGACCAGTTAATTTTAGCAGCCCAATCTACCCAGCTTTCAGCACCAAAATATTACAAAGTAAGAACTGTGTTAGATTCCTGAGACTTGTGGATATTTGTCTTACACTCTCAACCAGTACAATAGTATAGTGGAGCATGGATGAGTGCAATGCCTACTGACCAGGAGGTAACAATGTTATCTCTGTCACCTTTAAATTAGTATACTAAAGCTTTTAGAGCACTGTAAAATACATATTCATTTTAAGAAGAAAATATATAGAAGCCAAGGAAATAATATTAATTTGACAAAAATGAAAAACAAGCTTCCATCTCATGAGTTTTGAATTCTGTCCAGAAATGAAATATGTGTATATTTTTACTGACAGATAAAACAAATTTAACAGTACAATGTAAACACAATTAAAATGTGTGCTAATATAAGCCCACTACAATCATAAAGTCTGCAGTGTCAATTTGAATGATTTACCTGCAGTCCTGGTCCACAAGAAAACATCTTAGCATTTATTCCTGTTTTATAACTCCTAATAATGGCCCTGCTTGTCTTGTTTCAGCATCTCTCATCATTCACCCCCTGTGCAATTTGCTGTATGTCTGTCCATCAAATGCCTCAACACAGACTGAAAGTGCACCCAAATGACCCCTATGCAGCATGAACATTTGACAACAAATAGTATAAATGTATGTTGGGGATATTACAACTTATCTTTGTTCAGTAATTGGTGACACTGGGTGAATGTAATATAGCCCAAGGAGTCATTTGATACTTTAATGATAGGTTGTCAGAGAGGCTGGAACATTGTCACTCTTCTCAATCAGTCATTTCTTAAGAGTTTGAAACACAGCCCTCCCTCTTATACTGCAGTAAACTGACCTTTCTATATACTTGGCACAATTTTAAGAACTGTATTTTTTAAAGAGCCCCATATTATGATTTTTGGAGTTTTCCTTTTATTTCTGGCCATTATGTAAATGCAAATGAAAAGTGAAACAGCCCAAAGTCCCCCTTTGCAAGAGTTCTCCTTTCCTGCTGAAATTTAGAAGTAGAATTGAAACAGCTCATTTGGATTTGTTGTTCTCTTCCATGGATTTATCTCCTCATAACTTAACAGACTGATATATTCCTGCCCTATGGCCAATGTGGTGCAACCCCTCATTGGAGAAGAAGAGGAAGTTCCGTATCAACTTTAAGAGTGCAAGAGACAGGAGTATTTTTAGCTTAATTTTTTTAAATTTGACACACACATTATTGGGGCAGGAGAGGCTTATCTTCATACTGCAGCCCATCACCAGGGGGTGATCGAGATGCACGAGCTTCACTTTGAGAGGACTCTCATGTTATCCCTGTTTATTTAGTCTATGCATAGAACTCTATCCATGAAAAAGCCTTAAACAAGCTGCTTCAAAAGAAAGAAAATGACCAGAAAGAAGCAGAATAGGCAACTATGCCTCATACACTAGGATTTATTGTCTTTGTCTAGGTTTCTTACCATGTGCTCTCCCTGAGAACAGAAAACTGAAGTATCTCAAGAGGCGCTGTTTTACTTACTTGATATTATTGTTTCTGTATTTGTCAATGCAATATCAAAATCACATTTTATTAGGTATTATGTTATTGTCAATGATATACTTTTACAATTCTGGCTCTTACAGATGTAGACCGATTATTAAATCCAAAAGGTAAAAAGGTAAGGTTAAGTTTAGTAAAAACTTTGTCTAGGACCATTGGTCATTACACAATTTTTCATAATGCTATACAAAATTTGGCTGCCCTTTCACTTGTTGAGTTTTATCCGCTAAGCCAGTAATGACCAATATCTACATAATTATCATTATTGCTATTATGTAATATAATTTCTTTAGATATGTGAGCCATAAGCAGTGATGCGTGCATGGCTACTAGCACTGAGGCACATTCTAATCATTTTGCCATAATGAGTAATGGGCACTTTTGCATGTACCAATATCAGTAGGAAGCAGCATTTTTTTTTTTTTAAATCTGTGATTCATCAACAGGGCAAGCCTTTATGATGGCTGTTTTTCTATCTCTATTTAAAACCCCTTACCGTTCCAGCCAATTTCCTTAAAATGCCTAAAAATAACACACCCAAAGTAAATCAAACGCTGTTCTTCAGCCCTTTGTAGTATCTTCATGAGGTTGGTCTTATTTAAAAGAAAGTACTCAATTTTTGACAAAACAGTCAGAATCAATCTAAATGCTTCTGTCACTGAGTAGCAGTGATCTAAACATACTAAATTTAAAGAAAATAAAGTTCACCAGGGTGTTTTATTTTTTTAGATACAAATGCCTGCAAATAACATACAGCTGTTCGATACTGGCTGGAGAACACAATAGGAATGTAGAACCAAGTGTTATCAAGTCCAGGTCAAAATTGTGTAACAATACCACAAAAAGTGAATATATGACACACCTTTTTTCTCGGGTTGTAACCAGGCATTTTTTTGTCAAACTGTGTGTGATATCCTACCGTGTAGCAATGATCACACAATTGAGTTATTTCTTTGGCTAACTCTGCCGTTTATTCTGCAACACACATAATATGACTGAACATGGATTCTGCGCGGGGTTTTCACACTCTTATTCTAATGTGTCCCCTTCATAGTAGTGCTGAACAATACAGGTAGTTCCCCCTAGAGGCATGTGCCAGTAATGTTCTATTTTAGACTTGCAGTCTACCACATCCCTCCCCTCTAGATTAAACTACTCTTACTTACACTAGCCAATTACTAGACATCCTGGAACTCCCATTTAACCCTGAACTATCACAGTTACTTTTTAATTTCTTAAACACATGTGTCATACACATAATTTCTTTCTTTCTTTTTTTTTTTTTTTTTTTTTTCACATGTATAACACACATAACAGTCTAACTGGGGAATTGGTTTGACTACCGCATCCCAGTGAGGTTCCAGGACGCATTCTTGTCCTGTGGCTGGGGAACTCACTACTGACTAAGTATAGTCCTTCAAGTAGTCTGGAGCTCTCCTAGCTCGCTGAGATCTTCTCACGGCGGGTGAGCCAACTGCAGGTGAAGACTCAGACTGCTCCACTGTTTCGGCTGCTGCAGTGCTGCCCGTAGAATCTGCAGAGACGGTTACCTCAGGTTTCACCTGAAGTGGTGGTTCGTTGATGCTCTCCTCAGGATGGGTGTCAGACAACACCTCTGGTGCCATCGGCAGGGGAATGGAGCTCCTACCATGAACTTGGTCGATGTGTCGCCTCACCACTTGTCCATGACCTAATGTCACCTTGAATGACACAGGGCCTGTTTTTTCTGTTATTTCTCCTGGTACCCAGGCTGGTCCTGAGCCAAAGTTGTGGGTGTAGACCACGTCTCCTTCTCTCAGTATTCTCTCTCTAGCATGCATGTCATGATAACCTTTTTGTTTCTCTTGTTTATCATGCACTTTGTTTCTGAAGTCTGGATGTATTAAGTCAAATGTTGACCTCAACTTTCTTCCCATCCATGGACCTGCGTAGTCAATGTGAATTCTTCTCCATGGTTTATCTGGAACTTCCCAGGGATGTAGTGGGGCTGCTGGAGGACTGTTCCTGTTCTCCTGGCATGCCGCACATGACTTCACAAGCGCCTCCACCTCTGCATCCATGTTGGGCCACCACATGTAGCTCCTCGCCAACGCTTTCATGCGAGTGATGCCAGGGTGTGCTTGGTGTAGTTGTTGCAGTAAGGCATTCCTACCAGGTGGTGGAACAACCACGCGTCCTCCCCACAGGATACAACCTTCCTGGTTGCTGAGCTCATCCTGTCGTCGGGCATAGGGAATGAACTCAGGACTGTTCATCTTCGGCCATCCTCGCAAGATGTATTCTCGCACTCTTGCTAGAACAGGGTCTTTGTCTGTCCACTTCTTTATTTGTTGTGCGTTCACCAGGGGCACGCCGATATCTTCAAACAATAGCACTCTCTCCTCCTCCTCAGGCGTGCTGTCTCTTCCTCCATCCAAGGGTAGCCTACTCATCGCGTCAGCATTCGTATGGTCCCGTCCGGCTTTGTAAACGATGGTGTACTCATACGCTGCTAATGTAACGGCCCATCTCTGAATTCTCTGAGATGTCATCTGGGGTATGGCTCTCATTTCACTGAACAGTGAAATTAGTGGCTTGTGGTCAGTCACTATAGCGAACTGTCTCCCGTACAGGTATTTGTGGAATTTTTTTACACCAAATACTACTGCAAGGCCCTCCTTGTCTAGCTGGGAGTAGTTTTTCTCAGCTGCACTAAGAGTTCTTGAGACGAACCCTATGGGTCTCTCTGAGCCATCCTCCATACGATGAGAGAGTACAGCACCCACACCGTAGGGTGATGCGTCACACGCCAGGATGAGTGGTTTGTTTGAATCATAATGCACTAACACACTACAGGACTGAAGTAGCGCTTTGGACTCTTCAAACGCCTTCTGCTGCTTGACCCCCCATGACCATTTTTCTTCCTTCTTAAGTAAGGTATGTAGTGGTGCCAGCAGCGTGGAGAGCTTTGGGAGGAACCTATGGTAATAGTTCAACAAGCCCAGGTAGGCTTTTAACTCAGTAACATTTTGTGGCTCAGGCGCCTCCGCAATGGCTTCCACTTTGTCTGTTAGAGGGTGTAGACCACTGGCGTTGATCTTGTGGCCTAGGAACACCACCTCTTTTCCCATGAACTCACACTTGCTTCTTTTCAACCTCAGACCGCTTTTCTCCAACCGTTGAAGCACTTCCTCCAGCGTTTTCAGATGTTCTTGTTCATTTGGTCCTGTACAAAGGATGTCATCCAAATAAATGGCAACATTCGGAATTCCACCTAGGATGCCCTCCATAGTTCTCTGGAATATAGCAGGACTGGAAGCTACTCCAAATGGTAAGCGTGTGTAGGTATATAAGCCTTTGTGTGTATTGATGGTTACATACTTTCTTGATTCTTCTTCCAGGACTACTTGTTGGTAGGCGTGACTCATGTCTAATTTCGTGAAGTGTCGGCCGCCGTTCAGCTGTGCGAAGAGGTCCTCCACTTTAGGAATTGGATACTGATCCACCCGTGATGCTCGATTGACAGTGAGTTTGTAATCTCCACATATTCTAATGGAGCCATCCGGCTTTCTCACTGGGACTATGGGCGCCGCCCATTCTGCAACCTGCACTGGCTCAATGATCTTGTCATCCAGCAGCCTCTGTAGCTCGCTTTCGACCAGTGGCTTGACTGCATAGGGCACCGGTCGGGGTTTGCAGAATCGTGGTTGGGCCTCCTTGTCCACATTAATCTTTGCAGTGACACCTTTTAGCTGTCCTAAGCCTTCTTTGAACACCTCAGCGTGTCTTTCGAGGATCTCCTCCAGCTGCAATTTGGGCTGAGATTCCACTTTATTCACCAACTGATCAATCATGGCCAGTTCTTGTAGCCAACTTCGCCCTAGTAGATTTGGTCCTTCGCTCCCAACTACTACTACAGGTAAGTCCTTTTCTTTGTTTTCGTGTTGCACCTTCACTTGTGCCATGCCTAGCACGTCTAGCTTCTCTCCTGTGTATGTTTTTAATTTTAATGAACAGGGATTTAATTCTGCTGTGTCTGTTTTCTTCCACAGTTGTGTATATTGCTGTTTACTTAATATGGTTACTCCACAGCCTGTATCAACTTCAAATGTTACTTTCATTCCATTAACATTCATGGTACGCGTGATGGGCGCTACCTTGGTCAGCTCCTCTGACGTGTTGTAAATTGTGTGAAAACCCATGTCTTCTGTATCACTTTCTCCCTCCCCTCTCAGTTGATTCGCTCGCTGTTCCTTTCCTGGGCCCTTGTTTTCATACTTTTGCCCATTAACTGTCGCTTTCAGCACCTGTGCGCTGTCCACCTTTATTCTACATGCTTTCTTAATGTGCCCTCGCTTGCCACAATTATGACACAGCTCAGTGGCAAATTTGCACTCGGCGGCATTGTGCTGGCCTTTGCAGCGATAACAACTGGGGAATTTGCGATGATTTTTATCAGTTGACACTTTGTGGACACCTACTTGGGTCTTAGGCACACGAACATGCGTTGCTGTGTCCTCTGTTAGCTTCCCTTGCATCTCTCTCACATCTTTAGATGCTGTTTCCATCGCTTGGCATAATTCCAAAGCCTTTGCAAAAGTGAGTTTTGTTTCAAATAAAAGTCGCCGTTGCATTCGGTCATCATTCACTCCACACACAAGTCTGTCTCTTAACATTTCTTCCATTGAGTCTTTGTAATCACAGTGCAGTGTTAATTTCTTCAATTCTGCCACATACTCTGCTATGGACTCAGTGTTCCTCCTTATGCGTGAATTAAATTTGAATCGTTGCACGATTTCACTCGGTTTGGGGCTGAAGTGCTTCTGAAGCTCAGCAGTAAGCTGGTCGTACGTTTTATCTTTCGGTAATGCAGGGCTTATTAAATTTCTCAACAAACTGTAAGTAGTTGCACCAACTCCACTCAACAGTACAGCCTTCCTTTTGTCTGGCTCCTCAATGTCATTAGCTTGGAAGAAAAAGTCCAACATTTCACTATATTCTTCCCATGACTGAGTCGAGTTATCAAAAGGGGTTACCGTTCCGATTACAGCCGCCATTGCTCGTCGTGGTGGGGAAACCTCGTTTTTCCTCCTCTGAACTTGCACTCGAACTACTGGAGTCACTTGAGTTCGCCACACTTGCAATGTTCTCTGTTTCTCGCCGCTGATTTTTTTCTTTTAATCCTCGTCGCCAATTGTGTGATATCCTACCGTGTAGCAATGATCACACAATTGAGTTATTTCTTTGGCTAACTCTGCCGTTTATTCTGCAACACACATAATATGACTGAACATGGATTCTGCGCGGGGTTTTCACACTCTTATTCTAATGTGTCCCCTTCATAGTAGTGCTGAACAATACAGGTAGTTCCCCCTAGAGGCATGTGCCAGTAATGTTCTATTTTAGACTTGCAGTCTACCACACTGTGCCAGAAGGAATTATGGTCATCAGACATGCTGTCCACCTCCGATTCTTCAGCTGATGACTCGTCACTCGACTGGGTGAAGTAATAATAATTTCTATGATGTTCATGTTAATTTTAGCCATTTTTCAAAGCAGTGAGTGATGTTTCAACTCTGCCGCTTTATGTACAAGTTTGGTAGAAGTGATGCTGCTTTATGCATGGGCTTTATAGGGGGTGTGTGAGATGAATCCAGCCCTATCAGGTATCACTAAAGCTGGGTTTTCACTATAATGTTTGGACCGACTTTTACTGACATTTTGAAAAATCAGAGAAATCAGTCCAGATGTTGGTGAAATTATGTTCGTGAGCACACATCAACTTTTACAAACTTTTGCTAGCATTTCCCAGCATTGCATTCAACGTTGGCAAACATTTGCCAACTTAGGCTAGCGTATGTGCAGCTGTTGCCAACTTTAGTTAACTTAAGCAAATGAATACTCAGTGCAGTTCAGCTGACATCAGTGTCAGGCGACGCTCATATAAAGATCAGCGTTTGTGGAGGCTTCCTGCCATCCTGGATCAGCTTTTTTGGGTGGATTCACACTACAACCTTTGGACCAAGTTTTTCTAGCATTTTGGCAAACGTCTGGCTCTGCTGGAAAAAGTTGATAAAAGTTGGTGTTTGTTGGCAAATGCTGGCTAAAGTTGTATCTGTTGCGAACTTTCAGCATGCTGAAAATTTGCTGACATTTGGAAATAAACATTGGTGAAAGTTGTCCTCAATTTGTAATAGTTTCTGAGCAGTGGGCTAAGTTATGCAGAGTTTGCCTAAGTTAAGGTCCATTGGCAAATGTTGACTGAAATGCTGGTAAAAACACATATTTTTAGATCAAAACTCGGTTCAGACATGCAGGAATGAAAGAGAAATAGAAGGGGAGTTAAAAGAAGAAAATAGATAAGTAAGCAGACAATGTAGGGTATTTGTTTGGTGATAACATGGTGTGTATGACATGTTTTTTATTTTTTTAATGTATGGTATATACTGTATATTACGGACATTTGTAGGGGGGGGGGGTTTGCAGGTGATGGGTGTGGTTTGGTGGGTGGTTTTGTGTCTTTGCAGTATTAGCTGTGCTGTTGCGCAAACGTGTCTTTTGCCAGTACAAAATACTAGTTGCCTTGGAAACAACAGCCATTTTTTTTATTTATTTATTTATTTATTTTTTTGCTGTCTGAAAAAACATTTTCTGGGTCTGTGGAATAAAGGTTTTTCATGAAATTTTCAGTGTGTTTATTCTCTGCCTGCAACATATATATATATATATATATACTGTGTGCATATATATACTGTGTGTGTGTGTGTATATATATATATATATATATATATATATATATATATATATATATATTCTCTCAACAATGTGACAGCCAAAAGAAAAAAAAATCTCCTCATTGAGAAATTTACTGTTCTTAATTTTCTGCTCTATATGTAATCATTCTCCCGGATTTATTGGTTCACTTCCATTGTGGGAGTCAAACAGCACTGATGTGGTGTCAAAAAGTAAATGACATTTAACAGGATTTTATGTTATTTTAATAGAGAGAGGTGTAACAATCAAAATGTAATCACCCGTCATTTTATTTATATGATGATTCATTAATAGTTTTTTTTTTAATACCATCAACATTCCCATTTAATTTATTGCGAACTTAGTGTTGGAGTCTATAGCATTATTTTATTTTTTTTTAGATGATTGAATTAATGAATGAAAAGGGGAAAAGGGTATGCAGAAATAACAACATAGTAATATAAAATGAAAATAAATACTGAAACATATGCCCAAGGGAGATGTGTTCACTCCAGAAGCAGGTCCAGAACATCAGGAAGCCTCCGCAAATACTGATCTTTATATGTGACCCGTGCTGGCAAAATGAGTCACTTTCAGGAAATTATCAAAACTGAGGTGTTTTTTTTTTTTTTCCATATTCTGTATTGAAAAAATAAAAGTCGGTTCAAACATTGTAGTGTGAATCCACCTTTAGTTCAGAAATTAATTGGCTACACAACACATCAGTAATCAGCATATTCAGTTACAACTGGGTTGCTGTGTTCGCGTTAGCCGTGGGGCTGGTCCTTCATGCTAGGTAGGTACTCAATAGCTATTTTCCAGTCCACAGTGTACTTCAAGTGTATTCCCTACTCCCTACTCCATTCTCAGGGAATATCAGTTAACTGTCCTTCGGCAAATTTGGAATCTCAATTAATATGGTGGAATACCCTGTGTAGTTCACTTCGGAGTATACTATTGGTAAATCAGAACACACCCCTAGAGTATTGAAGGCTGTGAAAACATAAAAGGGAGGGCCTATTGATGTATGAATCAAATCTAGACAGTTACGTGAGTCTTTTGGGCTTCTGTTTATGGCACTATCTCTATGGGAAATGTAGTTTTTCAGCACATAAACAAAAAAAAGTAGAATGTTAAGCTGGGTTCACACTATAGCAATTGGACTGACTTTTACTGACGTTTTGAAAAATCAGAGAAATCAGTCCAAACTTGGGCTGAAATAACTCACACCAACTTTTACAAACTTTTATGAACTTTTGCTAGCATTTCCCAGCGTTGCATTCAGCATTGTCAAACTTTTGCCAACTTAGGCTAGTGTATGTGTAGCAGTTGCCAACTTAGGTCAACTTAAGCTGAGAATACTCAGCACAGTTCAGCTGACATCAGCGTCAGGCGACACTCACATAAAGATCAGTGTTGGTGGAGGCTTCCTGCCATCCTGGACCTGCTTTTTTGGGTGGATTCACACTACAACATTTGGACCAACTTTCACTGACATTTTGGCAAATGTCTCGCTCTGCTGGCAAAAGTTGATGAAAGTTAATAATAGTTGGTGTTTGTTGGCAAATGCTGGTGAAAGTTGTATTCGTTGAGAATTTTCAGCATGCTGAAAATTTGGTGACATTTGGTGAAAGTTATGCTCAGTTTGTAAAAGTTCCTGAGTGCTTGGCAAAGTTATGCAGAGTTCTCCTAAGTCAGCCTAAGTTAATAACTGTCCCAGTCGCCGTATGGCAACATAACCCCTAGTGGTCAAGAGTGGTAAAGATTTTTTTGTCAATAAAATAGTTCAGATTTCCAAGGCTATAACTTGAAAGTTGCAAGAGATAATGGCTTACTGTCAAGTAGAAAGATGTAGATTATGATCCAAAGTTTCAGACAGGAATAAATTTACACATCTAATTTACATAATGTCACGGCAGCTATATGATTTCCATAACTCAGTCAAAAGT
Source organism: Pholidichthys leucotaenia (assembly GCA_020510985.1). Classification (NCBI taxonomy): domain Eukaryota; kingdom Metazoa; phylum Chordata; class Actinopteri; order Cichliformes; family Pholidichthyidae; genus Pholidichthys; species Pholidichthys leucotaenia. The sequence goes on along the minus strand of CM035849.1, from coordinate 190,721,682 downwards.
GGACTTTACACAAAATATATTTTGGTCTTATGACACCATTTTTTCTACAGTTGCATTTTGCTATCTTATCTTCAAAGTATATGAACCAGAAAATCAGTACAATGTAAAAAAAACCCAAATAATTTGGTCACTTACAGGTGGCAGTGGTGGGGGGGGGGGCTCGCGTGCTCATGTGACCGGTCCGTTTTCGTCCATCGTGGCCGGTCATTTGCGCTCTCTCCCACATCTACAAGCTCTTAGGATTATCCCATGTAAATTTCGTTTGTATTTCATGGCTATTTTTGGAGTACGAAGCCGTTATGTGACGACAAAATGACAATCGATGGCGGCCATGTTAGCTTTCTGGGCTAAAAGCAGGAAAACAGGAAAAGGAAATAAGGACTTCTTATGTGTCATCCATGAGTCCTCCAACGCATGTCTGCCACCTTCTGAAACTGGCAGATCAGTACAAACCAGTACAAATCCTCAGTACAGCTGGGGATGTCAGAGTGAGTTGACAAGCGCAGTTGCTGTGCTGTGCCACTGGGGGCGCGTGAAATCGTGGCCAGTTAAAAGGTTAAACTGTATTGGCAAACACTGACTGTAATGCTGGTGAAAACAATTGTTTTTAGATCGAAACTCACTTCAGATATGCACGGATAAAAGAGAAATAGAGAGAAGGGGGATTAAAAAAAGAAACTATATGTATATGTAAAAGGACAATGTACAGTATTTGTTTGGTGGTAACATGGTGTGTATGACTTTTAAAAAAAAAATTAATCTATGATATATAGCTATATATCATAGATTAAAATTATATATTATGGGGGACCCATGCTGTGGTATTCATCTCAGACTGGAAGGAAGGGAGATGCAGTAATTTCCTCTGATGGAAGAGCATGGGGTTTAAGGGATGGGGAACAAAAGGGATTGTGATGCGAGAATGAATTGTGATGCAGGACCTCAGGCAGCAGGGGCGTGTAAGTGTGGTAATAAAAAAGAGAGCTGCTGCTACAGAATGTTAATGTTTTCTGATTCTGAGAGATGTGAGAGAGGGAATAAAGTCCATCTGCTCTGAATGCTTGGCCTGTGTCACGCCGCGCCATTCATCAGCGGCGCCACCTGCTCACGCACCTGCTACTCGTCAGCGGCGAAGGATAAAAGCCGCCTCGCCCTGAGCGTCGGCCTGAAGCCGTAGACTTCATTTCCTTTGTATGGACTTCTACCACATTCTCTTCAGCATCCTCATCTCCGGTAAGAAGTTCACTTACCTCATCTCTCCAGTCTGCTCCCCTGTGCATAGGTGGATTCCTCGGCGGCGGACAATCCCGTCCCTCGTCTCTCCTCGCTGCTGCACCGAGCCCTGCAGGTGGCTGTCTCCCGGGCTTCCATCCTTGAAGCGCCAGTCATCTGTCCAAACAAGTAAGCTTCTCTCCCTCGCCTATTCTCCTCCCGTGTTGGTGTGTGCTCATCACCCTGTGTCTGATTTCTCCCATAGGGTTGCCGGCTGAACGGTCTCCTGCCTCTGGGTCCGAAGCAGACGCCACCACCAACACATTAACATTCCGCAGACACGCACCCAAACATCCCTGTTGTTAATAAACAGTTTGAACTACTCTGAGCCTGTGTGTGTGCGTCTCCTGAGCCGAACGTTATGTCAGTACGGCTTCAGCAGAGCGGCTCGGCGGACGGCGGGCTCGCACACCGGTTTACCATCCTCGAGGCTCGGGTGGATCAGATTGTTTATCAGCAACAGGTGGTTCTTCATCAATTATTAGAACTGACTAACCGATTGAACCGCTTGGACCCCCAACAGCCGTTCCTCCCGACTCACCAGGGTGGCGCGGCTCCTGCTGTTCCAGCGGCCGTCCAGCCGGCTCCAGTGGCACCGGTTCGGCTCACGCCGATTCCGACCCCCGCCCGCTTTAGCGGTAAGCTCGGCGGAGCGCGGGGGTTTATTATGCAGTGTGAGTCCGTGTTCCACCGTGTGCCCGGAGATTTTCCCTCGGATCACAGCCGAATTGGTTACATAGGGAATCTTCTGGAGGGGCGTGCGTTAACCTGGACCTACGCCGTAATGGCGAGGCCCAGTTATGCCACCCTCACCTATGACCAATTCGTGAGGCGCTTTCTGGAGGTCTTTGACCACTCACAAACCGAAACGGTCCAGGTCGATCGGCTTCTCGCTCTCCAGCAGGGAAGCCGGTCGGCAGCGGACCACTCGGTCGACTTCCGGGTAGCGGCGGAGGAATTGGGCTGGGAGGAACGCTCCCTCTGTGGCCTGTTCCTCCGCAGCCTCAATAGTGATCTGAGGGATGAACTGGCTGGTCGGGATATCCCTGGGACGCTAGCGGAGCTGACATCCTTAGCGATAAGTTTGGATAACAGGCTGCGCGAGCGCTCCTCGGGGCGGAGGTCTTCTTCTTCTCGCCCTCGTGGAGCCTCGCCGCACCTGTTCCAAGCTCGCCCCCTGGCGGCGCCGCCAGCATCGCGCCCCGAGGAGTCGGAGCCGATGGTGACGGGCTGGACTAAACTTTCCCCTGTGGAGAAACAACGCCGCCGTGAGTTGGGCCTCTGCATGTATTGCGGAGGCGACCAACACACCGTGGAGCGTTGTCCACGGAAAGCCAGTCGGTGGGGTCCGCGAGTCACTGTTGGAAGCCTCGCGGATGTCAATCGGTTAGGATCACTTACTCAATTGAAGCTGCCCATCCGTTTCTGCCATAACCCTACTGGGCACCTCACCCACGCACTGGTGGATTCGGGCGCAGAAGGCAGCTTCATTTCACAAAGCCTGGCAACCCGATTGGGCATCCGCTGCCAGGCACTCAACACTCCCATCTCCCTAATCCACCTCTCCCGTGCCACCCTCGGGAGAGTGACACATCAAACTGTTCCCCTACCGGTCATCATCTCGGGAAACCACCGGGAGGAAATGACCTTTTACGTCCTTCCCAACTCTGTGTCGCCCGTCATCCTGGGGTATCCCTGGCTCCGCCTTCACAATCCGGTCCTGGATTGGAAATCAGCTGGGATCTCGGCATGGAGTACGTTCTGTATGGGCACCTGCCTTCAGTCCGCTGCCTGCTCTCCGTCCGCTCCTCCCCCTGCTACGGACGCTGCACCCCCGGACCTGTCTCTGGTGCCCCCAGAATTTCACGACCTGGGTATAGTGTTCAGCAAAGCGAAAGCTATGTCTCTTCCCCCTCATCGGCCCTATGACTGCGCCATCAACCTCCGCCAGGGGGCTCCCTTACCTTCTGGTCGCCTTTACAGCCTGTCTGCGCCGGAGAAGGAGACGATGAACGCCTACCTGAAGGAATCATTAAGTGCTGGGATTATCCGCCCATCATCGTCACCCGTGGGGGCAGGGTTCTTCTTCGTGGGGAAAAAGGATGGGTCCCTCCGCCCTTGTATCGACTACCGGGCCCTCAACAATATCACGGAGAGGGACCGTTACACCCTGCCTCTCATGGACACTGCTTTCCACTCCCTCCAGGGGGCGACCTGGTTCACCAAGCTGGACCTACGCAGCGCTTACCACCTCGTCCGGATCCGGGAGGGAGATGAGTGGAAAACGGCCTTCCGTACCCCGAACGGCCACTTTGAATATCTGGTGATGCCGTTCGGGTTGACCAACGCTCCTGCAGTCTTCCAGCGCCTCATTAATGACGTCCTCCGGGACTTCATTGGCCTTTTCGTGTTCGTCTACCTGGACGATATTCTCATCTTCTCCAAGTCCAGGGATGAGCACCAGGTCCACGTGAGGCGGGTCCTCCAAAGGCTGCTGGAGAATCGTCTGTACGTTAAGGCGGAAAAGTGTGAATTTTACGCCAGGAGTACATCCTTCCTGGGGTTCATCATCGCCCACGATAAGGTGCTCCCCGACCCAGAGAAGGTAAAGGCGGTGGTGGAATGGCCCACACCTGCATCTCGGAAACAGGTGCAGCAATTCGTTGGCTTCGCCAATTTCTACCGCCGCTTTGTCCCCAACTTCAGTGCCATCGTGGGACCACTGACCCGCCTCACGTCCCCGAAGGTCCCGTTCCGGTGGACCGAAGAGGTCGCTGCCGCCTTTGAGGCGCTGAAGGCGGAATTCTCCTCCTCCCGGGTCCTTCGCCAGGTCGACCCCGCGCTGCAGTGCATTGTAGAGGTGGACGCCTCGGACACGGGAGTGGGAGCAGTGCTGTCCCAGCGGTCACCGGACGATGGCGCCAAGCGACCGTGCGCCTTCTTCTCCCGGCGCTTGTCCCCGGCGGAGAGAAACTACGATGTGGGGGACAGAGAGCTCTTGGCCATCAAGCTCGCCCTGCAGGAGTGGCGCCACTGGTTGGAGGGGGCAAGCCTGCCGTTTGTGGTCCTCACGGACCACAAGAACCTGGAATACTTACGGTCTGCCAAGCGCCTGAACGCCCGCCAGGCGCGCTGGTCCCTGTTCTTCGCCAGGTTCCAATTTTCCATCACCTTCAGGCCTGGCTCTAAGAACGTCCTGCCTGACGCCCTCTCCAGGCAGTTCGCCCCCGTGGAGTCGGAGGAGGCGCCCCACTCCATCCTGCCCAGGTCGTGCGTCGTGGGAGCCATCTCGTGGGACATTGAGAGCAAGATCCGGAAGGCACAGGAGGTGGAACCTGACCCTGGCAGCGGACCGGAGGGGAGGCTGTTCGTGCCATCCGCGGTCCGAGGAGAGGTCATCCACTGGCTCCACACCTCCAAGCTCACCTGTCACCCTGGCACCTCCCGGATGATAGATCTCCTCCAACGGTCCTTTTGGTGGCCAGGCCTGCGGAGGGATGCAGCCCGCTACGCCCGGGCTTGCCCAATCTGTGCCACCTGCAAGTCGGGAAATGCCCCTCCAGCGGGTCTGCTCCAGCCCCTGCCCGTCCCTGGCAGGCCCTGGTCGCACATCGCTCTGGATTTCGTCACCGGACTCCCCATCTCCAACTCCTATGACACCATCCTGACCATCGTGGACCGCTTCTCCAAGGCCGTGCACTTCGTCCCCCTGCGAGGCCTCCCTACTGCCCTGGAGACGGCGGACCTCCTCGTCCAACACGTGGTCAGGCTGCATGGGATTCCGGTGGACGTGGTCTCGGACCGGGGCCCCCAGTTTTCATCTGAGGTTTGGAGGTCTTTCTGCAACGCCATCGGAGCCAAGGTGAGCCTCTCCTCTGGCCATCACCCCCAATCCAACGGGCAGTGTGAGAGGACCAACCAGGAGCTGGAGGCTGCGCTCCGCTGTGTGTCCAGATCCAAACCCGCGTCCTGGAGCAACCATCTTGCCTGGGTTGAATATGCCCACAACACCGCTCGCTCTTCTGCTACAGGGATGTCCCCCTTCAAAGCGTCCCTGGGTTACGACCCCCCGCTGTTTCCGGAGCAGGAGAGTGAGGTAACTGTCCCGTCAGTTAGGGCCCATCTCAGGCAGTTCCGCTCCACCTGGGCTGCCGCGCGCCATGCGCTATTGCGCACAGCGGAGCGCAACAGGACTGTGGCGGACCGGCGTAGGAGACCTGCCCCGGCGTACAGAGTTGGGCAGCTTGTTTACATTTCCACCCAGGACGTCACTCTAAAAGGCGAGAGGAGGAAGCTGGCACAGCGCTTCATGGGTCCCTACCCCATCACCCGGATCATCAACCCGGTGGCTGTGCGCGTGGCTATTCCCCCCTCCCTCCGCATTCATCCTACTTTCCACGTGTCGAAGGTGAAACTGGCGGTTACTGACCCCCTTTGCCCTCCTCCTGCAGCGCAACCCGCGCCCCGGATGATTGGTGGCCATCCGGCCTGGTCCGCCTCCTCCATCCTGGACTCCCGGCGTCGGGGTCGTGGGTTGCAATACTTGGTGGACTGGGAGGGCTATGGGCCCGAGCATCGACAGTGGGTGCCCCCGTCGTTTGTGTTGGACCCATCGCTCATCGCGGACTTCCACCGAGCGCACCCGGATAAGCCATCGCCAGGAGGCGCTGCTAGAGGGGGGAGTACTGTCACGCCGCGCCATTCATCAGCGGCGCCACCTGCTCACGCACCTGCTACTCGTCAGCAGCGAAGGATAAAAGCCGCCTCGCCCTGAGCGTCGGCCTGAAGCCGTAGACTTCATTTCCTTTGTATGGACTTCTACCACATTCTCTTCAGCATCCTCATCTCCGGTAAGAAGTTCACTTACCTCATCTCTCCAGTCTGCTCCCCTGTGCACAGGTGGATTCCTCGGCGGCGGACAATCCCGTCCCTCGTCTCTCCTCGCTGCTGCACCGAGCCCTGCAGGTGGCTGTCTCCCGGGCTTCCATCCTTGAAGCGCCAGTCATCTGTCCAAACAAGTAAGCTTCTCTCCCTCGCCTATTCTCCTCCCGTGTTGGTGTGTGCTCATCACCCTGTGTCTGATTTCTCCCATAGGGTTGCCGGCTGAACGGTCTCCTGCCTCTGGGTCCGAAGCAGACGCCACCACCAACACATTAACATTCCGCAGACACGCACCCAAACATCCCTGTTGTTAATAAACAGTTTGAACTACTCTGAGCCTGTGTGTGTGCGTCTCCTGAGCCGAACGTTATGTCAGCCTGGTCATTCCTCTCTCCACACTGGTGACCCTTGATGAGCAATGGAACACGAGGTGAACACCCCGGAGATGACACGGACAGGAAGCCCCAGCAACGTGTGCGCCGTTTTGGTCAAACTACCAGACTTTTGGCTGCATGACCCGAAGTCTTGGTTCCTCCACACCGAGGCCCAGTTCGCGCTCCGGGGAATAACGGCAGATGACACCAGATATTACTATGTGGTCGCAGCGCTGGACGCTCGCACGACTCAGCAAGTAGCGAGCCTGCTCCAACAGCCCCCAGCCCCCGACAAATACGGGGCTCTCAAAGCCGCACTGACCGGGCGCTACACGCTCTTGGACTTCGAGAGAGCGGAAAGGCTCCTGACGCGCTCCAAGTTAGGAAACGGGTCGGCGGTCGAACTGATGGAGAAGATGTTGGCGTTGATGGGCACAGACGACGGGCATTTTCTATTTGCCCACCTTTTCCTCCGGAACCTCCCAATGGTGGCCAGACCGGTCCTTGCCAACTAGCTGTTGCTGGCTGTGCGTGACTACCGTGCACTAGCCCAGGAGGCAGATCGGATCATCCTCACCACCAGAGCCCTCACAGTGAACGCAGCGGCATCGGAACCCAGCGAGACGGCCAGCGGAAGCGAGGAGCCAGGGATGGTAGTGGCAGCGGGGGCCAGGAAACGCCAGAGAGACACGCTCTGCTATTACCACCGCCGTTTTGGAGAGGACGCACGCCGATGATGTGCCACTGTGCCAATTCAAGTGTTCGGGAAACGCCATGACTGGCAGTCGGTAGCAGCTGTGACCGCCAGTGAAGAAAGCAAGCTGCTCTATGTGACAGACTCACACTCGGGGAGAGGGTTCCTCGTAGACTCCAGATCCCAAAAGAGCCTCATCCTGCCGTCCTACGCCGACCGGCTAGCTGGAGCTAGTGGCCCCGAGCTGACGGCCACAAACGGCGCAGACATTAAGACTTTTGGTGAGAGGACACTGACTGTATCCCTGCATGCGCCGTACGTACCAGTGGACATTCGTCATAGCGGCATGCAGTTTCCCAATCTTAGGCGCTGATTTTTTGTGTGCACACGGACTACTAGTCGATGTTGCTAACAGACGCCTGATTAATGCAATGTCTTTTGATTCTCTCCCCTGTACAGCTTGAGGAGCCGGGCCAACAACGCTAGCCAACGTCACAGCTTCAGGTGGTAAGTTCCGCACACTGCTCACCCAGTTCCCAGCACTCACGGTCCCAACGTTTTCGGCAGCCATCACTAAACACGGGGTGGAGCACTTTATTACCACCACCAGGCCGCCCGTTTTCACACAACCACGGTGCCTGGACACAGCTAAACTGGCCATAGCGTGCAAGGAGTTTGCCAACTTGGAAAGGCTGGGCATCATCAGACGATCAAACAGCCCATGGGCATCCCCACTACATATGGTCTCTAAGGCCGAGGGATCGTGGCGACCTTGCGGAGATTTCCGCAGATTAAATAACGCTACAGCGCACGACCGTTACCCGATCCTCCATATTCAGGATTTTTCCATTCACCTTGCCGGGGCACGTATTTTTTCTGAGATAGACCTGGTCCGTGGTTACCACCAGGTCCCAGTGCACGCAGAGGACATACCTAAAACAGCAGTAATAACCCTGTTTGGTCTGTTTGAGTTTTAGCGCATGCCTTTTGGGTTAAAAGGCGTGGCACAGACATTCCAATGCATGATGGATGCGGTGTTGCGCGATCTGCCGTTTGTGTTCATCTACCTGGATGACATCCTGGTGGCCAACGCGTCCAAGGACGAACACATAACCCACCTCAGGACGGTTTTCCAGAGGTTAGAGGAGCACGGGTTAATAATCAATCCGGCGAAATGCCAGTTCGGTGTGACAGGGATCAATTTTTTGGGACACTGCATCTCACCGGAGGGGGCGATACCCTTGCCAGACAAGGTGCGTGCAGTGGCATATTTTCCCTGGCCTCAGACGGTCAGGGTGCTGCAGAAGTTTTTGGGGATGGTTAACTTTTATAACTGTTTCCTCCTGTTTTCCTCCCCTGCACAGCCCAGCTCATGCAGCCGTTGTACGCTGCACTCAAGAAACGGAAACCGCTGGACAGAGTCGACTGGACTCCTGAGCGGGAGCAGGTGTTCTCTGAGGTTAAAACAGCCCTGGCAAACGCCGCACTACTGGCGCACCCGGACCCAGTGGCTCGGATAGCGCTCACTACCGATGCCTCGGATGTGGCCATAAGGGCCATCATGGAGCAATGCTTCGCTGGTTCTTGGCAGCCACTCGCCTTTTTTAGCAGGGCTTTGCACGACAGTGAGCGTAAAAACAGCACGTTCGACAGACAGTTTCAGAACCATGGTCGGGCTTGCAGCAGAGACAGCTGGTCGCGATCTCGGAGTTTACGACCGACAATCAGCATGTGGCCGGTAAACTTAACATGGTGGCGGACTGCCTCTCGCGAGCCTTAGTGGCCCCAGTCTATGTAGGGATAGATTACACGGCCATGGCCGCAGAGCAGATCGGCAATGCGGACGTGTGTGCACTCCAGTCTGGACCAACAGGGTTCAGTGTTAAGGCTGGAGAGCAGGGTACTGCAAGACGGGGGGCCCCCCCTAATCTGTGACGTCTCCACAGGACGCCCGTGCCCGGTGGTCCCACGCGCTTGGCGCCACTGCGTTTTTGAGTCTGTTCACTCCCTGGCGCACCCAGAAGTGCGTGCATCAGTCAAAATGGTGGGAGCAAAGTTCATCTGGTCAAGCCTGCGCAAACAGGTGAAACAGTGGGCTGCAGCCTGCGTAGCGTGCCAACGAGCCAAAGTGCACAAGCACACAAAGGCCCCTTTGGAGCCGTTCCATATCCCGACTAAGAGGTTCGATCACATTCACGTGGACCTAATGGGCCCCCTCCCGCCATCGCAGGGGTTCACGCACGTCCTGACAGTGGTGGACCGCACCACATGATGGCCAGAAGCAGTCCCGCTAACTTCCACCGCGTCTGCAGATGTGGCACGCACTTTTTTGACAACATGGGTGTCACGTTTTGGCACCCCTTCGAATATCATGTCCAGTCGGGGCCCTCAGTTTGTTTCCGATCTCTGGTCCACCATGGCCCGGAGCCTGGGTGTTGCAATTCATCGCACGACCGCGTACAACCCACAGGCCAATGGGTTATGCAAGTATTTCCATAGGTCACTGAAAGCAGCCCTCAGGGCTTTGCTTATGGATGCAAATTGGGTGGACTGGTTGCCGTGGGTTCTATTAGGATTGCATGCCACACCAAAAGAGGATTTGGAGACTTCCCCAGCAGAGCTTGTTTTTTCTCAGCTGCTGCAGCTCCCCAGGGAATTTTTACCAGATAACCCAGCGCTGAACACCCATCCGTCCCCGCGTTCACGGCATAGCGCAGACGCAGGGACACTACCTGGCCCGGCCCACCACTGTTTTCCCCGCACTTTTGTGCCGAAAACCTTGAAGGACGCGGCTTTCATGTTTGTCAGGCACGATGCCCACCGACCCCCATTGTGCCCACCCTACGATGGCCCGTTTAGAGTGCTGGAACCCGGGGCCAAACATTTTGTGTTAGACTTGGGGGGTCGCCGGGAGAAAATCTGTATAGATAGGCTTAAGCCCACCTTTGTGGCGGCAGACGAGCAGGTGGAGTTGGCTCGAGCTCCTCGGCGCGGAAAACCCCCCTGAGAACTCCCCAGGTAAACGATTCATCAGACCAGTCACACGAGCATGCTGAACACCCCCCCCCCCCCCCATTGTTCACCCACAGACGGACGCACCCCCAGGAACCCCCCCACCGGTACAGCAGCGCCTCGGAGCTGAAGACCCCCCATTACAGCAGCTATGGGCAGAGACTGAATACAGAATGTTAATGTTTTCTGATTCTGAGAAATGTGAGAGAGGGAATAAAGTTCATCTGCTCTGAATGCTTGGCCTGGTCATTCCTTTCTCCACAATATATACATATACTGCATATATATATATATATATATATATATATATATATATATATATATATATATATATATATATATATATATATATATATATATATATATATATATATATATATATACAGTATATATATATATATATATATATATATATATATATATATATATATATATATATATATATATATATATATATATATATATATATACTGTATATATATATACTGTATATATATATATATACACATACTATAGTATATACTATATACTATTACAGATGTTTTCAAAAATCTGACAAATGCTCAATGCAGGTCAGCTGACATCAGCGTCAGGCAACGTTCATATAAAGAATAGCGTTTGTGGAGGCTTTGTGGAGCGTTTGTGGAGGCAGAAATATATAGTATATATATATATATATATATATATATATATATATATATATATATATATATATATAAGACACGCTTGACACGTTATATATATAACGTGTCAAACTTGTCTTTTGCCAGTACAGCTTAGTGGTTGCCTTGGAAACAACAGCCATTGGAGACCAATCTTTTTTTTTTTTTTTTTACTGTCTGAAAAAAACATTTTTTTGATCTGTGAAATAAAGTGGCTTTTTTTTGTGAAATTTTCAGTCTTCAGATAGATAAAATCTTCCAAAAACTTTTGTGGCAGCCAAAAGAAAAAAAAAAAAATCTCCTCATTGAGAAATTTACTCTTCTTAATTTTCTGCTCTGTGCATAATCATTTTCCAGGATTTATTGGTTTGGCTTCCATTGTGGGGAATCAAACAGCACTGATGTGGTGTCAAAAAGTAAATGACATTTAACGGGATTTTATGTTATTTTAAATGAGAGAGTTGTAGCAGTCAAAATATCATCACCCATCATTTTATTTATATGATGATACACTAAACAGTTTTTTTTTTATTCCATCCACATTCACATTTTAAATGTGGACTTATTGTTGGAGTCTATAGCATTATTTTTTTTTATTTTTCAGATGAATAAATGAACAGGGGAAAAGGATATGCAGAGTAACTACATAGGAATATAAAACGAAAATAAATGCTGAAACATATGCCCAAGGGAATCAGAATCAGAATCAGGTTTATTGCCATTGTTCATGTAGTACACAAACTAGGAATTTGTCTCGGTGCAATGCTGCAACATTAAACATGATAAGATAAAAGAAATAAACTATACATGCAATAAAGTGTAGAATAAGAGTAAGTGGTACTGGTCAGCAGTTAAAATATATTAGCGAGCAGCAGATACTGTGGAGAACTATATAGTGCAGTCGGTAATGCAGGAAGAAAACAGTGATGATTGACATGAGTCTGGTTGAGCTGCTGTACATAGTGCACGAGAGTCAATAAGTCACTTAGTGTTCAGCAGTCTGATGGCAGAGGGGAAGAAGCTGTTCATGTGACGGGAGGTTTTAGTCTGGATGGACCGAAGTCTTCTACCAGAGGGGAGGGGGGCAAACAGTACGTGACCAGGGTGTGAGGGATCGGCTATGATCCGGCCAGCATGCCTCCGGGTCCTGGAGATGTACAGATCCTGGAGAGATGGGAGCTTGCAGCCAATCACCTTCTCAGCAGTGCGCACGACGCGCTGCAGCCTTAGTCTGTCCCTGGCAGTGGCTCCTGCGTACCACACGGTTATGGAGGTGGTGAGGATGGACTCGATGATGGCTGTGTAGAACTGCACTAACATCTTGGTGGGTAGCTTGAGCTTCCTCAGCTGCCGCAGGAAGAACATCCTCTGCTGGGCTTTTTTGATGAGTGAGCTGATGGTCGGCTCCCATTTGAGGTCCCTGGTGATGGTAGTGCCTAGGAAGCGGAAGGAATCAGCAGTGGTGATGGGAGAGCCTGAGAGGGTGAGGGGGGGCAGAGGGGTAGTCACTTTCCTGAAGTCTACAATCATCTCCACTGTCTTCAGAGCGTTCAGCTGCAGGTTGTCATTGTTGCACCAGGACGCCAGCTGGGCCACCTCTCTCCTGTAGGCGGACTCGTCGCCATTGGAGATGAGCCCGATGAGGGTGGTGTCGTCCGCAAACTTGATCAGCTTGACAGACTGGTGGCTGGAGGTGCAGGAGTTGGTGTAAAGGGAGAAGAGTAGGGGGGAAAGTACACAGCCCTGGGGTGATCCGGTGCTGATGCTAGTAGAGTCTGAGACAGTCTTTCCCAGCCGCACATGCTGCCTCCGGTCCGTCAGGAAGTCGGTGATCCACCTGCAGAGGGAGTCAGGCACGTTGAGCAGGGACAGCTTGTCCCGGAGCAGAGCGGGGCGGATGGTGTTGAATGCGGAGCTGAAGTCCACAAACAGGATCCTGGCGTAGGTTCCCGGGGAGCCCAGGTGCTGCAGGATGGAGTGGAGGGCCAGGTTGACTGCGTCGTCTACAGATCTGTTGGCTCGGTAGGCAAACTGCAGCGGGTCCAGGAGAGGGGTGGTGATGGACTTGAGGTGGGGCAGGACCAGGCGCTCAAAGGACTTCATGACTACAGAGGTGAGCGCTACAGGTCTGTAGTCATTAAGTCCAGTGATCCGTGGCTTCTTGGGGACAGGGATGATGGTGGAGGATTTGAGGCAGGACGGCACGTGGCATAACTTAAGGGAGGTGTTAAAAATGTCTGTGAAGACAGGAGCCAGCTGTTTCGCACAGTGTCTCAGGGTGGAGGGAGACACGCCGTCCGGGCTGGGGGCCTTGCGCAGGTTCAGTCTGGAGAACTGTTTGAGCACATCCTGCTCACTGATGATAAGGGCAGGGGGGGAGGGGGGTGCCTTTAATGAAGTAGGGATTGTGGAGGCTGTGGAGCTGGAGGGAGGAGGGGAGTTGGACACAGATGACGAGGTGTCAAAATGGGCATAGTGTTGGGACAGTCTTTGACAAAGGGCTTTGTCATCCTGACCTTTAGGAGCCTGAGGCCGATAGTTGGTGATTTGCCTCAGTCCTCTCCACACAGAAGCCGAATCATTAGCAGTGAACTGCTGCTGGAGTCTCTCTGAATACACAGATTTAGCCCTCTTCAGCTCTCTGTTAAACCGGTATTTAACCTCCCTGTAGCAGTCCTTGTCTCCACTTTTCAGCGCTGCTTCCTTCTCCTTCCTGATCTGTCTGAGCTTAGCTGTGAACCAGGGTTTGTCATTAGAGTAACTCACCCTGGTGCGTGATGGAAGAATGCTCTCCTCACAAAAGTGGATATAGGAGTTCACAGTGTCCGTGTACTCATCCAGATCATGCGTGGCTCCTTTAAACATGCCCCAGTCGGATATTTCCATGCACGTTTCCAGCCTCTTCTCAGCTTCACTGGTCCGTTTCTTCGTAGTGCTCACGACAGGTTTAGTGAGCTTCAATCTCTGTCTGTATGTGGGAATGAGGTGAACCATCACGTGATCAGATAATCCCAGCGCAGCGCGAGGAACAGCGCGATATGCGTCTTTCACTGTGGTGTAACAGTGATCCAGTGTGTTTAATCCTCTGGTGGGGCATTTAATAAACTGTTTGTAGCGGGGGAGATCGTGGCTCAGATTGCACTGATTAAAGTCGCCAGCCACAATAATCAGCGAGTCTGGGAAACTCCGCTCTGTGTGTTGAATGTGATCCGCGAGCACGCGCTGAGCTTCGCGCGTGTCCGTGTCGGGAGGGGCGTACACAGCGATGAGTATAAAAGAAGCAAACTCCCGCGGGGAATAAAAAGGCTTGCAGTTGATAACAAGAAATTCCAGGGCGGGAGAACAGTGTTTGGAAATTACCATTACATCAGAGCACCAGCTGCAATTGATGTAGAAGCAGACTCCGCCTCCTGTGGTCTTGCCGGAAAGCTCTGTGTCACGATCAGCACGAAAGAGCTGGAAGCCGTCGAGGCGCAGCGCGCTGTCCGGTATATTTTCCCGGAGCCAGGTCTCAGTAAAGCAGAGGGCAGCCGAGGATGCGAGGTCCCTAAAACGCATCAGCAGTCTCAGTTCATCTACCTTGTTAGAGAGAGAGTTGGTATTGAACAGAAATATGCCAGGCAGCGCCGTTCGCGAGCCTCTCCTGCGAAGCCGCACGAGAGCGCCCGCTCGTCTACCTCTCTTCCGCCGTCTCACTTTTCGAGCCAAGCAATGAACCAGATCGGCCGCAGGGGCTAAAAAAACTGGGAGGAGGTCCGTGGGGGTGAAAGTCCTGATATTTAGAAGTTCTTCACGGGTATAAGTGCAAGCAGACACACAATTGACAAACAAAAGCAAACAAAGGGCGCAGCGAAGCACCATGTCGACCGCTGTGGGCGCCATCTTGGTCTCACATGGAGTGAACACATCTTGGAGATGTGTTCACTCCAAAAGCAAAATGGCAGAAAGCCTCCACAAACGCTATTCTTTATATGAACGTTGCCTGACGCTGATGTCAGCTGACCTGCATTGAGCATTTCTCAGCTTTTTCAAAACGTCTGTAAAAGTCGGTCCAAACACTATAGTGTGAACCCAGCTTTAACTTGGGCTGACTTAGGTGAACTCTGTATAACTTAGCCCAGCACTCAAGAATTTTTACAAACTGAGCATAACTTTCACCAACGTTTATTTCCAAACGTCGGCAATATGAAAATTTTCAAAGAACACAACTTTTGCCTGTGTTTGCTAACACCAGCAATCATTGACTTTTGGCAGCAGAGCCAGGCATTTGCCAAAACATCAGTAAAAGTGGGTCCAAACATTGAAGCGTGAATCCACCTTTTGTCAGTCGAGTTTCAAACAATGCTACAATTTTTATGGGCAGTTTCCCCTGTAATCATCTAGATGGACAATAGATCTTATTCAAGTGGATCTACTGGACCTTTTGCAATACAAATGGACCATATTTGTTGGACTATAACTGATTCAAGGACAACAAGGAAGCTTCTTTGGTGAGTAAATGCTATATTGCTATGTTGTGCTAGCTCTTTTGATGCCCCATTTGAGTCCAGTATTATGCTTTTGTCTGAAATCTGTTTTAATAACAAAAAAGATGAAATTCCAAGCTTTCAAATGATGTAAGGCATTACTGCCTACTCTAAACATGTCTACCACACTTCACTGTGTCCACGGGACACGAAATGTTAAGATTAAGGAATTTCAAAAGCAAGTGCAATCTGCTTTGCACCTAAGTTGTCCATGGTATTCTGGTGATGAGGAGCATAGGAGAAATTAATATAGCACTAGAAATCACAACTCATATTAATATATTCTAAATGATTCAAGAAAAAAAATATGCTTTTTGCAATTTTTGCCCAATGGCGTTCTTTGATTCAAACACAATCATTACTAAAGCAAAAATTCAAAGCTTTTGTTGCATGCAGAAAATAGAATGTGGTTTGTCATATTGCCTTTTGTTACTGGTACATCCCTCTCCGGTGCCGTCCGATTGCAGTGCATTGCTTCACCTTTTTCTGGTAGGAGAGTTGACTACCCTAAGGAGCACTCCACTTGGTCTGCTGGTACACTTTAGCTGCTTCAGGGGTCCAAAAGCCAGCCAAGCTCAGTAGGACTCCTTGTTCAGCCTAATTATCCCCCCTCACCTAAAAGATGTGTTTCAGAAAGTTCCTGTATTTCATGTTGGCTGTACCCAACAAGTTCATCCCCAGACACACCTGTTCAACAAACAATCATGCAGTGTAATCGGTATCTTGATATATGATGGGTCAGGTGGATGGATTTCCTAAGCACAGTAGAAGTGCTCCGTTACCACTGTTGACACAGCAATCAGTTTGTTTTGCAATATCTTACACTGATATTACAAGTAACCTATTTCTAGTCTTAGATTACTAACATTGTCATGAAAATTGAGTTAACGTTTTATTAACAAATGAATATTCCAAACTTATCTAGCGCTTATTGATTTGTGAAGTTTCTCCAAACAGCTCAGATTGAAGTCAATGTATGAAGAGTGCTCCCTGGCCTCCCTGATGGACCTGAAATGACAAATATGCAGTCAAGTTTATCATAAGGGAAGTGCACTTGCTATTACACACTGCATATCCTCAAAGGGGCTGTTGGAATGAAAAGAATGGATAATTTGCTGATCTGACATATTCCTGCTCTTCCGCTGTCTCTTGCTGGGCATACCTACACACACTCATAAGTGAGTGAGAGTGTGTGTGTGTGTGTGTGTGTGTGTGTGTGAGTGTGTGCGTGCGTGCGTGCGTGCGTGCATGCACACATAGGTAGTAAAGTGGGTATGTGTATATGTGCATCATGGAAAAGAGAGAAAGGGAGAATAAATGAGTGTAATAAATGAAGATGAACATTTGACTGCCTCTGCACCCTTCCTTTGCTTTTCTCAATTTTCTCTCTCCCACTACCAAATATGTATCGATTCCCATGCATATTTATAATCTTTGCTGAACCAGTGGGTCTCTGGGGTTTTTAGAGGTGATAGGCCTGCTCCGTGGAGCAGAATCAACAATATTGAACACAAAGAGATTCTCCAATCCTTCCTCTAAGCTGTGATGAAAAAATAAAACATTCACTTCCAGCTCATTGTGCACTCTTTGTGTGTTGTGTGGATAGTGTGTACTTTGAGACAGAGGGAAGGTTGTTTTAGGATTTCATTCCTCAATCAATCGTTATTGATTGAGTTTTTATCTTTTTAGTTTAATTCAACAAATCAAACTTAACACTGATTTCTGTGTAGATGTGTTGTATTTTTGTGTGCACAGTATTCTTTGGCATGAAATTTATTGTGATATCTTACTGCATTTTCCACCTCCTACTTCATGTAATAATCTGTCTTAATGTGTGCATTAAATCCTAAGGTTGATAATGGTGCTTTGATAATGCAGGTTCCCTGAAGACACTTAACACGATTAATTCTCAACTAATCTTGTGATTAATTGCAATTTTACACATCATTATTGTACCTTTCTACTTTACCTTAACACTTAGTCCATTAATTTGTCTTCCACCTGACATTTCGAGGAACTATGACTTCATAGTTTATTCCCCATCAATAGCCTTGTCAACTATAGTACTCTCAAAGGGGAAAGCACAGGATAAAGACAAGAGATTGGTCTCCTAAGTGGCTTTTCATCTGCCTCCTGTCATGTTTCACCTTGATCTGATGGCTTTGGGAATGTGTTTTTGTGTGTACTTCTTTTTGTGGAGTTTATGTGTAGTGAAAAATTGTTAAAGTGTTTGATAAATTTTGTCTTAAAGGAGTTCACTTAGATTGGGCTTTCTTCGCATGCACTAGCAACAGCAGATACATTAGTATCATGTCTATAGATTGCTATGTGACATGATAGTTAATTCTAGCAATGTAAATTTTGTGTGAGTTGGACCCTTCAGTACTGCCCGTGGTTCTCTACACTCCACATAGTGATTAGAAACATTTTTCAAAGAAAAACAAAACATTTTCCCCAGAGCACTATTATAGTGTTTTGCTATGTGGTTTTCTTTGCAAAATGTTTATTTCATGATAGGTTGGCCTTGTTTTAAAAATGGTGGTACCCAGCTGGAGTGGCTCAAATGTAAGAGAATGATGCCATGACAAATGGAATGGAATACTTACACTAAGCATTGGACCTCATGCAAGAACATGTTAGAATTGGTATGTGTCACTCACGCATATTTTGTTAACAAGCAGTGTCAGTACTAACGGGCCACTCCTGATTCAACAAACACTTGTATGTCCTCCAAACCTGTGTAAACAGCATGTGTAAAAATGGATTTTGTAAGTGAGTGAGTGTAAAGTGGGGTTTATGCACCCGCATCACGTCGACACCATTACCAATGTCCGTCACCAATGCAGTGAATAGCAATTTTTTCTTGTGTGTTGGGTAAAATGCTTTGCTTTGTTGCCAAAACGGTTTTCAGCCGATGTGTAGAGTGATTTGTGTTCATTACATAGGCCTAATTTATGATGGGGAAGGGGGGGGGGGGTTGGAGGGGTTGTAACCCCCCCCCCCAAAAAAAAATCAAATCCAGCTAAAATAACCCCCCATATAATTATAATAAATAATTAATTAAAAAATATATCTACAAGTGAGTATGAAGAGGTTGTCTTTTTTTTTTCATTTGCAAGAAAAGAAAAGTAACATTTCTAATAATCAGACAATGTATCCCCCCTGCTGCAGACTTGGTATTGCCCAACTGGTCCTTGGGCCTTTTCTCAGTCGGAGTCAGGTAAGGGTAGCTGGTGGCCGCAGCAGG
This sequence comes from Pholidichthys leucotaenia, assembly GCA_020510985.1. Classification (NCBI taxonomy): domain Eukaryota; kingdom Metazoa; phylum Chordata; class Actinopteri; order Cichliformes; family Pholidichthyidae; genus Pholidichthys; species Pholidichthys leucotaenia. The sequence goes on along the minus strand of CM035849.1, from coordinate 190,703,014 downwards.
TTGGGATGCTTGTCTAGAATGCATTTGACATAATGCACGGCTCAGGAGACACACACGCAGGCTCAGAGTAGATCCAATAGCTTTATTAACAACAAGTGTGTATGAATGTGTGTCTGCGAGATGTGAATGTATTGGTGGTGGCGTCTGCGTCGGGCACGGAGGCAGGAGACCGTACAGCCGGACAACCCTATGGGAGAAGCAAAGGGAGAAAGGTGACGGGCACCACACCAACACAGGAGATGTGAAAATAGTGACAAGCTTACTTGGAGTTAGCAGGTGGCTGGCACAGCAAGGATGAGGTCCGGTAGACAGCGACCTGGAGCGCCCGGTGCAGCAGCGAGGGAATGGAGACGGAGAGGAATGGTCCGCCGCCGGGAAATCCACCTGTGCACAGGGGAGCAGACTTGGAGAGGAAAAAAGATAAGGGCTTCTTACCGAGATGCTTGCTGAGTGGTAGAGGTTACTCACAGCAATCGTGACGAGTGAAGTCTGACGGCTTCAGGCCGAAGCCCAGGGCGAGGCGGCTTAAATCCCTCGCCGCTGATGAAGTGCAGGTGTGCGTGCAGCTGGCGCCGCAGATGGGCGGCGAGGCGTGACAGTACTCCCCCCTCTAGCAGCACCTCCTGGCGATGGTTTCTCCGGGTGCGCTCGGTGGAACTCAGTAATGAGGGACGGGTCCAACACAAATGACGAGGGTACCCACTGCCGATGTTCAGGCCCATAACCCTCCCAGTCCACCAAGCACTGCAACCCGCGACCCCGGCGCCGGGAGTCCAGGATGGAGGAGACAGGCCAGGCCGGATGGCCATCAATCATCCGGGGCGCGGGTTGCGCAGCAGGAGGAGGGCAAAGGGGGTTGGAGACTGCCAGCTTCACCTTGGATATGTGGAAGGTGGGATGGATGCGAAGGGAGAGGGGAATAGCTACACGCACAGCCACCGGGTTGATAATCCTGGTGATGGGGTATGGGCCCATAAAAAGCTGTGCCAGCTTCCTCCTCTCGCCCTTTAAAATGACGTCCTGGGTTGACACATAGACACGCTGACCCACCTGGTACGCTGGGGCAGGTCTTCTGTGCCGGTCCGCCGTGGTTCTGTTGCGCTCCGCCGTGCGTAAAAGCGCATTGCGCACCGACGCCCAGATGGAGCGGAACTGCCTGAAGTGCGCCCGAACTGAGGGGACAGTTACCTCACTCTCCTGCGCTGGGAAAAGAGGGGGGTCGTAGCCCAGGGACGCCTTAAAGGGAGACATCCCTGTAGCAGAAGAACGGGCAGTATTGTGGGCGTACTCAACCCAGGCGAGATGGTTACTCCAGGATGCAGGTTTGGACGCAGTGACGCAGCGGAGCGCAGCCTCCAGCTCCTGGTTGGTCCGCTCACACTGCCCGTTGGTTTGGGGGTGATGGCCGGAGGAGAGGCTCACTTTGGCTCCCAGGGTGTTGCAGAATGACCTCCAAACCTCTGAGGAAAGTTGGGGCCCCCGGTCCGAGACCACGTCCACCGGAATCCCGTGCAGCCTGACCACGTGCTGGACTAGGAGATCCGCCGTCTCCAGGGCGGATGGAAGACCTCGTAGCGGGATGAAGTGCACCGCCTTGGAGAAGCGGTCTACGATGGTCAGGACGGTGTCGAAGGTGTTTGAGACTGGGAGTCCGGTGACGAAATCCAGGGCGATATGCGACCAGGGCCTGCCAGGGACGGGCAGAGGCTGGAGCAAACCCGCTGGAGGGGCATTACCTGACTTACTGGTGGCACATACTGGGCAGGCCCGGGCGTAGCGGGCAGCGTCCCTCCGCAGGCCCGGCCACCAGAAGGACCGTTGAAGGAGGTCGATCATCCGGGAGGAACCAGGGTGGCAGGTGAGCTTGGATGTATGTAGCCAGTGGATGACCTCCCCCCGAACCGTGGATGGCACGAACAGCCTCCCCTCCGGTCCGCCGCCAGGGTCAGGTTCCATTTCCTGCACCTTCCGGATCTTGCTTTCTATGTCCCAAGTGACGGCTCCCACGATGCACGACCTGGGCAGGATGGTGTGGACCGTGTCCTCAGACTCCTCAGGGGCAAATTGCCTAGAGAGGGCGTCGGGCAGGCCGTTCTTGAAGCCAGGCCTGAAGGTGATGTTAAAACGGAACCTGGCAAAGAACAAGGACCAGCGTGCCTGGCGGGCGTTCAGACGCTTGGCAGATCTTAAGTACTCCAAGTTCTTGTGGTCAATCAGGACCACGAACGGCAGGTCCGCCCCCTCTAGCCAGTGACGCCACTCCTGCAGCGCGAGCTTGATGGCGAGGAGCTCTCTGTCCCCCACGTCGTAATTCCGTTCCGCCGGGGACAAGCGCCGAGAGAAGAAAGCGCAGGGCCGTTTGACTCCATCACCTGGCGACCGCTGAGATAGAACCGCCCCCACTCCTGTGTCCGAAGCGTCCACCTCCACGATGCACTGCAGTGACGGGTTGACTTGGCTAAGGACCCGGGAGGAGGAGACCTCCGCCTTCAGCGCCTGAAAAGCAGCCGTGGCCTCTTCGGTCCACCGGAACGGGACCTTAGGGGACGTGAGGCGGGTCAGAGGGCCGACGATGGTGCCAAAATTAGGGACGAAGCGGCGGTAGAAATTTGCAAACCTGATGAATTGTTGCACCTGTTTTCTCGATGCAGGTGTAGGCCATTCCACCACCGCCTTCACCTTCACTGGGTCCGGAAGCACCTGGTCGTGGGAGATGATGAACCCGAGGAAGGATGTTGTCTTAGCGTAGAATTCACATTTTTCGGCCTTCACATACAACCGGTTCTCCAGCAGCCTTTGGAGGACCCGCCTCACATGGACCCGGTGCTCGTCCCTGGATTTGGAGAAGATGAGGATATCATCCAGGTAGACGAACACAAAAAGGCCAATGAAATCCTGGAGGACGTCATTAATTAGGCGCTAAAAAACGGCTGGAGCATTGGTCAACCCGAACGGCATCACCAGGTACTCGAAGTGGCCGTTCGGGGTACGGAAGGCTGTCTTCCACTCATCTCCCTCCCGGATCCGGACGAGGTGGTATGCGCTGCGTAGATCCAGCTTGGTGAACCAAGTCGCCCCCTGGAGGGAGTGGAAGGCGGTGTCCATGAGTGGCAGGGTGTAGCGATCCTTCTCCGTGATATCATTTAGGGCGCGATAGTCGATACAAGGACGGAGGGAACCGTCCTTCTTGCTCACGAAGAAGAATCCTGCCCCCAATGGTGATGACGAGGGACGGATAATTCCAGCACTCAGCGATTCCTTGAGGTAGGAATTCATGGTCTCCTTCTCCGGCGCCGACAAGCTGTAGAGTCGCCCAGAGGGTAAGGGTGCCCCCTGGCGGATGTTTATCGCACAGTCGTAGGGCCTGTGTGGAGGGAGAGACATCGCCTTGGACTTGCTGAAAACCATACCCAGGTCGTGAAATTCTGATGGCACCAGGGAGAGATCCGGGGGCGCAGCGTCCGTAGGAGTTGGGGAAGAGGACGGAGAGCAGGCAGCGGACTGCAAGCAGGTGCTCATGCAGAATGTACTCCATGCCGACACCCTGGTGGACTTCCAATCCAAGACGGGGTTATGGAGGCGGAGCCAGGGGTACCCCAGGATGACGGGCGACACAGAGTTGGGGAGGACGTAGAAGGTTCTCTCCTCCCGGTGGTTCCCAGAGATGATCACAGGAACAGGGACAGTCTGATGTGTTACTCTCCCCAGGGAGACATGGGAGAGGTTGACCAGGGCGAGGGGAGATCTAAGGACTTGGCAACGGATGCCCAATCGGGTTGCCAGGCTTTGTGAAATAAAACTGCCCTCCGCGCCCGAATCCACCAGTGCGTGAGTGAGGTGCCCAGTGGAGTTGTGACAAAATCGGACGGGCAGCTTCAATTGGGAGAGGGGATTTAACCGATTGATGTCCGCGAGGCCCCCTACAGTGACTCGCGGACCCCGCCGTTTGGCTTCTGTGGGCAAAGCTCCACCGTGTGTTGATTGTCTCCGCAATACATGCAGAGACCCAACTCACGGCGGCGTTGTCTCTCCGCAGGGGGGAGCTTTGTCCAGCCCGTCACCATCGGCTCTGACTCCTCGGGGCGCGATGGTGGCGGCGTCGCCAGGGGGCGAGCTTGGGACAGGCGCGACGAGGCACCACGAGAGCGAGAAGAAGACGACTTCCGCTCCGAGGTGCGCTCGCGCAGCCTGTTATCCAAGCTGATGGCTAGGGACGTTAGCTCCGCTAGAGTCTCCGGGATGTCCCGCCCAGCCAGTTCGTCCCTCAGACCATCATTGAGACTGCGGAGGAAGAGGCCGCAGAATGAACGTTCATCCCAGCCTAACTCCTCCGCCGCTACCCGGAAGTCGATCGCGTAGTCCGCTGCCGACCGGCTTCCCTGCTGGAGGCTGAGAAGCCAATCGACCTGGACACTCTCGGTACGAGAATGATCAAAGACTTCCAGGAATTGTCTCACGAATTGGCCATAGGTGAGGGTGGCGTAACTGGGCCTCGCCATTACGGCGTAAGCCCAAGTTAGCGCACACCCCTCCAGGAGATTCCCTATGTAGCCAATTCGGCTATGGTCCGAGGGAAAATCTCCGGGCACACGGTGGAACACGGACTCACACTGCATTATAAACCCCCATGCTCCACCAAGCTTACCGCTAAAGCAGGCGGGGGTTGGAATGGGTGTGAGCCAAACCGGTGCTACCGGAGCAGGCTGGATGGCCGCTGGAGCAGCAGGAGCCGCGCCGCCCTGACGAGCCGGAGGGAACGGCTGTTGGGGGTCCAAGCGGTCCAATCGGTTAGTGATAATGGTTAATTGATTTAAAATCACCTGTTGCTGGTGAGCTATTAGGTCCACTCGAGCCTCGAGAGTGGAAAGTCGGCGTGTGAGCCCGCCGTCTGCCGAGCCGCTCTGCTGAAGCCGTACTGACATAATGCACGGCTCAGGAGACACACACGCAGGCTCAGAGTAGATCCAATAGCTTTATTAACAACAAGTGTGTATGAATGTGTGTCTGCGAGATGTGAATGTATTGGTGGTGGCGTCTGCGTCGGGCACGGAGGCAGGAGACCGTACAGCCGGACAACCCTATGGGAGAAGCAAAGGGAGAAGGGTGACGGGCACCACACCAACACAGGAGATGTGAAAATAGTGACAAGCTTACTTGGAGTTAGCAGGTGGCTGGCACAGCAAGGATGAGGTCCGGTAGACAGCGACCTGGAGCGCCCGGTGCAGCAGCGAGGGAATGGAGACGGAGAGGAATGGTCCGCCGCCGGGAAATCCACCTGTGCACAGGGGAGCAGACTTGGAGAGGAAAAAAGATAAGGGCTTCTTACCGAGATGCTTGCTGAGTGGTAGAGGTTACTCACAGCAATCGTGACGAGTGAAGTCTGACGGCTTCAGGCCGAAGCCCAGGGCGAGGCGGCTTAAATCCCTCGCCGCTGATGAAGTGCAGGTGTGCGTGCAGCTGGCACCGCAGATGGGCGGCGAGGCATGACAGCATTCAGCTCACAAGTGAGAGAAAAAGAAAAGAGCTCCACAAGGGCAACAAACCATTTTAAATTAGTTGTCAAATTAAAGGACAAACCCCTCTGTCCAAAACAAGGTAAATATCATATTATTCATTTAGCTAGTGAATTGTTGTCTGAAGATAGCTGGTTGCTAGTTTGCTAATATGAGTTAAAGCTATGGAGTACACCACAGAATAAATGTGCTGCCTGATAGGATTTAGCTGATTTGAGAAATGATTAGTTCTTCTCATGCAAATTTGGTCTTTACATTGTATTATTCTTCATTGTATCATTCTTCTGGTCGCCGTTACAGATCACTGAAGGTCAAAACCACCCGTCACAGGAACAGTTTCTTTTCTCAAGCCATCACTCTGATGAACTCCTAACATTCACCTAGTCCTACCTGTTGCTGTACTCATGACTTTTCATCCATTATTACATTGCACATAACTCTCACACTGCTTTTTACTTCATTCACATTATATCACTGAATCTGAGTTCACATTGAAATACTGTGTGACTGTATATTTTTTCATATATTTCTGCAAAGTGTGGTTAGTCTGAGTAAATAACTGCATATATTCCTGTATATATTTGCATCCTTTTATAGAAACGTGGACAGACTGTAATTTACTGTACATACTCTGTTGTCATTGAATCCTTATTTAAATCCTCCACCTGAACAACGAGAGCAAGTTTTTAGCCAAAGTCAAATTCCTTGTATGTGTTGTGCATACTTGGCCAATAAAGCTGATTCTGATTCTGATTCTGATTCTGATTAATCATTCATGAGATGTGATCAGAATGGATTTGTTCATCAACTGTTTGTGAAATTTATGTGTTTCAGTATTCATCAAAATGCTAGCAGCTACAAAAATTTATCAAATACAAGAAAAATCTACTCCAACCACTGGTCCTTAAATATAAATGAATTTAAATGTTGCTTGTCATCCCCACAAAATTCAAGTTAACCTTAAACTGTTCTGCATTTTGAAAATGTCATGATTTTGATAATTATAAAATTCAATTAAAAGGCAAGTTTTACCACAATTGATTACTAAGTCAGTCTGAAGGCTCTTCTTAAATATCCACTTTAAAAGAAATTCATTATTTTCCCCACAGATCATTTTCAGATCTTCTATTGACTGTTAAAATACCACAACAGCACAACAAGGTATCTAAACTAATATATAAGAAATAAACACCAAATAGATTAATGAAAGAATGGATGTATTTCATATTTCTGAATTTTTATAAACTTTTTTACATGTGTTAAAATGAGTTCAAAAGCACTACAATACAGCATCAATGATTTATTTATTTAATTTAATTTCTGAGCTTAAAATCACATTTCTAGTTTTAGGTTCACATTTTATTTAATAATGAGACAGCATTACACAAATTAGGCAGTGACAAAACACTGATAGTGATCTAGCTCCTAGTATAACAAGATTCATCACCTTAACACCATACCTTTTGAGGTTGTTGGTGTTTAAGGGTCCATTTGCAATAAAGGGAGTGCTAAAAATAAATAATTTTATAAATAAAAAGTTGCTATGCTTCTTCCAGCATTTTTTTCTTCCAGCATTTGTCACCTCTTCCAGCTTGTTGCTTTTCCTGTATGGTCACTTCAGCTCTGAAAACATGTGTGTGTGTGTGTGTGTGTGTGTGTGTGTGTGTGTGTATTTGTGTGTATGTGTGTGTGTGTGTGTGTGTGTGCGCGCGCGCGTGCATGTGTGTGTGTGCGTGTGTGTATTTATGTTCATATATGTGTATATATACACACATGCACACACATATGTATACACACACGAACACACACCTACACACACACACACACACACACACACATATACAGTATATATATATATATATATATATATATATATATATATATATATATAAATCAACTAAAAGCATATTATAAACCCATTTCAAATTAAAGCTGTCCTCACTACCAACTTTTGGGGCTCCACATATTCTCTCCAATCATTTTTCTCCCTTAGTAAACGTCATCAGTGTTTTATGTTCACTGTGATGTTTCTAATGTCACTTTTTCATGTGTGCAACTTTTTTTCTCATAGTTTTATAGCTTTTCCTGTAAATCAGAGAGGTTTCCTTGTAAATTTGCCTACTTTTGTATAAATATGCAGTATTTCTGTCATGTATTGCCTTTGGGGCAGAGAGGAGAGACCCAGACTCTGAACTGTAGTTTGTGATATTTATTAATGAAACACAAAGAGTCCAAATAGTGCACAAACACAAAAATCCAAATAGTGTACAAAGCAAAACTTACGAAAGGCAGGAAGAAAACAGGATACATATGGATAACAAACATCAGAACGGGAACAGGGTTCTGACACAAATTATTCTTTGAGACTCCAGCAAAGAGGGAGAGAAACAACAGACCTTAAATAGAACATGAACCCAATGAACACAAATGGTTGCAGGTGTGGCTCACATGAACGGGCAGGAGAAGACAGTGATTACCAACTGGGGTCAGCGGAGTGTAATGAGAGGGGAGAAGATGGGACTAACAGCTGACAGGGACACCGCCCACATCGGAGCAAAAACCCAGAAGTGCCACTAACAGCTGTCACTCCAAGGAGAGAACACAACAACATGATAATAAAGAATTAAATGCCAACAGATACAGACTGAGAAATAAATACAAACTAATACCAAATAAAAGAGTAGAAAAACAATGATGGCATAAACAAGGGGAAGAGAACAATAAGAAACAACACGGGATAAGTCAAACCCAATCACAAGAACCCAAAAAACACAGCAAATATACAAATATGGAGAAAGACCATGAGACTGAGCACAGCGGAATCCCCCATGCTCAGATCATAACAGAGCCCCCCTCTTAAGGGGCGGATACCAAAAACCCAGAGAAACATGAAAAAAGAAAAAAGACCCCCCCCCCCCCAAAAAAATGAGAATAACAATAAACCACCCCGGGTGGGTGGTGGGGGGAAGAGGCTAGGAGGCAACAAAAACACAAACCCTGCTCAGGACCCAAACCCACATAGAACCAGGCACCTAGGCCCCCTGGACCAGAGAGCTGGACAGTTCAGGTGGTCGGCTAAAGTCCCAGACCTGGCAGATGGCCTGATGGAAAGAGTCGGGTGGCCTGCCGGAGAATGTGGGCCACCCAACCCAATGGTACGGTATGTCAGGTAGTCTTCCAGAGTTCTTTAACCACCTAAATAGAAAAGGTGGTCCAGGGGGTGGTTGCCCAACAGGGACAACAAGGAGTAAGAAGGATGGAGGAATTGGGGAAACCACAACAGCCTCGGTCAGAGGAGAGGGAACCATAATGGACTCGGGCAGAGGAGAGAAACCATGACCGCTTTGGGCAGAGGAGAGGGGACCACGATGCTTTCGGACCATTCGGCAGCACCCGCAGTGGCTCCGGGCTGGAGCAGAGCATCACCCGCCGTGGCTCCGGGTTGGAGCAAGGCAGCACCCACGGTGGCTCCAGAGTGGAGCAGAGCTGCACCCGTGGTGGCTCCGGGCGGGAGCAAAGCTGCTCCTACAATGGCTCCGGGCTGGAGCAGAGCTGCACCCGTGGTGGCTCCGGCTGAAGAAGAGCTGCACCCACGGTGGACCCAGACTGGGCCAAAGCTGCACCCTCGATGGACCCGGACTGGGTCAGAGCTTCACCCTTGATGGACCCAGGCTGGGACAGAGCTGCACCCACAGTGGCCCCCGGGCTGAAGCATAACGCCCATGGCGGGCCCACACTAGAGAGCAGCACCCATGTTGGTTTCAGGCTGGGGCACAGCACCCACGACGGTCCCTGACTAGGACACAGCATCCATGGAGACCCAGATTCAGGAGAAGCTTCATCCACAGAGGTCCCGGGCTGGGATGGAACACCCGTGATGACCTCATCTAACGGGAAAGCAGCACCCTCGGATTTCCTGGGCTGGAATGGAGCACCCGCAAAGACCTCATCCGGAGGGGATCAACACCCAGGAGGTCCCGGGCTGGGACGGAGAACCTGTGACAACCTCAGCTAGCTGGGAAGCAGCACCCTTGGAGGTCCTGGGCTGGGATGGAGCACCCACAAAGACCTCGGCCGATGGGGTAGCTGCACTCACTGTAGTCTCAGGCAGCAAGGCTGGACCCACAGAGACCTCTGGCAAAGTTGGAACATCCTCGGTGACCCTGGAGAAAGACTCCAACAGGAGAGGAAGGGAAACAGGGTCAGGGCCACTGGAGGTAGTGGAGCCCGGCGAGGTGAGCTCAGGTGCAGCTGATGACTGCACTTGATTCTCCCCCGCTAGAGCCAGGCAAGATCTCTCCAACATAGAGACAATGAAAACAAAGGAGAGTACTTGCCTGAGCTCAAGCTCCACCGCCGTCCAGGACTCCATCGATCCAGGTGGCGATGTCTCGGGCCAGGCCCTTTTGAGGTCCAACTTCGGCCCTGCTATGGTGGCCCCTACAGCAGGTGTGGTGGTGGATGCAGTCCTAAGACCCTCCAGCAAAGTGGCCCACGCAGATGGCTCGCCCGATGTGGACACAAGAGGTCGTTTTTCTGCTGGCGCTGGATCCTGCACTGCTGAGGCCAGGGGATGTTCCATTGTTGATGCAGGCTTCAGCTTAGTGTCAGCACTCTCCCTCCATCCAGACTGTGGCTGCGGGGCTGGAACCAGGTCCTCCAGTACTGCAGGCTCCTCCATCGTCCTGCGGCTTAATCCTGCAGCTGGCAGACACTCACGGGGCAGGGGAGGAGACACGGAGAGAGCAGGTGAAAAGTCTTTAGCTGCAGCAGGGAGTGAGAGCTCAGGGGACTGCAAAGGCTGAACCTCACCACCGGGAATCAGACAAGATAATTTATGTGTTGGTAGAAGAGACACTTGCCTGTGTTCCCGGGGCATGATGTTTTCTGCTGCAGCAGGTGTGGAATCTGCCTTCTCTGCGGTTGCCGTTGTAGAGGACCCCTCCGAGGAACGTAGAGGAGCCGCCCTAGCAGATGTGATGATGGGTGGAGCCAGGAAGGAGGCCACCAGTCCTTCAGCAGAGGGAGGAATCGCCAATGAGGAGGGAGAGGCAGCAGCAGCAGAGGAGGAGGTTGACAGGACAGCCGGAGAGGAAAAACCAAGTAAAGGAACTGCTGCAGGAGTCTTTGGCCTCGATGAAGGAAGGACTACTGATGAGGAGATGGAGGCGTTTTTCCGGCAAGATTTCTCTGGACAGCGGGTGCCTTGTGGTAGATGGAGGGGGAGCAGGAACAGGTGCCAAAGACCGGTGAGAAGCCGATAATGCAGAGGCTAGGGAATGCCTCCCCCTTGACGTGGGCACCGGCCTTTTCAGGGAATTCCTTATCATCTCACCATTCTTGCATTGCAGGGCTGCCACGAGAGAAATTCTCTCCATCCCCTCAGCATGCTCCTTAAGCTGAGAGCATTGGCGAGCAGCTGCCTCCACGAGACCCAGGCACCACAACGCATCATTTAGAGTGGTGCGAGCAGTGAATATTAATCCATCCATCTACACAAGGGTTTTGCAGCACCCCCACTCCAGGGTCATTGGGTACCAGCACCCTCCTGCAGAGTCCATGGGTGCTGGCGACATGTTGACTGCTCCAGAAAAACAGGTGGGGGAAACAAAAAACACAAACTACAGCAGCTGGATCTCCTACTGGCTGGAGTGTACTGTCATGAATTGCCCTTCAGGGTAGAGAGGAGAGACCCAGACGCTGAACTGTAGTTTGTGATATTTATTAACAAAACACAAAGAGTCCAAATAGTGCACAGACACAAAAATCCAAACAGTGTACAAAGCAAAACTTATGAACGGCAGGAAGAAAACAGGATACACATGGATAACAAATGTCAGAACGGGAACAGGGTTCTGATGCAGATTATTCTTTGAGACTTCAGCAAAGAGGGAGAGAAACAACAGACCTTAAATAGAACATGAACCCAATGAACACAAATGGTTGCAGGTGTGGATCACATGAACGGGCAGGAGAAGACAGTGATTACCAACTGGGGTCAGCGGAGTGTAATCAAAGGGGAGAAGACTGGACTGACAGCTGACATTGAAACCGCCCACATTGGAGCAAAAACCTGGAAGTGCCACTAACAGCTGTCACTCCGAGGAGAGAACACAACAGCATGATAATAAAGAATTAAATGCCAACAGATACAGACTGAGAATTAATTACAAACTAATACCAAATAAAAGAGTAGCAAAACAATGATGACATAAACAACGGGAAGAGAACAATAAGAAACAATACCCAACCACAGGAACCCAAAAAGCACAAAACACAACAAATATGCAAATATAGAGAAAGACCATGAGACTGAGCACAGCAGAATCCCCTGTGCTCAGATTATGACAATTTCCCCCATGTTTTCTCCCCTCTGAATTCAGTTTCTCACAAAAATATAGCATTTTTCTCAAATTTGTCAAGGGAAACAAGCCCTTTTCCTTGTATATTGGCAAAAATATTTAAATTTCAGATTTTTTAATATCTGTATTTTTTTTTACTATCATCAAGTTGCTACTTTTTTCTTTTGAAAGCCAAGCCAATACTATTTTCTCCTAAATTTGCATGTTTTGTTTTTTTGTTTGTTTGTTTTATTTGTTTGTTTTTTTTGGTAAAGGTAAATTTGTTATTTACCTTTTTTGGGGGGCGGGGGGAGGGCAAATACCTGAATCCTAAATCTGAAAACTGAATGTCATTGTAAAAAAATTAAATGTCTAGATAATGAATCCAGAGTAAGTTTTTAATACCAAAATGATTTAGTCACAAATCTATCTACTCACAGATTTACCATTATTTCATCAATGAAACAGCACACCTAAGGCGTAGTGTGCTGTGTTCATAATGCCTCTGCAGGCAGGATAACTATGACCGTCGTCATAGTCTAGCTGACTAAATCATAGTAGTGTCCTTAGTTCATCTGCTTGGTAAGAAATAGCCACATGATGGCCAGTGGTGACGTCATAAATTAATGAAAAAACATTAGTCCTGTCAGAATTAATGTGCTAATCAGCACAACTGATTACAACATAACAGCATGTTACTGCAAAAGTAGTGGCATTACAGTAACGCGTTACTTTGTAATGCATTACTCCCAACACTGATGCCGGACCAAAAAATGTTCTGCAAGTGTTTAAGTTAAGTTAAACCCTTTCATAGCATGTGGGACACATGTGGTGTATGGGCCGGCACCTGTCTTCGTTTCATCTGCATGTGCTTACTTCCTCAATATTCTTTTGATTTTGGACCATTGTTTAACCGTACCATTCAGAGAAATGGTACAAGCATAAGGCAGAAGCTGTAAGTGAAGACGATGAGACAAAATTACTTTGGAATCTTAATACTGTATATAAACAGAAAAAGTAATCCAAGCTAGAAGACCAGATCTTGTGCTTGTGAGGGAAAGAGAAAAAGAATGCCTTATTATTGATGTTGCAGTCCTTGTAGACTCCAGATCATGGACAAAGGAAGATGAGAAGATAGAGAAGTACAGTGATCTAACATCGGAGCTAAAGAGAATATGGGGAGTTAAGACAAGAGTAATACCAATAGTGACTGGAGCTCTGGGAACAGTGACAGTGAGGCACAAACACTTCTTGTCAGATTTGGGGACCGATTTATCATTTGAAACAATCCAGAAAGCAAGCCTACTGGGAACAGCTCACATTCTAAGAAAGCTTTTAACATAGACAATTAACTGAAATAAGAATGGACTTGACTGAGTTGACTGAGTTATTGACCCCAGACCCCTGGATGGGGTCCAGTCATAACCTGAAGTGCCTGCAGATAACCTGCAGTGTTTTAGTAATAATAATAATAATAATAATAATAATAATAATAATAATAATAATAATAATAATAATAATAATAATAATAATATTACATTTTACATCAATGGTTAGATCTGAAGTTTTTGAAAAAATTTGGTGCAATGAAAGACAAAAAATATGACATTTTTATTACACTTTTATGAGATGGACCATTATGGGTCCTGAAGTGAAAGCCGGGTTCCCATCAGACAGCACAGACTTGGCTCACTCACTACAGCCTCTGACACTGCACAATCAAGCCCGTGAACTCTCACCTGCCTCAGTCACCTCAAAAAATCTAAACGCCAAAACTAGACCTGCAAAGTTAAGGTTTATTGAAGCGGGCCAGATTTTTAATAAAAAAGGACAATAAACTCTATTTTTCGCTGCAGAATGGATCCCTCGTTCCACACATCTGTATTCAATCACAGACATATATGTTTTTGACACAGTTCTCCGCTGTTCTCTCGGTTTCATTCTAGGGATAAGCCAATACCATTTTTTCAAGACTGATACCAATACCGATACTGTGACTTTGAGTATCGGCTGATACCGATCCAAACCCAATACTGTATCTGTACTGTTGCACCCAATGTGACTCGTGTCGTATATTGAGATTCACAGCCAGCTAAACTCTCTCTTGAATCACTTCCTCCAAGGAACAGGCAGCTGTCGTTTTGGACTAGGATTTAATGCAAAAAAGTGTGAAATCATATTGCCACTCAAAGGGCTGGAAGTGAGCGGATGGCTTTAGAAGGAACAACGATGCAGACTTGTGTTCCTGTTGACATTCAGTATGCTAGGTCTCTTCTTCTAGTCACCTACTGGCAAGCTTAAAGCTACTACAGAGTCTAGCGCCCTCTAGAGGACTGGACAAACAAATACATTTAAACTGTATCAACACACTCCCCGCCTGGCATTATTTTAAGAATGCCACTAAACTTATAAACTAATTTGTTCGAGATAAAAGGAGTATACAGTCTGAGATGGGTCTAGAGAAAGTCTTTGTAGTTTTGTTCTGTGTCACCTTGACCTCCACCTTCCTTACGACTCCATCCTTGCTTGCGAGAGTCTTCACGATGATGCTCATAGGCCATTCGTTCCTTTTTAGGTTCTTGTCCTTGAGAAGAATGACGTCTCCTTCTTCGAGGTTTGGTTTGTTGCGCTGCCACTTCTGACGACTCTGGAGCGTGTTCAGGTACTCTTTTTGCCAGCGGGCCCAGAAGGTTTCGGCAAGAACTTGAACTCTCTTCCACTGGTGTCTGTACATGTCGGCCATGGTGAAATCTTCAGGTGGAGTTAGGATTGCATTAGTCTTCTCTGTGAGAAGAGTCATGGGCGTCAGGATCAAAGGAGCTTCCGGATCTGAGGAGACCAGCACCAGAGGTCTCGCGTTGATAATAGCTGTGACTTCAGCCAGCAATGTTGTTAGGACCTCATGGGTTAGCTTGGGGTTTCCTGATTGTAAGAGCATCGAGTCCAGGATGCGTCGTGCTATGCCAATCATACGCTCCCATGTGCCTCCCATGTGTGATGAATGAGGAGGGTTAAACACCCAGGAGCACCTTTGTCCACATAGGTAGACTTCTACACTTGTCTCATCAGGCTTTGGAGGATACAATTTCAATTCCTTGGATGCTCCGACAAAGTTGGTCCCGCAGTCAGATCTTAGCTGTTTAGCAGGGCCTCTGATGGCGAAGAATCTTCGAAGAGCATTGATAAAACTTGAAGAGCTGAGTGTTTCGATTACTTCGATGTGAATGGCTCTTGTAGACATGCACATGAACAGAACCACCCATCTTTTGCTGTTGACTTGACCACCTCTAGTGCGTCGCACTGTAACCTCCCACGGTCCAAATACATCTAGGCCAACATAAGAAAATGGGGGATCGGTTTGCAAATGTTCAGCGGGTAGATCTGCCATGATTTGCTGCTCTGTCTTGCCTCGAAGCTTTCTACAGGTCACACATTTGTGGGTGACACTGCTGCCAGATCTCTTGGCACCCAGTAACCACACGCCGCTTGCTCTCACTGCACGCTCAGTGAAATGTCTTCCTTGATGCTTAACAGCCTCATGGTGATGTCGGATGAGCAATGTAGCGATGTGATGCTTTGCTGGGAATAGAAGAGGATTGACTTCATGACTGGGCAGCTTTGACTCTGACAGACGTCCTCCTACTCGGAGTAAACCATTGTCGTTAATGATCGGATTGAGCTTGGAAAGGGAACTGTTCCGCGTTATTTCTCGTTTTGTCTTGATGCACTTGATTTCCTCTGCATACACTTCATGTTGGACACATCTGATAATTGTGTACTCTGCTTGTGTTAAGGCTTCTTCTGTGAGACTTGTTTTACAGAGATGCCAGCTTCTACATCTGTTACCTCCTTTGGACTTGAAACCGTGAGCAATGTGACATAGGTAAGCTACTGCTTTGACAAGGGAGGTCCACTTTGAGAAGTGTTCAAAACGTGATGAACCCAAGGCTTTGAGGTTAGCTCTTGTCACAAGCATTGTCACGTTCTGTCAAATTTCAACATCCGACTCTGGATCGATGAGCTCAAATGGGCCTTTTTCAGGAGCGACAGTCTATTTGTCGAGCAGGAAGGTTGGACCATACCACCATGTAGTACTGGAGATTTTCCCTGCTGGCAGAGAGCGAGATCCATGATCAGCAGGATTGTGCTCTGTTAGGACATACTTCCACTGGCCAGGCAGAGACGATTGCTTGATTCTTTGGACACGATTGTTCACATATACATGGAATCTTCTGTGTTGATTGTGGATGTATCCTAACACCACTTTGCTGTCAGTGTAAAATGTGGTCTTGTCAATTTTCATCTTTAGTTCTTCTCTGAGAAGCTCAGACATTTCCACAGCGAGCACTGCAGCACACAGTTCTAGCCTCGGAATGGTGAGCTCTGGTACAGGAGCTAGTTTGGCCTTACCCATGACAAACCCGACCTCGTTGTGGTTGTCTTTGTGTGTGACTCTCAAGTAGGCAACTGCAGCTATAGCTTTAACTGAAGCATCTGAGAACACACAGAGTTCAGTGACCTTGGCTTGTGAGATGGAGAATGAAACATAGGTACGGGGAATGTTCAGTGTCTTGAGATGCTGCAGAGAGTCATGCCATTTTCTCCAACGGTCATACATGTCTTGAGGCAAGGGGCTGTCCCACTCAAGATTGCTGCTGGAGAGCTCTCTGAGAAGAAGTCTACCTTTGATGGTTACAGGTGCTAGTAGCCCGAGAGGGTCGAACAGACTGTTAACAGTTGACAGCACACCACGTCGATTAAAGGGCTTTTGCTCTTGTGGAACATCAAATGTGAACGTGTCTGATGTGGTGTCCCAAATCACACCCAAACTGCTTTGGGCTGGGAGCTCGTCTGTAGACAGATCAAGGTCTTTGAGTTCTTTGGCCCTGTCTTCAGGTGGGAAAGCGTTCACTACTTCTACTTTGTTGGAGGCAATCTTGTGGAGACATAGATTAGAAAGTGCGAGCATTTTCTGGGCTCTTTCTAGAACGTCAATAGCCTCAGCTTCCGTCGAGAAAGACTTTAATGCATCGTCCACATAGAAATCCTGTTCTATGAAGTTTCGAGCGTCAGTTCCATATTCACCTTCTGCTTCCTTTGCTGCCATCCTCAACCCGTAGATCGCCACCGCAGGGGAGGGACTATTACCGAAAACATGCACCCTCATGCGATAGTCCACCACTTCTTTGATCAGGTCGTTGTTTTCGTACCACAAGAAGCAAAGGTAATCTCTGTGATCTTCTTGGACAACAAAGCAGTAAAACATCTGCTCGATGTCAGCTGTGACAGCGACAGGTTCTTTTCTGAAGCGGAGGAGCACACCTACGAGTGTGTTGTTTAGGTCAGGCCCTGACAGCAGTACATCACTGAGTGAAACTCCATCAAACTGCGCACTGGAATCGAACACCACACAGATCTTCCCAGGCTTCTGTGGGTGGTATACGCCGAAAATGGGGAGATACCAGGCCTCTTTGTCTCTCTCACGAGGTGGCGCTGGCTCCGCGTGTTTGTTGTCGAGCATCTTCTGCATGAACTCAACAAAGTGTGCTTTCATGTCTGGCTTCTTGTCAAGCATACGTCGCAGAGACATGAGCCGCTTGTAAGCGTAGCACCTGTTGTCAGGGAGTAAGCATCTGGGGTTACGAAATGGAAGTGGTGCCACCCAAGTGTTTGTGTCATCTTTGAAGGACCTTTCCATCTTCTTCAGAAAGATTGTGTCTTCAACAGAGTGTGCGAGGTGATTGTCTTCATTAGTGCGACAGAAGACTGCTTCACCTAGATTCTCAACCGTGGGCTTTGCATGTGGGTTTGAAAGTGGCAGTAGGTTGGAGACAGCTTTCGGTTGGCTCACTGTGAAGCTCTCTTTTACATTGAAGCGACTGTCACAGGGAGTGAGATAGCTTGGGCATCCGTTGTCCAACACATGTGTTTTGAGAGCGTTTACCTCACTTGGCTTGTGGGCGGTGCCCAGACATACATCACCAATGATAACCCAACCCAGGTCAAGCTTCTGTGCAAATGGATCGTTGTGCCTGCCACTGATTTGCTTTCTCACCTTGTATACTCTGAGAAGGTTGCATCCTATCAGCAGCAGTATGTCAGCATCTGGTTCGAGGGGTGGTATTTCAGCAGCTATTGCTTTCAGATGGGGGTGATGCGAGGCAGCTTCTGCAGTGGGTATTTATTCCCTATTGTTGGGGATAGCATTGCACTCTATGAGCGTGGGGAGAGGAAAACTCATTTTTTTCACTCAATGATTGAACTATGTAGTTGCAGGCTCTTCTACCATTTACTTGTGTTGTGCCAGCACACGTCTTCAGTGTGTAAGGTGTGGCTGTGCCTTGAATATTGAATGTTTCAAAAAACTCTGTTTTTGCGAGTGATTGATTACTTTGATCATCTATTATTGCATACATCTTTTTCATGTTGTGTAGCTCACCTTTCGGGTAGACTTGCACCAAACAGATCTTGGAGCAAGATTTTCCTGTGATTTGATTTCCACATACCTCGGTACATGTGGCTGTAACATCTAAGTCCTGTGTGAGCTCTTGCTCCCCACCGTTCTCTTTAAGGGATGAGGGAGGCTTAGATGCTGTTGGAGCCGGGCCTGGGTGGAGAGCTGCCAGGTGTTTGTCGCTGTTGCATTCTCCACACTTGATTGTTATTTGACAGTCCCTGGCTTGATGGGTGGTGGAAGCAAGGCAGCGATAGCAGATGTTGTTGTCTCTGAGTACCTTTTTTCTGTCCTTGAGCAACATAGCTCTGAAACCCTTGCATCCTTTCAGTGGGTGTGGTTTGTGATGTATGGGACATTGTCTTTTAATGTCTTCGCCTTCTTCCTTTGTCTCCACTCTGACTGGCACGTCTGTTTTGTGTACCGTAACTGATCGTTTCTGCATGTAGTGACTTTGTGATTTTCCTTTTTTGTAACTAATTGTAGAATTGGCAGGTGAGCTATAAGTCGTGTTGAAGCTTGGGTCATTCCTTGCTTTGGCTTGACCTTTTACAAATTCAACAAAGAATGAGAAAGGTGGGAAACTTACATGATGGTCTTCTTTATACTTTGACCCTACCATTGTCCACTTCTCCTGAAGGTGAAAGGGCAACTTTTCCACGATTGGACTTACACCCCTTGCTGTGTCTAAGTAGCTCAAGCCTGGCAGATATCCATCCAGCTTTGCTGCTTCCAGTTCACACAGTAGATCTGATAGATCGTGAAGCTTGTGTGGCTCTTTGCTCATGAGCTTTGGAAAATTTTGGATTCTTGCAAACATGGACCTTTCTATTGCCTCTGGTGAGCCGTAGCATTCTTCCAGTCTCGCCCAGACCATGTTCAGACAAGCAGGTGGATGCCTGATATTGACTGCTTTTAATCTCTTACCATGTTCAGAAGAATCAGGGCCTAGCCACTTATTGAGGAGGTTTAGTTCTTCACTGGCTGTAAGACTGAGTTCTCTGATGGTACTCTGGAATGTGGCTTTCCAGCTAAGATAACTCTCTGGCTTGTCATCATATTTTGTCAGCCCTCCTGTTAATAGTTGGCTTCTGGCTAAGAACCTGGCAAGGTCACTGGTAGTGTTGTTTGCATCATTTGAACTTGATAGCTGTTGTGATTGCAACACACTTTGAGAATTTTGGTGAATTTCATCTCTTTGTGGTGGTCGCTTGGTGCCCTCTTGTGGCTGAATTGGGCAATGAGCTGTTTCTTGTTTGGCATGGAGATGTGAATAAATCAGTGTGGAATGTTGTTCCTGATGTGTACTGTCCTGGTGAAAAGTTTCTTTCTTTTGAGATGAATCAGTACAACTATGCCTGTTTATGCATTCACTCACTTTTTGTTCTGCAGTTTGTTCTAGAGGCAAGAAGCTCAATTCTTCGCTGTGTTCTGGGTTAATGAGCCGAGATACAGCAGACTCCATCACTTCTGCTTTAATCCTGGCTGCATCTGCTTCCTTTTGTAGGTTAAGTAGATCTAGAGTTGCCTCTAACCGTGCCTTTTCCATTTTAATGCTCATCTCTCTCTCAGCATATGCTAGTCTGGCTTTTGCTGCTTGAGCTTCTGCTTGGGCATGTGCTGCTGCCATACTGGCTTGACTTGAAGCTGATGACCTCATAGATCCTACAGCTGATCAGGGAGTCAGTTTCCCGGAATGTACAGAAGACCTGGATGAGTGGGAGGAGCGTGACTTTGAGGATCGTGACCTTGAGGAGCGTGACCTTTTTTCGCTCCGTGTTTCTTCACCATTATGGCTTTCAGCCTGTGTTTGCTCCATCTTGACGACTGGATAGGACCGCTGATGTTAAATGTTCATTAAATTCCACCCACCTTCACTGTGGTCCCTCACCGAGTGCTATGATTTCACTGAACTGTTGCACCCAATGTGACTCGTGTCGTATATTGAGATTCACAGCCAGCTAAACTCTCTCTTGAATCACTTCCTCCAAGGAACAGGCAGCTGTCGTTTTGGACTAGGATTTAATGCAAAAAAGTGTGAAATCATATTGCCACTCAAAGGGCTGGAAGTGAGCAGATGGCTTTAGAAGGAACAGCGACGCAGACTCGTGTTCCTGTTGACATTCAGTATGCTAGGTCTCTTCTTCTCGTCACCTACTGGCAAGCTTAAAGCTACTACAGAGTCTAGCGCCCTCTAGAGGACTGGACGAACAAATATATTTAAACTGTATCAACACAGTATCTCTTATTTAAAACAACAGTACAGAACATAATTTGGTAATGACTGCATTTTGCACACATATAAAAACATAAATTTAAAAGTCAAAGAATATATCACAAATTTGACTCAGTTCAGCAATGCTGCTGCTTTTTTTAATGAAAAACTTTGCAACATTGGCAGCATTTCACTGGTCAACACCATGTAAACATGCATTTTGAAGTTTTAAGTGCAAGTTTATTGCAAAACTTTAAAGCTGAGTATTTGAATAAACCTTCAGATGAAATGCAAAATGCTTCTGTGTATGAGGTAAAAAATGGTGTAGATCTGAAAATAAAGTAACTGTCATGAAACGTCCTTTTCAAGGGCTGTTGAAGGACACCAAATGCAAGCTGTGGGTTTGCAACATTTATTAACAGAAAGATGAACGTACACAAAACACTAACTTACATATAAGGAGAGATGAGGTGTGCTGGAGGAGAAAGGGGCTCTCGCCAAAGGGGAACAGAACAGCCTGGACGAAACACCGGCTGAGGCACTTGGACACGCTGGGGAAAAGAGAAAAACTCAGTTGGAGTCACACCCGATGGAAGACAGGGCTCATGGCTGAGAGGAACAGGAATAAGGATTTAATCCACGGCGGAGCTCACCCATTCACCTTTGCAGAAAAACCAATCTCACTCAGAGTACAACAGGAACTACTGAGGAGGTTAACAGTAGAACATGACAACGGGAAAACGTTGTTGTGTCCTTAAAAAGCTAAATGGATAAATGATAAATGAATGACAGGTGTGGGTACATGAATGGAAAAATAATCAGAACAACAAGTGACAGCTGTACAGCCCACGAAACAGTTTGTCAGCCGGATGCTGCACAGCACTGTCAAAATAAAAGCACAGACCGGAAACTAAATAACAACACAAGAATAAGATAACACAACCCCAACAGGTGTAAATAACATCATAAATACAGAATGACACTCAATAAATAGACAGGACAATAAGGACAAAACTAAGAATACAAACCACTCATAAATAACAGAGACCAAATACCACAGACCAAAATAAACAAAGAAGCAAACAAGAAGCAAACAAACAGGAAAAAACTAAACTCAAACTGGAGACTGAGCTCGGCCCCCACCATGCTCAGGATCATGACAGTTACTAACCCTTTAAGTTGTATTTTTGTCATCTATTATTCTTATTCTTATTCTTATTATTATAAGTATTCTCCTGGTCCTCAGTGTATTTAGTGGTTTATTCTCTGTCCATAGTTTTTAGGTTTGCTCTTATTTTGAAGTCATCCCTGTTCCATTTCATGTAGCCTTGTTAGTCCTGCTTCCAATTCACCGGTTATAATTTGCTATTTATTTTTCTTTCACCTACCTCTCATCAGCTGTAACTGTCCATCTAAAGGTAAGCCCATGTTATGTCTTCATTCCTGCTTCTCCGGTTTTTACTTTCTGTTTCGTTCTTTAGTTTCACTTTTAATGTATTCCAGTTGTAAAATAGCGACTGCTGCTGCACGATACACTTGCTTCTGCTCGGTTCTTTACAGAATTCAGCATACTCCTTTACCGTGATACTTTTGCAAGTGTTTTATCATGTTGGTGGTGTAAAATTGTAAAAGCTGGTAGCAACATGCTGAGACAAGTCCCAGAGACAGGCTCCAGTGATGTGACACTCGTTGTCTTTGTTTACAGAAGCCGCGTGCAGCACGGCTTAGAATGTGATCGCTCCTTCATTTTATTATTATTAATGTACTGGATCGGTAAATTACTTTTAATACTTTCTGATACCAATCTTGCCATTGGGTGGCTCGAACCCAGTACCGATACGGCGGATTGGACTGGCTCATCCTTAGTTCATTCCCACAGCAAAGAGCATGTGTCATTTCTTATTTTTTAAAAACTCAGAGTCTTATATTGAAGGCTTCCCATTGGGGAGTTGAACCCTGGTCTTCCATTTGTCAGGTTGGTGTACTGGCCTCTGTAATAACGAGGAAAACAAAACTTATCTAAATGGTAAAGGTTGTTACACCCGAGTTGTGGAGGGCACTATTTGTGGGCTATAATTTAATGGACGACATCCGAATTTTAAAAGATTTAAAGACCAGCAGCAGGCAACACCAAACATTAACCCTTGACCATGAATGTCTTAAATTAGGTCAAACAAGAGAAAAGGAGTCACTTAATCAAGCAATCAGAGATGAACAATGGTCCAAGGTTTTATGCTTACATGGCTTTTAATAACACACAAAAACAAATACAAGTAAAAATGCATTTAAGTGCTGAATAACTCAAAATATATGAAATCTACAGTTTAAGCTGTGAGAGTCTAACAAGCTCACAGCCTGAAAGTTTATCTATCCTCTTGAAGGTCATTGCGTCCAAATAAGAGGAGAAAGCATACAGCTTAAAATGAGAGAAAACTCAATGTATTACACTTGAAACACACATAATAAATAAAACTCAAAAAGGTGAAAATCACCCATAAAATGACTTTAAATCATGAAATGAGTAATATAAGTTTAGATTTCAAATGAAAACACATGAATGATTTTAAATCAAAGAATAAAATAATAAAACAGTGATTACACTGAGCATGGATAGTAACCAACTGATATAGGAGCCAATGTGAAATCACACAAGGTTACCTGAAAAATAGCTCAAAGTTAGGTTGGAATGAGAATGGAGTCCAGAGCAAAATCAATCAGAGTACTTTGGCAGAGGTGCTCAAGAGTCAGGCCTGACCCTCCTGCTGCCAGTGAGCCGAAGCCTCAGTAAAGTACCAAAAAAGCAAATATATGAAATATCAGAACATTACAGAAAAACAGTCAGAAAAACAGACCAAAAACTAATCAATCAATCAGTCAGACTTTATTTATAAAGCACTTTTCATACAGTGTAGCAGCTCAAAGTGCTGTACAAAAATAATAAACATACACTAAAAGCCAAAACATACTGTCACCCACCCTCACACACATACACTCACAACACACCAACTCATCGACATACCATATAAAACCATGTTAAAAAAAAGCAAACAAACATTAAAACTAAACTGAGGAAGCACTACTATCATTGGGGAAAAGCCAGAAGTAATAAGACATGAAACCAAGCAATAACAAATTTAAAAAAAGTTAAAACAGGATAAATACAAATAAAAACTGCATAAAAATAGTTAAAACAGGATAAAAGGTGTAAGAAAAAGTAAGAAGGGGGAAAAGCAAAAATAAATTTAAATAAAAGCCAGGCCAAAAAGGTGGGTCTTTAGTTTGGTTTTAAAGGTATCAATATTCTCTGCTGCCCTCAGGTCTTCAGGAAGGCTGTTCCACAGACATGGACCATAATGACAGAAAGCTGTCTCACCATGAGTTTTAGTTCTGACTTTAGGAATGATTAAAAAACCTTGACCTGAAGACCTGAGGGTTCTTGAAGGCTCATATTGTAAAAGCAATTCTGATAAATAATCAGGACTAAGACCATTAGGAGCTTTAAACACCAGTAAAAGCACCTTAAAATCTATTCTGAAACTGACAGGAAGCCAATTCAGAGACATTACAATGGGTGTTATGTGTGCTCTCTTTCTCATCTTGGTCATAACCCCGGCGGCTGAGTTCTGGATTAGTTGTAGGGGGGATATAGTCTTTTTTGGAAGACCAGAAAGAATAGCATTGCAATAATCTATTCTAGAAGAGACATAAAAGTGTCTCTGCATCGGTTTGAGAGAGACACTGCCGCACTCTGGAGATATTCTTTAGATGATAAAAACCAGCCTTAATTACATTTATAATATGTTGTTTAAAACTAAGATTCTGGTCAAAGATCACTCTCAAATTTTTCACAGTTTTGGAGGACTTTATTGCCAGTATCTGTAAATGTGCTGACGGTTTCTCTCTCTGAGCTTCTGTCCCAATAACTAAAACTTCTGTTTTGTCCTGGTTGAGCTGCAAAACGTTGTCTGCCATCCACTGTTTAATATTATAAATACAGTTTAAAAAAGAATCAGTAGGTCCAAGGACATCAGGAGACACGGCCATGTACAGCTGGGTGTCATCAACATACTGTAACTATGGAAATTTATGCCATGCCTCTTGATGACCTCACCCAGTGGCAATATATAGAGATTAAAAAGTGATGGACCTAAAATTGAATCTTGCGGAACACCATAATTTATCTTATAGCTTTTAGATGACTGACCCTCAATATTTACAAAGAACTCTCTGTTAGTGAGGTATGATTGAAACCATTTTAAAACTGAACCAGAAAGGCCAATAAAATAAAGTCTATCTAAAATAATTGAGTTGTCCACAGTATCTAAGGCTGCAGTTAAATAAAGTAGCACTAAAACTGAAGGCTTATTCTGATCCATATTGGATCTGAGATCATTTAAAATCTTGACTAATGCAGTCTCTGTACTGTGGTAAGCCCGAAAACCAGCTCGCTATTTCTCACAAACTATATTGTGTGAAATTAAAAAGTCATGTAACTGAGTGGAAACAATATTCTCTAAAATTGTACTTAAAAATGGTGATGAGCCTGTAATTGTTCAGCTGAGAAGGGTCTGAGTTTTTTCTCTTTATAAGGGGCTTAACCACAGCAGTCTTAAGTGCTGAGGGAAAGCCACCAGTCTGAAGAGAATAGTTTACCCTGTTAAAAACATCATCCTTAAAGAACCCATAAAATGTTTTTAAAAAGTCAGTGGGGATGGGATCTAAAAGACAGCTAGCCGGATTGAGTGAAGAAATAATTTTAGAAAGCATTTCAACATCAACCTGGACAAACTCCTCCAGTTTTTCCTCACATAAGTAAAAACATTCTGGAGTTAAACTTTATCAGATGTTTATTTGTCAAACATAATCTAACATTTTCAATTTAATTGATGAAGTGGATGTCATGTTCGGGGTTGTTTTCAACCCTATCCGCGACCTGTGGCTGTAGGTTTTGATTATTGCTTATTAATTCCAGCTGGCAGATTGAGCCTTGCTCTCCGCCAGTCCTACAGCCATGCCTCCTCCTCTCACCAGACATTCACCAGCTCTATGGTTCACCACATGCACACACGCACACACACGCGCACACACACACACACACACACACACACACACACACACACACACACACACACACACACACACACACAGAGTTTCAATCAGTCACGCACCTGCTTGCCACACGGCTGTGTCCACTTGCCTTCATTAGTATACTGGGTACTTACAGGGAGGCAGTGTGACCAGTCAGTGTGGCAGCTTAAAGTCAATCTTGGACATCCTGGCTCGCAGACTGTTGGTTTTCCCCTGGACTGAACGATTTAGTTACTCCAGAGCCTTTCCGCTCCTACGCATATGCTTGTCCTTTTATTATTGCCTTTCCCTCCGCTCCTGTTCTGTCTGGAGCGCGCTTGGCTTTTCTTCCCCCGCCAGCGAAGCTAGAAGCCGGTTGTCTGTTCTTTTATTTGTGACTGTTATATGGATATTGTGTACATTTTTTCTTTCGCTAATAAACACGTTACATTACTGCATTTTGGGCTTGCTGCCAATTTATATGTTCACTGCGAGATTGTGCAGCGGACATGACAGTAAGCTGCTACCACAAAGAGCCCAAGCAGTGAAGTAATGTGCTGTGTTTTTTCTTCACTACTCCCTATGTGTTTTTCCTTTTCCGGAGTTACATTCAGGATGGACTTATTGGGTAGCAGAGGCTATCCAATGCGTCTGGGGTGGAAATGTTGCCAAGCCCTGATGAAAATAGACGGGTTGATCTCGGTGGCACACGTTTACTCCGCTCCAGACGACATTTTGTGGTGTGTGGGACTGGCAGACGCTGCAGCTCGCGGCTGCCCTCAGCTGATGATGCATGCTGAGGGGAGGGAGAGAATCGCCCTGAATGCTGCGCTGCAGTGGGAGAATGGCAGAGCGGAGAGGAAGCACCAGGAGCAGCCCAGACACACGCCAAAGAAGAGGCGTTCTCGGGCCTCAGCTGTTTTCCTCCACCAGCTGTCAGCACCCAGACTGCCTCCGTCTCCTGAGCCCGGCCTCGCTCCATTGCCAGGGAATAAGAAGAAACACAAACTGGTGAGGCCGGCAGAGATTGATCGCCGTTCTGAGGAGAAGAGACCTGCAGCCATCTCATCCTCCGTTTTTACCTCCACCAAGGTGTGGGGGGCAGGTTACTCCTCTTATTCATCCCTTTCGGTGCCGGTTTAGGGGATTCTCTGCAGCCTATGAAGGAGCCCAGGGCCGTCACAGCCATGGAGAGGGATGTTACCTCGCCAGATGCAGCAGGAAACATCATTGATCAGGAGAACAGGCAAGTAATCTCTTCACTTGTTCCTAAAATTGTCGAAAATTCTTGCCTGATCCCTGGTAGAGAGTCTCTGGGTGTGCAGTCCCCAGAGACCTCTTTACCTGCTGCTGCCATGAACTGCTCACCAGCCCTCTCCATGCTCTCTCCCTTTTCCCCTGAGTATACATCGTAAATTGTGTATATTGTGGCATGACTTTAAAAAGGCAGTTCATGCTTGAAAATCCTTCAGTGTGGCTGAATTACGACAATTCTGCAAAGATGAGTTGCCAAAATTCCTCCACAGCGCTGTAAAACATTCATTGCCAGTTATCACCAATGCTTGATTGCAGTTGTTGCTGCTAAGGGTGGCCCAAACAGTTACAGCCGTGGACAAAATTGTTTGTACCCCTCTGTTAATGAAAGAAAAACCCACAATGGTTACAGAAATAACTTGAATCTGACAAAAGTGGTAATAAATAAAAATTCTATGAAAATTAACCAATGAAAATCAGACAATGCTTTTGAATTGTGGTTAAACAGAATTACTTTAAAAAACAAACTCATGAAACAAGCCTGGACAAAAATGATGGTACCCCTAGAAAAGATTGAAAATAATGTGACCATAGGGACATGTTCAACCAAAATGTGTCCTCTAATTAACATCACAGGTGTCTACAAACTTGTAATCAGTCAGTCAGCCTATTTAAAGGGTGACAAGTAGTCACTGTGCTGTTTGGTGGCATGGTGTGTACCACACTAAACATGGACCAGAGGAAGCAAAGGAGAGAGTTGTCTCAGGAGATTAGAAAGAAAATAATAGACAAGCTGTCACCATGGGATGAGACGCCGGGTTCCGGCGCTCAGACCATATCCCTTCTCATCCCTGCCTGTCATTGGGCAGCGTCTCAGCGGGTTCCCAGCTGTCAGTGTTACGGGACGGCTGGGGCCCAATTAATCCTCATCAGCTGAGGTGCTGCTAATGAGGATAAAAAGGAGCAGCTTCGATCATTCGGGGCTGCAACTTAAGCACTGTTAGACTGGAACCCTTACGTCCGGTGCCAGTTCTCTTCTCATCTGGCAGCATTACTTGTGAGTGTTACCCTGTCAAGAGTCTTTGTGCCTTGGTACCCCTACGCCTGGTGCCAGCTCTCTGCTCGCCTACTGTGTAACTTATGAGTGACATCTTGTACGAGTACTTGTGTCTTGGAGTCCGTATGTCCGGTGCCAGCTCTCCACTCATCTGGCTGCATAACCTGTGAGTGTTACCCGCTGTGAGTTCTCATACTTTGGTACCCCTATGCCCAGTGCCAACTGTCTACTCCGGTGCTGTACTACTCGTGAGTGTTATATTGTATGAGTATCTGTGCTTTCCTTATCCCTCACCCTTGTCATCAATAAAACATCACAACTCACTGGCTTGCCCTTGGCTCTCACTGTGTGGCTCCCCAGAGCCACACGTAACAGTAAGTCGTAGCCAGACGAGTTGCTGGCGGCCGTGAGTTGCTGTGGACTTGTACCTTCCAGTCCGGGTGTCAGCGCTGTTAGCATGCCGTCTCCCAGGAGTCACGTTCGACGCCAGGGCGACGAGCTGAGGTCCATCTCGGGGGTTGTCGACGGGACGCTCTTCACCGCCATCCTGCTCGACGCCTCCAACACGAGACGCTGGCATCTGGGCCGAGCTGAGAATCTCCTGGACAGTCACCTTCGCCTTCCACACCATCTCGAGGTCTGTGCCAGGAGAGACATCATCGCTGCACAGCGAGAGGAGCTCCGCGGGTTGAAGGAAATCCCGGCAGGAAGCCGAAGTGGATGAGACGTCGCCCCCCGCTTCGGGATCCCGTTCCTGCTTCCACTCCAGCCCGGGAGTTTGCGCCACCCAGAGGGCTTCCCCCGTTCTGCACAACGTCACTCGGGATTTCCCTGGAGAAGCTGCAGCTGACAGCAGTTAAGGTCCGAGATCGAGTGGCTGTTGCAAGCTCCGCTGTGCACCCAATTACCATCTTTAGGCATGTGGCGGCGGCGGTGAGATTGGTGGAGAGGAGTCCAGGGCTACGAAGCTTTCTCGAGTTCAACGCCCTCCTCGCCTCAGTCTCTGCTCAGGAGCGGCGATTCCTGGGTCTCCCCCTTGCTTCGTCCCCTGGGAATAGCCGTCATCACATCGCCAAGTCGCCTCAGCACGAACCCCGTCCGGATCCAGTTCCGGGCTGTCACCAGGACCCTTCCCCCCACACAGCTGTCACCTCTTCGCCTCGTCAGAGAGGAGAATTCACAGCCTCGTTCCCTGAGCCCCCCCCCCCCCCCCCCACTGTCATGCCAGCGCATTCGGGCCGGCTCATCTCGGCTGTCTCCTCCTCCTCCTCGACGCGCTTCCTGACTGCTGTATGCGCCTGGAATCCTGGCCTGGCGAGCCCTCTTCTGGAGACAACACGAGCGGCTCTCAGACGACTTCCCAGGGGGTCCTCCGTTATCACCCGGCGGGGAGAGGGAGAAGCAATGTCCACTGCAGCCGGCGCCATCCAGCCTCCAGGAGACAGGCAAGTCCCAGTTTGTTCACATCAACTTAGTGATTTGCTCTGTCATTCTCCTGGAGGTGGAGTTCAGGGTCCGCAGCTCCCTGAACTCCCACCACCTGCTGTAATTTGTGTCCTTAATCCTGCATCCTCTGTGTCTCTCTCCGCCGAGCGGTCCACGGCTCCGGGTCAACGTCGTGGGACGAGGAGGGGGCCTGCGGTTCCGCAGCTACATTGTGGACGGAGGAGGAAGACTGACTGCTACGTGGAGTCTGCGCCAATGACCAAGCGTCCCCGGGTCTCCGCAGAGGAGCGGTTTGGTCTAGCGGGACGAGGTCATCATGCCGCGTGGACCGTCGGTGTGGTTACCAGTGCTGGAGGAACCTCAAGCTGCGCTGACCATCGTGCCGGCTGCGGGGCCCGACGCAGCTGGGTGGGAGCCTGACAACGACCTCCTGACGACGGATCCTGGATCTTCGCAGTCCTGGACGGCATCAGAACCCAAGATCGGGCAAGTGCTCTCCTTTCTTTTTTCCCTTCATATCTTTGAGCACTTTAGCCAGTCTCTAGGGGAGATGAGCCGGGTGCAGCCGCCCGCTGTGTCCGAGCTCGTCTCGCCGGGTTCTGGCGCTGTCGGTGACCCTGATCCCGGTTCTGTTTTCTCTCCTGAGCCTTCTTCCAGGGTCGCCGGCGAGGAGTTGCCGTCTCTCATGGTGCTGGAGGGACCAGGTTCAACGTTGGAGGTCAGTTCTGGTGCGGTGCCGACCCAGTCGGGGTCCGACGTGGGTGCTGCTCCAGCGGTGTCCGACGTGGGTTCGCCCGAGACCCAATCGGGGTCCAACGTGGGTGCTGCTCCAGCGGTGCCCAACGTGGGTTTGCCTAAGGCCAAATCGGGGTCTGATGTGGGTGCTACACCAGTGTTGTCCAGGTCCGGTGAGGAGGTGGCTGTTTCCCTGTGGCCTGATGCTCGTCTACCTCATCATCGGCTCTCCCCTGAGCCTCATCCACCGGGGTCCGCTTTGACCCCTCGCCCGTCTCAACGGTCCTGGTGGTTGAGTGATGCGGGTCGGCTGCCCGACCCGCAAGACTTTTGGTTCGGCGATCTGGTCCAACCCCCCGACGAACTGTGTTTGCTTCTGGGTGGCCTGGCACGGCTACCGGTGGACTTGTTTCTTGGGACCTGGGTCTGGAGTTGGCCGACCGAACATTTCCTTTTCCCTGGCTCACCAACTGGACAATGGGCGGGGAGACCACCGGAATGATCCCGGCCTTTTTGGACTCTGCCTGCCATATTCCTCGGGGGCCGCTTACCTACTGTAAGCATTAAGGTCACTTGGGTGTAGTTCTTGTCCTCCAGGTGACTCTATATTCATAGCGCTGTGTATTGTGTTTTTTATTATTCGTACTCAGCGTTTCCGTCATTCTTTTCCTGTACCTGGCTTCGTTTGTGCATTATGGAGTATATGTTTTGTGTCCCTCTTAACCGTACTCTGTAATTGCCCATTTGTTCCTGTCACCTTCATTCCTCTAGGTGATCCTATCGTATATATAGCGCTGTGTATTGTGTTTTTTCTTGTTATCCGTACTCGGCGTTTTTCATCATTCTTGTCCTATTCTTAGCCTCGTCGGTGCATTATGGAGTAATGTGTTTGGTTCCCTTTTCAACCATACTCTGTGATCACCTCATCTGTTCCTGTTATCTTCGTGGTGGGCTTTCCCTAGCCCCGATTTAAACATTGATTGTGTGTTACTGTGTAGTGTTGCATTATGGAGTAATGTGTTTTGTTTCCCACTCAACCGTACTCTGTAATAGCCTCGTTTGTTCCTGTCACCTTTTTGGTGGGTTTTGTTTTTCTTCCTTGCCTGGTCTAAACATTAAGTAGCGTTGCGTTATGGAGTATGTGTTTTGTTTCCCACTCAATTGTACTCTGTAATGGCCTCATTTGTTCCTGTCACCTTCATAGTGTTTTTTTTTTTTTTCTCTCTCTTCCTTTGCCCCGATCTACGCATTATTTGTGTATTTTTGAGTAGTGTGTTTTTACCTGTAACCGTGCTCAGTATTTTTCCCATCTGTGCCCTGGTTAGGTATTTTCTGTGGGATATAGAGTGTTGTATTTGTTTCTTTTTTTTTTTTTTGTCTGCCCTTGCACTCTGTATTTGTTCATGGTCTATGTGTTTTTCTTTTTTCCCCTCTGCTTCTCTCCCTCCGGTCCGGCCTCCCTTCCACCCACCCTTGGTGGTGGTGGTTGTGGTGGTGGTGGTGGTGGTGGTGGTGGGGGGTTCGGATGTTTCAGGTCGTTCGGAGCCCGACCGTGAGGGGGAGGCTCTGTCACCATGGGATGAGACGCCGGGTTCCGGCGCTCAGACCATATCCCTTCTCATCCCTGCCTCTCATTGGGCAGCGTCTCAGCGGGTTCCCAGCTGTCAGTGTTACGGGACAGCTGGGGCCCAATTAATCCTCATCAGCTGAGGCGCTGCTAATGAGGATAAAAAGGAGCAGCTTTGATCATTCGGGGCTGCGACTTAAGCACTGTTAGACTGGAACCCTTACGTCCGATGCCAGTCCTCTTCTCATCTGGCAGCATTACTTGTGAGTGTTACCCTGTTAAGAGTATTTGTGCCTTGGTACCCCTACGCCTGGTGCCAGCTCTCTGCTCGCCTACTGTGTAACTTATGAGTGACATCTTGTACGAGTACTTGTGTCTTGGAGTCCGTATGTCCGGTGCCAGCTCTCTACTCGTCTGGCTGCATAACCTGTGAGTGTTACCCGCTGTGAGTTCTCATACTTTGGTACCCCTATGCCTGGTGCCAACTGTCTACTCCGGTGCTGTACTACTCGTGAGTGTTACATTGTATGAGTATCTGTGCTTTCCTTATCCCTCACCCTTGTCATCAATAAAACATCACAACTCACTGGCTTGCCCTTGGCTCTCACTGTGTGGCTCCCCAGAGCCACACGTAACACAAGCATGTTAAAGGTAAAGGCTATAAGACCATCTCCAAGCAGCTTGATGTTCCTGTGACTACAGTTGCACATATTATTCAGAAATTTAAGATCCACAGCACTGTAGCCAACCTCCCTGGACGTGGCCACAGGAGGAGACGGATAATACAAATGGTAACAAAAGAGCCCAGAACAAACTCTAAACACATTCATGGTGAACTTCAAGGTCAAGGTACATCAGTGTCAGATCGCACCATCCGTCGTTGTTTGAGCCAAAATGGACTTCATGGGAGACGACCAAGGAGGACACCACTGTTGAAAACAAATCATAAAAAAGCCAGACTGGAATTTTCCAAACTGCATGTTGACAAGCCATAAAGCTTCTGGGAGAATGTCCTATGGACAGACGAGACAAAACTGGAACTTTGTGGCAAGGCACATCAGCTCTATGTTCACAGACGCAAAAATGAAGCATACCAAGAAAAGAACACTGTCCCTACTGTGAAACATGGAGGAGGTTCTGTTATGTTCTGGGGCTGCTTTGCTGCATCTGACACAGGGGGTCTTGAATCTGTGCAGGTTACAATGAAATCTCAAGACTATCAAGGTATTCTAGAGAGAAATGTGCTGCCCAGTGTCAGACAGCTTGGTCTCAGTCACAGGTCATGGGTCTTGCAACAGGATAATGACCCAAAACACACAGCTAAAAACACCCAAGAATGGCTAAGAGCGAAACATTGGACTATTCTAAAGTGGCCTTCTATGAGCCCTGATCTAAATCCTATTGAACATCTGTGGAAGGAGCTGAAACATGCCATCTGGAGAAGGCACCCTTCAAACCTGAGACAAATGGAGCAGTTTGCTCATGAGGAGTGGGACAAAATACCTGCTGAGAGGTGCACAAGTCTCACTGACAGTTACAGAAATTGTTTGATTGCAGTGATTGCCTCAAAAGGTTGTGCAACAAAATATTAAGCTAAGGGTACTATCACTTTTGTCCAGGCCTGTTTCATGAGTTTGTTTTTTAAAATAATTCTGTTGAACCACAATTCAAAAGCATCGTCCCATTTTCATTGGTTAATTTTCATAGAATTTTTATTTATTACCACTTTTGTCAGATTCAAGTTATTTCTGTGACCATTGTGGGTTTTTCTTTCATTAATAGAGTGGTACCAACAATTTTGTCCACATGTGTATTAGGTTTAGTGAGCAATCACTTTTTCCACACAGGGCCATGTAGGTATGGATATTTTTTTACCCTTAATAATAGACACTTTCATTTAAAAAATGCATTTTGTGTTTACTTGTGTTATCTTTGTCTAATATTTAAATTTGTTTGATGATGTGAAACATTTAAGTGTGACAAACATACAAAAAAATGAGAAATCAGGAAGGGGACAAACACTTTTTCACACCACTATAGGTTATTATCTTGGATAAAATCACTGAGCAGAAAACTCTTATTTAAAAGTGATCGAATATTAAAAAGAACCATATTGAGGATCACTGGTGTAGTCTTGTCTGGTCAAGGTGGGTTTTATTAACAGCGATTCATCTGAGGTTATTGATGTTGCAGGTTTTACAGGTGGGATACTTCTTATGTATGTGTCTGGTGTTTACTATAACAGGAATATATCTGTGTCTGGAGGGGGGTGTGATGTTGGGTTTAAATACTTTTATTTGTGAAGTGCGGTGTTGTGATGGCCACTTCTTCTCCCGCCACTGCACTGCCCCATAAACACCAGGGGGCATCCATTTTATGGCCTCTTGCTGATGCCTCTGCCTGGTGGCTGTATTGTGTGGCCATTGTGTTAATATAGCTGAGTTCGCCCTTTCACCTGGTCTCATCATTCCTCAAAGGTATTTACAGACAACATTTTGGTGACAAGGACAAACTACGGAGATGTGTTTAACACCACTTTGTCCCTTCCTGGAGCTCCTGGGCAAGCCGCCTGTGCCTGGCCAAGATATTTTGCGGCTTTCCAAAATTACATTGTCGCACTCGACCTGGATGAGCTAAATAAGCTAAGAGCACATGCGCTCCTTGTACATAATTTGGGAATTGAGGGCCAGTGTTTCCTGCGTACACTTGGGGCTTCAGATTTGTGTGAGGACGTAGTCGAGTTGCTAGTGCACCATTTTCACACTCTGGACAGCGTGACTGTCCGGAGGATTAGGTTCTGACAATGACACCAGGGAATGGGTGAACTTGTTGGAGGAGGAAATGGTACGTGACCAGCTGGCGGAGCACACAACCAGCGCTGCTTACGAGTTAGGCTACTCATGGTGCCAAGTGGCTTAACATTAGCCAGGGCTATCGAACTAGCTCTCCAAGTGGAGACCACAGACAAGCTAGCTTCGGAGCTAAAGTGCCATCAGTCACAACGGCAACTGGAGTCTACTGCCGCGGCATTAGTAGCAGACCCTGATAATGAGGATAGCTTGACTGACGACAACACGGACATCAGTGCTGTCAGCTGAAGGTCTGCCCAGGGAAAAACCCTTCTGCATGGGCTAGGGGTCTGTGAAGCACCAATACAAGGCTAGGGATTGCCTGGCTAGAGGGAAGCGCTGTGGCAAGTGTGGACGCTTCAACCATTATGCCAGGGTGTGCCACATGTCTGAGCCGGAGAGCCCACGGAGAAAAACAACTTCACCCACCCCGACAACTGTCCACTCAGTGTCTTCGAGTATCAACGGGTACACATTCTGCAACATGATGCTGGATGGTGAGGCGATACCGCTGCTGATCAACATGGGGGCAGAGGGATCGTTATTAAATTGGGCGACGGTGAGGAAATTTTTCCCCCACTACAGAATAAGAGGTAACCCAGTGCCACTCTACGGCTATAGAGATGGCAGGCTGTTCACGGTTGGAACACTGGAGTTAACGGTTTGGTACAAGTCGGCGGTGATGGCTGATTTCACATTCCATGTGAAGGCCCGAAGCGACAACATCATGGGCTGCGACATGTTTTATGGACTGGGATTCCCCATTAAAGATGACACTGGGGAAGAGTGGTCTGGTTGTGGCAAGTGGAACCATCTGGTTCCGGTGGTGGAGGACGACGCTGTGTGGGATGCTTAAAGGAGCCACGCATGATCTGGATGAGTACACGGACACTGTGAACTCATATATCCACTTTTGTGAAGAGAACATTCTTCCATCACGCACCAGGGTGAGTTACTCTAATGACAAACCCTGGTTCACAGCTAAGCTCAGACAGATCAGGAAGGAGAAGGAAGCAGCGCTGAAAAGTGGAGACAGGGACTGCTACAGGGAGGTTAAATACCGGTTTAACAGAGAGCTGAAGAGGGCTAAATCTGTGTACTCAGAGAGACTCCAGCAGCAGTTCACTGCTAATGATTCGGCTTCCGTGTGGAGAGGACTGAGGCAGATCACCAACTATCGGCCTCAGGCTCCTAAAGGTCAGGATGACAAAGCCCTTTGTCAGAGACTGTCCCAACACTATGCCCGTTTTGACACCTCGTCATCTGTGTCCAACTCCCCCCCTCCCTCCAGCTCCACAGCCTCCACATTCCCTACTTCATTTAAGGCACCCCCCCCCACCTCCCCCCCTCCCCTTATCATCAGTGAGCAGGATGTGCTCAAACAGTTCTCCAGACTGAACCCGCGCAAGGCCCCCGGCCCAGACGGCGTGTCTCCCTCCACCCTGAGACTCTGTGCGAAACAGCTGGCTCCTGTATTCACAGACATTTTTAACACCTCCCTTAAGTTATGCCACGTGCCATCCTGCCTCAAATCCTCCACCATCATCCCTGTCCCCAAGAAGCCACGGATCACTGGACTTAATGACTACAGACCTGTAGCGCTCACCTCTGTAGTCATGAAGTCCTTTGAGCGCCTGGTCCTGTCCCACCTCAAGTCCATCACCACCCCTCTCCTGGACCCGCTGCAGTTTGCCTACCGAGCCAACAGGTCTGTAGACGATGCAGTCAACCTGGCCCTCCACTCCATCCTGCAGCACCTGGACTCCCCGGGAACCTACGCCAGGATCCTGTTTGTGGACTTCAGCTCTGCATTCAACACCATCCGCCCCGCTCTGCTCCGGGACAAGCTGTCCCTGCTCAACGTGCCTGACTCCCTCTGCAGGTGGATCATCGACTTCCTGACGGACCGGAGGCAGCATGTGCGGCTGGGAAAGACTGTCTCAGACTATACTAGCATCAGCACCGGATCACCCCAGGGCTGTGTACTTTCCCCCCTACTCTTCTCCCTTTACACCAACTCCTGCACCTCCAGCCACCAGTCTGTCAAGTTGATCAAGTTTGCGGACGACACCACCCTCATCGGACTCATCTCCAACGGCGACGAGTCCGCCTACAGGAGAGAGGTGGCCCAGCTGGCGTCCTGGTGCAGCAATAACAACCTGCAGCTGAACGCTCTGAAGACAGTGGAGATGATTGTAGACTTCAGGAAAGTCACTACTCCTCTGCCCCCCCTCACCCTCTCAGGCTCTCCCATCACCACTGCTGATTCCTTCCGCTTCCTAGGCACTACCATCACCAGGGACCTCAAATGGGAGCTGACCATCAGCTCACTCATCAAAAAAGCCCAGCAGAGGATGTTCTTCCTGCGGCAGCTGAGGAAGCTCAAGCTACCCACCAAGATGTTAGTGCAGTTCTACACAGCCATCATCGAGTCCATCCTCACCACCTCCATAACCGTGTGGTACGCAGGAGCCACTGCCAGGGACAGACTAAGGCTGCAGCGCGTCGTGCGCACTGCTGAGAAGGTGATCGGCTGCAAGCTCCCATCTCTCCAGGATCTGTACATCTCCAGGACCCGGAGGCGTGCTGGCCGGATCATAGCCGATCCCTCACACCCTGGTCACGTACTGTTTGCCCCCCTCCCCTCTGGTAGAAGACTTCGGTCCATCCAGACTAAAACCTCCCGTCACATGAACAGCTTCTTCCCCTCTGCCATTAGACTGCTGAACACTAAGTGACTCTCGTGCACCATGTACAGCAGCTCAACCAGACTCATATCAATCATCACTGTTTTCTTCCTGCATTACCGACTGCACTATATAGTTCTCCACAGTATCTGCTGCTGGCTAATATATATTTTAACTGTTGACCAGTATCACTTAATCTTATCCTACACTTTATTACATGTATAGTTTATTTCTCTTATCTTATCATGTTTAATGTTGCAGCATTGTACCGAGACAAATTCCTAGTTTGTGTACTACATGAACAATGGCAATAAACCTGATTCTGATTCTGATTCTGATTCTGATTCTGAGGGTTTACAGGGCACCACGGCAGTCAAGCAGGACCAGCATCACTCAAGTTCGACGCAGGAGGGTCTCAGTGCCGGCGCTCGGGGTATCATAGGAGAGGGTACCGAGCGTGGCAACGGGGCGCCTGCGTCAATGAGTGACGCTGACGAGCTAGACCCAGATTCCCCCGGAGCTTGCCCACAGAGGGCTGGAGGATCCGGAGCTACAACGGCGACTGCTGCAGCAGCTTTAAAAGAGGTCGGGGCCAGACCGACAGGCACAGAACAGCACCGAACAGCACCGCTGCAGGCCGAGCAGAGCTCCTCTGAAAGTTATGGACCTGGTACGGGCTCGAGGGGAGGGACGTCCACGCAGATGCTGGCCAAACGACAGCCAGGGGAACACCAGGAGTGGTTGCACATCGTGGCTAAGTGAGGCGGAGCCAACTTTCAGCTGTTGGACAGCTCGTGGAGGCACGTCAATGAGTTGCGGCATGCCCAGGAGGAGGCTTCGGTTGGTAGGTCCAGACAAGAGAGGCAGTCAATCGATCAATCAATCAACTTTATTTATAAAGCACTTTAAAAGCAACATTCACTACACAAAGTGCTGTACAGCAAGAAAACATAAAAGCAGGAAGCAGGGCACTAACACAAAAACAATATAGAACCACAGTCAAAACAAAATAAAATAAAATAAATGGTAAAAATTAATTAATCAATTAATTAATTAATTGATTAATTGATTAATTAAATAACTCCATTTCATTCAATAAAATCAATGTCTCACACTGGATCGAAGGCCAGGGAGTAAAAGTGTGTTTTAAGACGGGTTTTAAAAATGGACAGTGAAGGTGCCTGTCTGATGTCCCAGGGTAAATCATTCCATAACCTGGGTGCCATGTTCGAAAAGGCTCTGTCCCCTCTGAGCTTCCGCCTTGCCTTTGGCACCCCCAGAAGCAGCTGTTCAGCTGACCTGAGGAACCGGGTGGGAGCGTAGGGTTGCAGAAGCTCAGAGAGGTAAGGCGGAGCAAGACCGTTCAAGGATTTAAAGACAAATAAAAGAATTTTAAAATGAACTCTAAAACACATGGGCAGCCAGTGGAGTGAAGCTAAGATGGGTGTGATGTGATCTCTTCCACGAGTACCTGTTAAAAGATGAACTGCAGCATTTTGAACCAGCTGCAGATGCGAAAGAGATGACTGGCTGACACAGGTGTAAAATGTGTTACAGTAATCCAGCAGAGATGAAACAAAAGAATGGATTACTGTTTTACTTTTGTTAAACACCTGAGATGAAAGATGATGGATTTTAACACGGAACGAATCTGAGTATCTAATTTAAAATCACTGTCCATGATAAAACCAAGGTTCCTAACTGTGGATTTCACGAAAGGAGTGAGGGGGCTCAAGTTTACAGGAGGGGACCCACAGGGGCCACTAGGTCCAAACACCATCACTTCTGTCTTCTTATCATTAAAATTTAGAAAGTTTAGGGCCATCCAAGACTTGATGTCTTCAATGCATGCCAGGAGTGGGTTTACTGATGAGGCAGCTTTTTGTTTTAAAGGGAGATATATCTGACAGTCATCAGCATACAGGTGGAAGGAGATACCATGCTTTTTAAAAATGGAACCTAGCAGATGTACAAAAAAAAAAAAAAAACCATTGGCCCTAGAATTGACCTCTGTGGGACCCCGTATGGCAGAGGAGCAGAAGAAGATTCAGACCTAGAGATGTTAACTTTAAAACTCCTATCTGCCAGATAGGACCTAAACCAATTGAGAGGAGTGGCACAAATGCCCATTAGGTGCTGCAAACTGGAAATTAAAACATGATGGTCCACTGTGTCAAAGGCAGCAGTTAATTCAAGCAACACAAGAACAGCATATTCACCTGAATCACATGCTAAGAGGATATCATTAAAAAACTCTTAACAAGGCTGTTTCTGTGCTATGAAGAGCTTTGAAACCAGATTGTAAAACCTCCAAAATACCGTGTTCATCCAGAAAACACTTCAACTGCATATAGACAATTTTCTCTAAAATTTTTGAGAGTAATGGCAGCTTGGAAATAGGCCTAAAATTTGCCAATATGGTATGATCAAGACCAGGTTTCTTAATCAAGGGCTGCACTACTGCATGTTTAAAATTGGCAGGCACCACACCAGATGACAGGCTGCTGTTCAAGAAGGTGAGAACTGATTGGCCTATACTGTGAAGCACCGCTTTAAAAAGTCTAGGAGGGACAGCATCACAGGGAGACCCTGAGGGCTTAATGTGGCCAACCATGTCCTCTAACGATGACAGTCACAGGTTCAAACTGATTAAAAACAGCAGAACAAGGGACAGAGACGGAGGGATCAGAGGCAGGAGCTGAGCTGAGAGCCCTGGTGGTGGCCACCTTATCAATAAAAAAGTGCATAAAATCATTGCATAACTCAGAGGAGGCCTCCAGTCAGTCTGTGGGGTATTATGAACAGCCAATCAAGTTAAATAAAACACGTTGATTATGACAATATGAGCAAAATATTCACTTTTTGCCTGCTTGACAGTATTTTGATACTGATGCCAGCAGTCTTTTAAAATCTGCAGTGACACCTGCAGTTTGTCCTTCTTCCACTTGCGTTCAGCTCTGCGGCACTCCTGTCTGACTGCACGAGTTCTGTCATTGAACCACGGCTCAGGTTTGGATTGAGGCTGCTTGGTTTTCAGTGGAGCCACAGAGTCCAAGATGGTTTGGCAGGAGGAGTGAAACCAAGAGCTGAGTTCCTCCACAGATGAGATGGAGCCGGGAGGGACACAGAGCTGGTCAGAAGCAGCGGAAAACTGACCAGCAGTGGAAGGGTTAAAAACCCGGCAGCGCTGAGCAGGAGCGCGAATTTTAGCTGCAGTGCGTGACAGATCAGCCTCAAATAATACAGGCATATGGGGGACAATACAGTGTCACAGATTTCTAAATTAAAAACAGACAGGCCATACAAGAGGACAAGCTCTAACGTGTGTCCGTGCTCGTGAGTAGCACCACCAGTCACAGACTGCACCAGATTTAGAGAATCAATGATCTTTAAAAAGTCTTTCACCAGCGGCTTATCAGGACAACACACATGTATGTGAAAATCTCCAATGATAAGAACACAATCATAATTTGTAACAATACCAGCCAAGAAATTTGCAAGGTCATTTAAAAAGTCTTTATTATATTTGGGTGGTCTGTATATGACAGCACACAGTAGCGGGTTTGAGGGACCCACCTCAAAGAAAGTCGGTTCAAAGCTGGAGAATGGAGAGGATAAAAAGCACTGCTTAGATTTATAGTCATTTTTGTAAACGGTTGCTGTTCCTTCTCCTCGTCCTGATGTCCGCGGGGAATTAAAATAACAGTAACCTGGGGGTAAAACTTTGGACAGAGCAAAGAATTCACCCACAGTCTGCCAGGTCTCCGTAGCAAAAAAGAAATCCAGTTCCTGGCAGCTGATGAAATCCTTCAGGATGTAAGTTTTATTTGCCAGCGATCTGGCATTTACCAGGCCAATCCTGGCTGGAACTGGAGCCTGGGCCTCAGCAGAACAGGAAACGCGGTGCAGTGGTCTCAGGTGCCAGGGATTTACCCCACACTGGCGAGGCCGGGGAGAGTAGCAGCACCGGGGCCGGATCACCTCACCAAGGCCAGTCACAGGGACCAGGTAGGCATCAGCAGGATCCAGGGAATGCCAGGACACAGAAACCCGGGGATATAATCCGCCTGGAGTCTGGGGAACAGGGAAGGAATGTGCCAGGCGGGCCTTCAGTTTTACCAGCCGAGCGCTGTGTTTCCCACGGTGACGGTGAGGCCTCCGCCTCCGCCTTCGTTTGGAG
Source organism: Pholidichthys leucotaenia (assembly GCA_020510985.1). Lineage (NCBI taxonomy): Eukaryota > Metazoa > Chordata > Actinopteri > Cichliformes > Pholidichthyidae > Pholidichthys > Pholidichthys leucotaenia. The sequence continues at coordinate 190,661,649 of CM035849.1, read as the reverse complement.
AAAGGGGCTGAGGCCCGATACAGGTAAGACGGGATATCTGACAGGAGTGGAGGCTTCTGTCCACCACAATCAAACGATATAAGATCCTTGGCAGGAAGCCTAATATCCAACAATAGTTTGGCAGTCGTACACCAGAGAGAACTTGATTTCTTGAATGCCAATGGTTAAAAACAGTAAAAAAAAAACCAAGCAAAGCTGTCAGAGACAGGCGGTCAGCCCCATACACTGGTGCCATCTTGCCAAGTTGTCAAAGTAAGCAATCTATAGCAAAGAGAAGAAGCACTCTTGTCTATGAGGTCAGCTGTGACCCGGGGGCATGCTGCTTCCAAGGGCGGGTCTACTGAGGGGCTGTCCTGGGCCCCCCACAAGCCGGTTCTACCCCTTTGTGCCAGGAGGAAAGTAGTGTGGTTTTGAAATAAAAGAAAAGCTCTAACGTTCACGTGTTTGTGTAAAAAAAAAAAAATGTAAAATGTGATTCTGGGTGTATTTTTATTTTAGGAGCACAGCAATGTTCTATGTTACCGATGGACCTTTAGCTAGTTTACATGTGGCAGAATAACCCACCTTGCCGTGCGGGGTGGAACGGTAGTCAACCTGTTCCCCCTAGCTTAGGTTTGTTGTGTGAATGTGATAGGCCTTTTAGTGATTTCAGTTCTAGTTTTCTTAATGCGTGATTCGGGTCCTAAATTTGGGAGGATCTCAATTGTATGTGCAGTTTTGGACTTTCTATGGGGGAGAGGGGTGTGATGTTGGGTTTAAATACCTTTTTTGTGAAGTGCAGTGTAGTCGCAGCCACTTGCTCTTCCGCCGCTGCACCGCCCCATAAATACCAGGGGGCATCTATTTTATGGTCTCTTGCAGATGCCCCTGCCTGGTGGCTGTATTGTGTGGCCAGTGTGTTAATAAAACTGAGTTCGCCCATTCACCTGGTCTTATCATTCCTAAAAGGTATTAACAGACATAACAGGGGGGCTGATGGAGACAGGAGGTGAATAACAGTTTGTAGTGGACAGGTCCGAGGGGGCGTGGTCAGCAGGCAGAGAAGGTGAGCATGTAGATGGCTTTAGTCAATAAGATAAAAAAAAAAAAAAAATTGGACAGAATGAAAAGTATTGTCCTTTCAAACACGGGAGCCCAGTCTATTTGGGTGGATGCCGCCTGTCTTAAACAATGATGGATGGTTCCCAAAAAAATTTAAATTGTCAATAAAAACTGCATTAAAGGATGGGCATATTGATTGCAGCCAGGTATTGAAACTTAATGTTCTGCTAAAACGATTGCTGCATCTTCCAAAAGGAGCAAGAGGTCCAGAAATAAAAGCATGTTTGCTGCAGTTTTTAAGAACATTTAAGAGCCTTCTAAAATCACCTTTTAAGATCTCAGATGATTTGCTGGGAATGTCATTACAGCCGATGTGGATGATGAAAGTTTGAATATAGGACTTTTCATCCAGCAGATTAAGTAACAGAGCGATAATGTCAGCAATCCTAGTGCCTAGGAAGCACTGGGTCATGGTGTACCTGGTTCTAATGTTCCTCACGATGGAGTCACCGATCGTCAGGGCAGTCAGGAGAGGCTCCAGCGGGAGAGACTTCGCCGATGAGGGGCACGGCTGTAGCAGCAGAGGGACCTGGAGCCGCTGCTCAGCACCACACTCCTGCAGCCTGATAGACTCCGGGGCCAGAGTAAAATTCACCTCCGCCTGTACAGTTTTTGCCTGAGTTTTTGAGGTGGGAACTGATCTTGATAGTGGCCAGAGGGACACCACTGAAGGAGCCGGAGGACCGTAGTCAGCAACCAGAGGAGGAAAATCCTGCAGATCGAAAATATTAAATCGATTCTCCAGTGGAAGTGGACAGGCGGAAAGATGCCGGCTTCCAGCTAGCCCCTGGCCCTTGCTGTGTGCCCCGATGAAGATCCAGGGCTCTGGGTGTCGGGGAATGGAGCTAACCGGGTCTTTAGGTCTAGCTTCAAGCTGGAGCCAATGGTCAACAGTGGCGATAGGAGCAGCAGCTGGAAGAGAAGCCAACAGGGTCGGTGCAGAGGCCGCCACAGATGAGAGGAAGCCGGGCCAGCCAGAGATGCAGCAGCGGTGAGCATACTGGAATCAACGGGCTGCTGCTCACCACAGCAGCCTCCACTGGTACTGTGTCTGCTAGCTGAGTGCTAGTCAGAGTAGATTGAGTTTGGCTGAGAATGACTATATCCAGGTGAATCTCAGCTTCCTGGATCTTGTAAAGGTTGGATTTTCTTTGTTCCAGCTCGATTATCTTTTTACTGAGGATGTCACAGCCATTAGAGCTGGGCAAAGAGGTGAGTGGAGCCATAACCCAGTTCACTAGCCAAAGAATTCGCTGAAGCAAACTAACAGAAATAGCAGAAGTCCATGGCTAGACGAAAGGTCTTGCAGGATCCAACTGCACTGAGGGATGAAGCCCCCTGAAAAGACCTCCGCTAAGCCTCTCCAAAAGACCCCTCATCGAAATTGTCCCTTGGTTTTTATAGACAACAGTCACATGTCCTCCCTGTAGGCTGGCTGATGAAACTTTGGTCCAGGATGTTACAACTTTGGGAGGAAGTTGGTCCATATTTGGTCTCCCCATCCTGTCTTGAAGATGTCATCATGTCTCCGATGTGGAACTGGTCTTGGCTGGTCTGGATCAAGATGGCTGATGGGGCTTCCTCAGGAATTTGACCATATATGGGCTGCCGGTCAGAGTGAGCTTCCAAGCTGCTGTTTTACACCGTGGCTATACAGTGGGTCCTTTGTTTGAGGTGCCCTTGAAGACTTGGATTCAGCAGAGTGTAGAGAGAGCGTGAAGTAAAGGTGACTTGGGTTCACAGTGAGGCCTTATTGTCACAAGCCACAAAAGGCCAAAAAGGTTTTTGCTAATGTCACTCTCTCAGCAGGTGCTAAGGGTAAAAAGTGCAAGCTTTTTGAATAAACACTCACTGCGCCAAAAATAATGCATCAAATTCACTGTTGTAATCAGTTATTGACCTAGTAAAGGCTGTAATAACCTCATCCAAAGTATTCAACTTTGCACCTTATTTTTTGAAAATTGCATATTTTATGCTTTTGTCATTGAAAAATTGGGGGTTTTATGACAAAATGGAAAGCACCTCGCTCTGCCAAGGCGAGGCGCTGTGCTTGTTCCTGTGGTAATCGTATCATCGCTTCCTGTGTTGCTGGCTGCCTGTGTGGCTTGATCTGTGGTTAGCTCTCTTCATTCTCCTGAGGATTTTGCCTTTAATTGTATTTTAATCATTTTTTTCCTTCTACCGTTAGCTCGCACTTCTGTTTATCAAGCGTCTTGCACCTGTGTGCGCACTCAGTGTCATCTAATCACCCTCTTTAGCCTTCTATTCACCTTTCATCTGTGTTTTTGTTAGCTTTGGGTTAACCACTATGAAAATATTGGCTTTAAAAATATGTAAATAGTTCATCACGTACGCAACATTAGAGTGAAAACCCACAAAGTTAGACTGAAAGAAAAAGTAGAACCCCAAAACTTTGCAAAAATACCCATATATAGATTACTTCTCTTTCACTCCCCTGTCACACAGGTCAGCACCCACACAGCCTGTGTTTTTTCATTCTCTTTTTTTTTTCTCTCTCTCACACACACACACACACACACACACACACACACACACACACACACACACACACACACACACACACACTAGTCAACTCCTTTTGTTCAAAATTCACGAATACCAGAAAAAATCACAAACAACAATTTTACAACCTGCTCTTTCTGCCTCCGCGGAGAACTCTCTCCTTTTTTTCTTCCACACCGGAGCAGATTACACAGAGACAAAACAGCCCAGACTGCAGTAGCTTTTATCTAAAACTCACAAAATAAAATATTTCAACGGTCATGTTAACTCCTACGCTGTGTGCCTGGATTCTTGTGGATTCTTATCCGTTTCTCCATGATCTACAGATTTCTCGCTCTCCTCCAGTAGTGCCTGGACCATCACCGGTGCCTGTTTAAAAGGGGATTCACTGAAATAACGTTGTGTTAATGCCAATCTGTCTTGTATAATTATTTTTGCCTTGCGTTTTTTACCCTTTTGAATAACCAACATTCTCTAGAGAAACAAGGGCATCATAGAAATTTATTAACAACCACTTAGTGGCGCTATATGTTTTGTTAATTATTTTTATATAGACACATTTAGGGCGGGACTCTTATCCATCATGGAAACTTTGATGGACATCAGACAAGATTTGCTTGAGTTACAGCTGTCTGATGTTGCAAGAGGCGGAGTCAAACTTTGCCATGGTGTCGTGGCCACACCTTGTGCGATTGCAACTCATATTTGATAACTTTTATTGGTCAATGCCTATAGATGCCGCCATGTGAAAATGAGTTCAATGAAAGCAGCCCCCTAGGAGAAGTTTGCTCAAATACGAGTGGTGCAGTACTTCCCGTGAGCAGTAGGTGGTGCTATAGGTTTTGTCAACCATTTTTATGTAGAAGATTGCGGAGTCGCACTCATATCCATCTTAGAAAATTTGGTGAAAATCAGATGAAGTTTGTCCAAGTTACAACTTTCTGATGTTCCATCGCGAGGAGTCAACCTTTGCCATGTCGCCATGGCAACACTTCCCCGTCAGTTATGTGTTGCTCACCCATATAGGACTACATATGACAGTCACCTCAACCTATGTTCCAGATTTCATGACTCCAGGTTGTTCCCAACCCTCCCAACAAGATCACAGATTGAATGCCGAGGAGGGCATGTCCATGGTAACAGCAGTGACACCATGTTAAAGGTGATGTGCAGTTATGATCAAACAGGTGGTCTGATAACCTTCAGAAAATTTCATGTCATTCTGCTAAGCGGCACATGAGCAATAAATAAAACAGTTTTCAGCAGTTCTTCCTTTAACCACTTGGTGACGCTACATCTTTTGTCAAATAATTTTTTTTTTATATAGACACGTTTAAGGCAGGATTATTATCCATCATGGAAACTTTGATTGACATCATACAAGATTTCTCGAGTTACAGCTGTCTGATGTTGTAATGGGGGGAGAAAAACTTCACCATGGTGTTATGGTCACACCTTTTGAGACTGCGACTCACAGGTATTGACCAACTTTTATTGGTCAATACCTATCGATGCCGTCATGTGAAAATTAGTTCAATGGGAGTAGGCCCCTAGGAGAAGTTTGTTCAAATGCGAGTGGCGCAGTACTTCCTGTGAGCAGTAGGTGGTGCTATAAGTTTTGTCAACCATTTTTATGTAGAAGATTGCGGGGTCACACTCATATCCATCTTAGAAAATTTGGTGAAAATCAGATGAAGTTTGTGTAAGTTGCAACTTTTCGATGTTCCATGGGGAGGAGTCAACCTTCACCATGTCACCATGGCAACACTTCCCCATCAGTTATGTGTTGCTCACCCATATAGGACTACATATGACAGTCACCTCAACCTATTTTCCAGATTTCATGATTCCAGGTTGTTCACAACCCTCCCAACAAGATCACGGATTGAATGCCGAGGAGGGCATGTCCATGGTAACAGCAGTGACACCATGCTAAAGGTGATGTGCAGTTATGATCAAACAGGTGGTCTGATAACCTTCAGAAAATTTTGCGTCATTCTGCCAAGCGACACATGAGCAATAAATAAAACAGTTTTCAGCAATACTTCCTTTAACCACTTGGTGACGCTACATCTTTTGTCAAATATTTTTTTTTATATAGACATGTTTAGGGCAGGATTATTATCCATCATGGAAACTTTGATTGACATCATACAAGATTTCTCGAGTTACAGCTGTCTGATGTTGTAATGGGCTGAGAAAAACTTCACCATGGTGTCATGGCCACACCTTCTGAGACTGCGACTCACATTAAATAACTTTTATTGGTCAATACCTATTGATGCCGTCATGTGAAAATGAGTTCAATGGGAGTAGGCCCCTAGGAGAAATTCGTTCAAATGCGAGTGGCGCAGTACTTCCCGTGAGCAGTAGGTGGTGCTATAGGTTTTGTCAACCATTTTTATGTGGAAGATTGTGGGGTCGCACTCATATCCATCTTAGAAAATTTGGTGAAAATCAGATGAAGTTTGTGTAAGTTGCAACTTTTCGATGTTCCATGGCGAGGAGTCAACCTTCGCCATGTCACCATGGCAACACGTACCTCTGCTACTTCACGTACCTCTGCTACTTCTGCTTGTCAACTGAGAGGTCCTTCCCCCTGTAAGTGCACTGTTATGCTTCAGACAACAAAAAAAAGGAAAATGTCAAAAATTGAATAAAAATAGCTCAATGTTTTTTTCATTTTCCAAAGGGAAAAAAAAAACTGGAGAGAATGAAAATATTGGCTTTAAAAATATGTAAATAGTTCATCACGTACGCAACATTAGAGTGAAAACCCACAAAGTTAGACTGAAAGAAAAAGTAGAACCCCAAAACTTTGCAAAAATACCCATATATAGATTACTTCTCTTTCACTCCCCTGTCACACAGGTCAGCACCCACACAGCCTGTGTTTTTTCATTCTCTTTTTTTTTCCTCACACACACACACACACACACACACACACACACACACACACACACACACACAGGGCCCACACAGAAATGCTTCTTTCTCCATTATCTCCACAAGGTCGGACATACACACATACACTGTTACTGCAGCGTGAAGGTCCTTCCATTTTTTCTACACTGCCATGGCGCACACACACACACACACACACACACACACACACACACACACACACACACACACACACACTAGTCAACTCCTTTTACTCAAAATTCACAAATACCAGAAAAAATCACAAACAACAATTTTACAACCTGCTCTTTCTGCCTCCACGGAGAACTCTCTCTTTTTTTTCTTCCACACCGGAGCAGATTACACAGAGACAAAACAACCCAGACTGCAGTAGCTTTTATCTAAAACTCACAAAATAAAATATTTCAACGGACATGTTAACCCCTCCGCTGTGTGCCTGGATTCTTGTGGATTCTTACCCATTTCTCCACGATCTACAGATTTCTTGCTCTCCTCCAGTAGTGCCTGGACCATCACCGGTGCCTGTTTAAAAGGGGATTCACTGAAATAACGTTGTGTTAATGCCAATCTGTCTTGTATAATTATTTTTGCCTTGCATTTTTTACCCTTTTGAATAACCAACATTCTCTAGAGAACCATTTGGTGGCACTATATGTTTAGTTAATTATTTTTATATAGACACATTTAGGGCGGGACTCTTATCCATCATGGAAACTTTGATGGACATCAGACAAGATTTGCTTGAGTTACAGCTAGAAAATTTGGTGAAAATCAGATGAAGTTTGTGTAAGTTGCAACTTTTCAATGTTCCATGGCGAGGAGTCAACCTTCACCATGTCGCCATGGCAACACTTCCCTGACAGTTATGTGTTGCTCACCCATATAGGACTACATATGACAGTCCCCTCAACCTATTATATTTTTTTATATAGATACGTTTAGGGCAGGATTATTATCCATCATGGAAACTTTGATTGACATCATACAAGATTTCTCAAGTTACAGCTGTCTGATGTTGTAAGGGGCGGAGAAAAACTTCACCATGGTGTTGTGGCCACACCTTTTGAGACTGCGACTCACATTAAATAACTTTTATTGGTCAATGCCAATCGATGCCGTCATGTGAAAATTAGTTCAATGGGAGTAGGCCCCTAGGAGAAGTTTGTTCAAATGCGAGTGGTGCAGTACTTCTTGTGAGCTGTAGGTGGTGCTATAAGTTTTGTCAACCATTTTTATGTAGAAGATTGCGGGGTCGCACTCATATCCATCTTAGAAAATTTGGTGAAAATCAGATGAAGTTTGTGTAAGTTGCAACTTTTCGATGTTCCATGGGAAGGAGTCAACCTTCACCATGTCGCCATGGCAACACTTCCCTGTCAGTTGTGTTGCTCACCTATCAGTTCACGTACCTGGGGTCCACGATCAGCAACAACCTCTCCTTTGATACAGAGATTGACAAGAGGATTGGAAAATCAACCTTCACACTCGCTCGCCTCACCACATGAGTGTGGAAGAATCCCAAACTCTCTGTCAAGATGAAGATGGCAGTGTACAACGCCTGCATCATCAGCACACTGCTCTATGGGAGTGAGATGTGGACAACATACGCCCGGCAGGAAAAGAGACTGAACTCCTTCCACTTGCGCTCCATTCGCCACATCCTGGACATATCCTGGCAGGACAAAGTGCCCAACACAGAAGTTCTGTCCCGTGCCAGCCTTCCCTCCATGTTCACTTTACTCACGCAGCGCAGGCTCCGCTGGCAAGGCCACATTCACCGTATGGAGGATGGCAGAATCCCCAAAGACGTCCTCTACGGAGAACTGGCGACTGGCAGGAGAGACGTTGGCCACCCACAGCTGCGCTTTAGAGACGTCTGCAAGAGAGACATGAAGACCCTGGAGATCAACACAGAGCGCTGGGAGGACCTTGCAACGGACTGCTCCAAATGGAGAGGCACCCTGACCAGACAGCTCAAGGCGGGTGAAGAGAGACTGACTGCTGCAGCAGATGAAAAAAGGACCCGCAGGAAGAACCGCCACAGACCCAGCAGCATGGAGACCACCCACAAGTGCGACCTGTGTGACAGGGACTGCCATTCGCGCATCGGCCTGTTCAGCCACAGGCGGTGCTGTTCCAGCGGAGTAGACGTTTAGGATTCTCTTACATGGTCATCATAGACCGACGGAGGCCGACGGACCTTATATAGGACTACATATGACAGTCACCTCAACCTATGTTCCAGATTTCATGACTCCAGGTTGTTCACAACCCTCCCAACAAGATCATGGATTGAATGCTGAGGAGGGCATGTCCACGGTAACAGCAGTGACACCATGCTAAAGGTGATGTGCAGTTATGATCAAACAGGTGGTCTGATAACCTTCAGAAAATTTCACGTCATTCTGCCAAGTGGCACATGAGCAATAAATAAAACAGTTTTCAGCAATTCTTCCTTTAACCACTTGGTGACGCTACATCTTTTGTCAAATATTTTTTTATATAGACACGTTTAGGGCAGGATTATTATCCATCATGGAAACTTTGATTGACATCATACAAGATTTCTCAAGTTACAGCTGTCTGATGTTGTAAGGGGTGGAGTCAAACTTTGTCATAGTGTCGTGGCCACACTTTTGAGACTGCGACTCACATTAGATAACTTTTATTGGTCAATGCCTATCGATGCTGTCATGTGAAAATGAGTTCAATAGTAGGCCCCTAGGAGATTTTTCTTTCAAATGCAAGTGGTGCAGTACTTCCCGTGAGCAGTTGGTGGTGCTATAGGTTTTGTCAACCATTTTTATGTGGAAGATTGCGGGGTCACACTCATATCCATCTTAGAAAATTTGGTGAAAAACAGATGAAGTTTGCGTAAGTTGCAACTTTTCGATGTTCCATGGCAAGGAGTCAACCTTCACCATGTCACCATGGCAACACGTACCTATCAGTTTTGTGCTGCTCACTCATATAGGACTACAGTTGACAGCAACCTCTACCTATGTTCCAAATTTCATGACAGCAGGACCTTCCCAACCCTCCCCCCAAGATCACAGATTGAATGGCGAGGAGGGTGTGTCCATGGTAAGAAGAGTGACATCATGCAACAGTTGATATGCAGTTATGATCATCCCTGTGGTCTGATGAATCTCAGAAAATCTCACATCATTCTGGCATGTGGTGCATGAGTAATAAATAAAAGAGTTTTCAGCAATTATTCATTTAACCACTAGGTGACGCTACATCTTTTGTCAGGTATTTTTATGCAGATGCATTCAGGGTGGGACTATTTTCCATCATGGAAACTTTGGTGGACATCGGACAAGTTTTGCTCAAGTTAGAGCTTTTTGATGTTGTAAGGGGAGGATTCAAACTTTGCCATGGTGCCCTGGCCACAACTTTTGAGATTGCAACTTAAATTGGATAACTTTTTAATGGCCAATGCCTATAGATGCCACTATGTGAAAATGAGCTCAATCGGAGCAGGCCCCTAGGAGGAGTTTGTTCAAATGCGAGCGGCCATTTTGGGCAGAATTAGAGGTGGGGCAACTTTGAGACAAGATGGCAGACTTCCTATTGGCGGTGGGTAAGGCCCACAGTTATGTTTTTGCATGTCTTGAGGTGATGCACACCTCACCCAAACTTTGTGTCTCTACAGCAAAGTTTACGGTCTCCAGTGTCCATACACCTTGTACATTTAGCCTCGCCCACAAAAATTAGGGGTGGGGTGGGGGGGCACATATCTTTTCCAGTTTATCAAATTTTTCACCGGGTCTGAGGTGTTTGTTTGCGTTTTGGTTAATGTTCAGAGGGTGAAAAATGCGATTGTTTAGGCGGAATAATAATAATAAACAGAGCAATTACAACAGGGCTTTTGCCAACTGACGTCAGCGGCTCAGGCCCTAAAAATAGAAAGGCAGACACAATATGTTCCCAAGCACAGTGACAGAACATACCCTGCAGTGACTCTCCAAGGAAAGACTCAGCTCAATTGCTAGGTCTTGTTCCCAAGCACAGTGACAGAACAGACCCTACAATGACTCTCCAAGGAAAGACTCAGCTCAATTGCTAGGTCTGAGTTCCCCCTTAATGACATCTCTACCACCAAACTGCCTCTCCCTCTAGGGGGGTTGTTTCAGTCTATTGTCCAAGAGACATGTCCAAACATGGGGTGTTGTGCATGTGGAGTTTGAGAGAAGCATTCTATCAGATAGTGAAATAAAACACCAGTTATTTTGACAGCCTTTTCTCAGAGATTAAAAAGAGGGATGAAGGATAGTAGGATTTTTATCGATAGCCGATATGTCGATAGTTTGAAAACAGTCATTGCCAATGGCAACACAGATATGTTTTCCCACCTATGTACATCTCCTTTGTCTTACTGTCATGACTAGCTGGCATATAAAGACACATTCCCCAAGGGAAATAAGACAACTACCTCAACTTAATATGAAAATAAATATGTATGTTACTTATTTTTCGTAACATGTTCAAAAGAACTGTAAACTTCCTCCTTTTAACAGGCTTGAGGGATATTGTTTCTATGGCTTTCATTACAACAGCCTCAATCAAAGCAAGAGCAAACGTAAATAAATGTAACCTGTCCACAGGGATCATGTGAAAATTAAGTGTATTCACTGTACAGTAACTAAAACAATTTGCACCTACATAAATAGTCAGTGTAATATTTTTACACTGACCACTCACTAAAGAAGCAGAAATAATGTTGCATGTAGTTTATAGACTTATTTAAACTCAATGTCATATAAACTGGATTAAATAAGTCACTTCAAACGAGAAGCCTACAAAGCAGCATCTTTTTCAAACAGTGACTTAGAACCACATCAATGTAATGTTAAAAAAATATAGCTTATAACTTCAGTGATGCCAAATCTGAAAATTACCTGCATCTTTATCAGTACACTATTTAAAGTTACCAGTTAATGAATAAAATATTGCAATTTTGCATGATACAAAATTTTAAAAAGAAAAGAAAAAAAACACTCTCTAATATACCTATGCTAAATATTGTTATTGTTCTTTAGTGGGTTTCCTTGATAATATTTTTAAAAAGCAAAAGAGATAATCAAAACAATGCATTGTTTTATTACAAGTAAATTTACTTTATCTTGAACATCAGCTAGTAATATCAATAGATAGATACATACACTACCATTCAAAAGTTTGGGGTCACTTAGAAATTTCCTTATTTTTGAAAGAAAAGCACTTTTTTTCAATGAAGATAACTTTAAACTAATCAGAAATGCACTCTATACATTGCTAATGTGGTAAATGACTATTATAGCTGCAAATGTCTGGTTTTTGGTGCAATATCTACATAGGTGTATAGAGGCCGATTTCCAGCAACTATCACTCCGGTGTTCTAATGGTACAATGTGTTTGCTCATTGCATCAGAAGGCTAATGGATGATTAGAAAACCCTTGTGCAATCATGTTAGGTCTGCAATGCTGTAATTGCTGCAAATGGAGGATTCTTTGACGAAAGCCAAGTTTGAAGGAAAAAATTATTATTTCAAATACAAATCATTATTTCTAACCTTGTCAATGTCTTGACTATATTTTCTATTCATTTTACAACTCATGGTGGTAAATAAGTGTGACTTTTCATGGAAAACACAAAATAATTGTCTGGGTGACCCCAAACTTTTGAACGGTAGTGTACTTTATTTCAAACAAAAAAGTAAAACAAAAACAAAACAAATGACAAGTGCAATAAAGTAACAGTATACAGTGTTTGAAAGGGAGAAGGAAGAAGTGAACACTTATTAATTCCAACTCCTCTTTTCCATAAATACAACCCATATGAAATATATACAAATTACCACATTTAAGACCACAAGTAAACAATTAACTATATTTTGTACATATCAACATTAACACCCATCCATCCCAACATACATACAGTCCATACATCAAAACCAGCCCCAAACAACACAAATATACACAGTGCTGTCCTGCCCACCATTCCATAGTGTCCCAGAGTGAGCATAGTTGATCATACATATAAATACTACCCTTCTAACATATATTCTTTCAGCAAATAATGTTTATACCTCTTTTTGAATTGATTTCTGTGTGTACACAGTTTCATTTCCGGCTCCAGACTGTTCCACAAATCCACCCCACAGACAGATATGCACATACTTTTCTTAGTTATTCGTAGCTTGGGTTTTGTAAAGTTTAAGTCTCCTCTCAAATTATATTCATTGTCTCTTTTTTTTAATATTTTTTGTATATTAGTTGGGAATTGATTATTAATTGCCCTGCACATGACTTGTGCTGTCTTAAATTTAACTAAATCCATGAACTTTATGACATGTGGCTTTAAAAACAACGAATTGGTATGGTCGCTATATCCTAGATTATTTATTATCCTTATAGCTTTTTTTTGTAATGTACATATTGACTGTCGGTTGGTCTTGTAGGTGTTTCCCCAGACTTCTACACAGTAGTTAAGATAAGGTAGAAACAGTGAATTGTACAGTAAGAACAGTGATTTATAGTCCAAGACGTGCCTTGTCTTCTCCAGTATCCCTATACATTTTGCCAACTTGGCCCGGATGTGACTGATGTGAGGTTTCCAGCAGATTTTATTGTCTAGCGTCACCCCCAGAAACTTATCTTCCTGTACTGTTTCTATTCTGGTATCATCTATCGTTACCATTATTTCATGATTTATTTTATGATTTCCAAACAACATAATCTTTTTTTTTTCAGATTTAGAGATAATTTATTTTTGTTGAACCACTGCATTAACCTTTTCATTTCAGTTGTGACCACCTCTAAAACCTGCTGCAAATTCTCACCAGTGCAAAGGATATTTATGTCATCTGCAAACAAAATAAATTTCAGAATTTTTGATACTTGGCATATGTCATTTACTGTATATACAAGATAAGGAGTTTGGGTCCCAAAACTGACCCCTGGGGCACACCACAAGTGATGTCCATGAAGGGTGATTTGTGCTCACCAATTTGTATAAATTGTTGTCTGTTACTTAAATAACTTTCCACCCAACTCAGTCCGACCCCTCTTATCCCATACCTTTCCAGTTTCCTTAGTAGAATTCTGTGGTCAATGGTGTCAAAAGCGTTCTTGAGTGGTCTTTGTGACTAGAAAAGTGCTATATAAGTGCAGGTTAGTTAGTTAGTTAGTTAGTAAATCTATAAATACTCCTACAGCAAACTTTTTATCTATACAACTAGTAATTTCTTCAATAAGTTCCATCAGTGCCAAAGACGTAGACTTATCTGCTCTAAAACCCTACTGGCTGTCTGTAAGGAGGTTGTGTTTTTCAATGAAATCATCCAGTCTCTTAGTGAAGATTTTTTCAAGTATTTTGGAGAATTGTGAGAGTAAAGAGACCGGCCTGTAATTTGTGAAATAATGACTGTCTCCTGTTTTGTATAGTGGTATTACTTTTGCTATTTTCATTTTGTTTGGAAATTTACCGGTTTGAAATGACAGGTTACAGATGTGGGTGAGTGGCTTAACAATTCCTTCAATTACTTTTTTTCACTATTGTCATGCCAATTTCATTCCAGTCCATTGATTTTTTGTTCTTAAATTTACTTACAGTATCGATAATTTCCTTTTCAGTTACTGCACCCAAAAAGATTGTGTTTGGATTTATATCTTCTATTTCATTTACAGAATCAATGTTGTTTGTTTCTGGTGTCACTATTGATTTTGCTAATTCAGGACCAACGTTTACAAAAAAATTATTGAAACCACTGACCACATCCTCCATATTATTTATCATCTTGCCATTTTCAATAAAATATTCTGGATAATTAGCATTCTTAGGTCGATTACTAATAATCCCATTGAGTACTTGCTATATTCCTCTTAAGTTATTTTTATTATCCTCTAATATTCTGTTCTAGTATTCTTTCTTACAAGTCCTCATTATATTAGTAAGCTTATTTTTATATCTTTTATATTTGATCTCAGCCTCCACCTTTCTGCACTTAATGAATTGTCTATATAATGTATTCTTCTTTTTACATGCATTTAGTAACCCCTTGGTGACCCAAGGAATATTTTTATTTTGTTGTCTGTCACTGTATTGTTTTATAGGACAGTTTTTATTGCACAATGATTGAAATATTTGTAAAAATTTATCATATGCTTTATTTATATCGTTTTCATCATAAACTATCTTCCAGTCTTGTATTAATAATTCCTTTGCCAGTAAATACATAGATTCTTCAGTTCTTATTCTTTTATATTTAATATTTTTGGTATACTTTTTCTTCCTATAATCACATTGATAGACAACAAAAATCGGCAGGTGGTCACTGATATCATTCAATAAAAGCCCACTCATGATATTATTTTCCATAATATTTGTGAATATGTTATCTATAAGTGTGGCACTGTGTGACGTGATTCTGCTAGGTCTGGTGATTGTTGGATGTAAGCCCATACTGTACATTGTGTTGATAAATTCTTCTGTCAAACTATGTTGTTTTGAATTCATAAGTTCTATATTGAAATCCCCACAGATGAACATAACTTTATGAGTTAGTTTTGCATACATTTTTTCCATCCAGTCCTTAAATAAGTCAGTGTTTGATCCAGGTGTTCTATATACACAGCTCACTACTATATTCTTCACATTGTCCAGACAGATTTCTATTGTAATACATTCAAATAAATCATTCACAGTTACTGACAGATTTTCAACAACCTTGTATTGCAAGCTCTTGTCAACATAAATTGCAATTTTACCTTAGTTACCGCAGACCACGGCGGCGCGTCCACGGAGGAGACGGCCGCGGCGTGAGGAAGGGTACATGGCATGGTACCGCCCCGCACACAGCGCACGACAAACTGGCCCCTCGCCGACGCTAAATTAGAGCGAGGTGGCGTGGACGGGGAAAAAGCCGCCTCCTGCAGATGCTTCCCCCGGCAGATGAGGTCAGAGTCGCAGGAGCGACGCAGCGGAGCGAACAGGACGAAGATGCGGCCACTTTCCAGGCGCGGCAAAGGCTGGACGCATGGATGCGGGCCAGCGGCCGCCTGGAAGAACTGGCAGCGGTGGGAGTCGGCCGGAGCGGGCCTGGGACTCCCGCTGCCAGGGAAGGGACTGTGCGTGGTCCTACAGAGGCTGTCAGATGTGTCCATCCGCCCGCTGATGGCCAAACCGGAACCCTACCCCAACCAGATGCTCTGACCGAGACTCAGATGGCCCGTGCATGCCGCCCTGGCACCGGGCTGACTCGCGTTGGATTTCTGAAAGTGGACTTTGAATTTTCTGGGGACAGAAACCAGTCCGGGGGGGGCAGTGTAACGTCGGGGCCATTTTAAGGGAGCCAGGGATTTCCCAGCATGCTTTGCCAGTTTGAAACGTTACTGTGTGTGTTAAATGTGTTACTTCTGGGTTATACTGCTGTGTCATTATAACTGCATTATAATGACCCAGCAGTGTTTAGCAGGATTAGGGCAAGATGTATCATGTGTGTGTAACCATGATTCAAACAGGGGTCTGGGGGAATGACCCCCGCTTCCGTCTGTGCTGAGAAGCAGGTTGGGGGGTCGGGGTGTGTGAAAATAAATCTGGTTGATCAGAGCCATCTGCTCCATTGTCTTTTTGTGTGAACCCTTGCAAACGTCACACTGCAATTGCAATTTTACCTGCAATTTTACCTGCGGAGATACTCAAGATGGCGACCGGGATGGTCACACTTTTTCAGTGCTGAGACAAAGTCACTGATTTTGCCATTAAAAGTGGCTGGCCTGCAGCGATCGGCGCTCGTGGCGAACACGCACGGGCTGAATTGCCACCTCCGTTGGATTGCCCTTTAATCGCCTTTCTCCAGCGACTTCCTGCGCCTTCCTGAAGCGATTGCTAAGCTAACACTAGTTAGCTTAATGCTACCTGAAGCGATTGCTAAGCTAACGCTAGTTAGCTTAATGCTGGCGCCAGTCTCTAAAAATCTAACCTACAGCGATCGGATATACCTCCGGTGGATTACCCCTTTGATCGCTTTTATCCGGCCACTGTGAGTAAACTGACCAACGATTCCAGCGCTTCCTTGTGATTCACTGATGTGCCCTACCTGAAGCGATTGCTAAGCTAACGCTAGTTAGCTTAATGCTGGCGCCAGCCATTCCACCTTACACCAGCCTGAATCAAAGCCCAGCTGCGAGGCCCAGCGGAGATACTACCAGGCAGGCGGCTATTTGTTTGACGGGGCTCAGCAGAGATTTCACCCAGGCAGACGGCGGTAGGCGGCGGTGCCCAGCGGAGGACTTACCGTGACTGCAGCGGCGGTGTGCGACGAGACTACCCGAAGCGATTGCTAAGCTAACGCTAGTTAGCTTAATGCTGGCGCCAGTCATTCCACCTTACACCAGCCGGAATCGAAGCCCAGCTGCGAGGCCCAGCGGAGATACTACCAGGCAAGCGGCTATTTGTTGACGGGGCTCAGCAGAGATTTCACCCAGGCAGACAACGGTAGGTGGCGGTGCCTAGCGGAGGACTTACCGTGACCTCAGCGGAGCTCGGTGGCAGCGGCGGTGTGTGACGAGACTCGGTTGGAGGAGCGGGACGGGAGACCAGTTACGGCGACTATGAGCAACGAGACCAGCAACGGAAGGGGCTAGTTGGCTAGCTGAGGCCCAGCTGGATTCGAGGACGATCGGATCAGATTCTGGCGATATAAGCAGAATTTATTTTACTATCCACAGATTTTCTTTTTCCTTCTTTCCAAGAAAGACTGAAGATGGCGGCCACCGGATTAAAAAGTGGGCTGATGGGCACCACTAATAAGCCTTCTCTACTTCTCTACTTCCTCTTCGTTTTGTCTTTGTGTGTCTGGACCTGCAACAAGAAGGATTTTCCGACAAACTCAACCAAAGGTGAAGTTAAAAAGTTTTATCTGTATGGATTTGGGCTTGGACATCTCACCCTACACTCTATGTGGTCTTTAAAAGCCCTGAGCAAAAACTTCCAAATTAAGGCAAACATGGCTGTTAAGCAAAAATCACAATATGGCAGAGGATATACAATTAAAGTTCTGTTAGTTCTGCTACTTCTGGCAGGAGATATTCACCTTAACCCTGGACCTGCCACTATTAAACAGCAGACCACTGGGTTAGCACAAAACCGAGCTGTACAAAAGCAAAAACAACATTTATTTTTCCAAACTGTTAATCATGCACGAGTTCTTTGGGACACCAAGGCTAAACCAAAGGGGATCCTCGGCGGACATTTAAACATACGGAGCATAATCCCCAAAAGAGATGAGATTTCGGTGTTGCTGTTGGACTCAAATCTGGACTACCTTTGTCTCTCAGAAAGCTGGCTACACAGTAACATAGACACTAATATGATCGATATTGTGGGCTACCAGTGTTTTAGAAAAGACAGGCAGGTAGGGAGGGGAGGAGGTGTTTTAATTTACATCAAAGACAAATATAAATGTCAACTGGTTGATTTGAATACTTCACTTGAATGTTTAGCTGTTAATGTATGTCTCTCTCCGGTAATGAATTTCAACATTGCAGTAGTGTACAACCCACCGTCACACAACTCTTCCTTTTATAATGAATTAAGTGATCTGGTTAAACAACTTGAGAAGAACAGAGAAACAATAATTCATGGTGACTTTAATATCAACTGGTCTGATAAAAAAGACAAACAAAAACTGAAAAGCCTCATGACTAAATTTAATTACCAGCAAATCATCAAAGGACCCACCAGGATAACCAAACAATCCAGAACACTTATTGACATGGTATTTACTAATAAACCAGAACGAATAACCAGAACCTATAATCTTGTAACTGGTCTCTCAGATCATAACATGGTTCTTGCTGTCAGGAAACTTACTAAAAAGCGACTACAGTATTTTGGGGGAGTCGATATTGACAAATCAAATTTTATTATCCCCAAATCAAAAAATGAGGAGTTTGAACATTACTTAGAGAATCAAAATTGGGAGCAGCTCATGTCAACATGTGAAGTAGATGATTGTTGTAATTTTATAACTGCAACAATCACAAAGTCTATAGAAAAATTTTCAAAGCAAATTAAAAATAGACAACAGAAGATTAGCCTACCATGGTTAAATAATGAAATAAGAAAACTTATGAAGAGGCGAGACTATGCACTGAAAACATCACTAACCTCCAAACTACAAAATGATCACCTTGTGTACAAAAGTTTAAGAAATAAAGTGGTACATGAGCTGCGAAAATCAAAAATATCTTATTACAATAAACTGATAGATCATGCAAAGGGTAACAACAGTTCCCTATGGAGGCATTTAAATAACTTAACTAATAAAAAAAACGATCAGAAGGGGGTAAAGGAACTTAGAATCAATGGCAAGACCGTCAGTGACAAGGCTACTTTGGCAAATGAATTTAATTCACACTTTGTGGGCTCTGTGGAAGACTTAACAAAAATTTTTGTGCTGCCAAATGTGCTCAACAACACAAATTCCATACTTCCAACAGATACTTTTCACATCGATGAGGTAAATGAGAAGTTAATTGCTGGTATTGTTAAAACACTGTCAAACTCAAAAACTAATGATATCTACAATATGAGCACCTCCTTTCTCAAAATGCACAGCAAAATATTAATCAAACCACTGACTCATCTCATTAATCTCTCCATTAGGTCTAGTACATTTCCATCTGGCTGGAAAAAAGCTGTCGTCATACCAGTTCATAAATCAGGCAGTAAAGACGATATATGCAATTACCGCCCAATCTCTATCTTACCAGTCCTATCTAAGGTTCTTGAAAAAGTTGTAGCTACACAGCTGATAGACTACTTACAAGACAATCAACTTCTTCATCCACATCAATTTGGTTTTAGACCAGGATACTCAACAGAAACAGCAAATTGTTGCCTTATTGAAAACGTCAAACAGTCCTTGGACAGGGGTAATGTGGTAGGAGCTGTTTTTCTAGATCTCAAAAAGGCTTTCGATACTGTAAACCACAGTTTGCTTTTATCCAAAATGGTATCTTTTAACTTCTCCCCAAATACATTAGAATGGTTTGCATCTTATCTCCAGAATAGAGAACAGTGTGTAAAAGTTCACCAGGATAAATCCTCATTTTTAAACAACCGCATGGGTATCCCACAAGGGTCCATTCTTGGTCCTTTACTTTTCAGCATTTTTATTAATGACCTGCCGTTACACTGCTCAGCTGCAACATGCCAACTTTATGCAGATGATGCAGTTATTTACACAGCTGCCAAGACTCCAGCACAGGCTGCAGATGTACTGTCTACAAGTATGGTTGATGTCCAAGAGTGGCTCCTCAAGAACCATCTATTGCTGAACCTTCAGAAAACAGTCTCAATGTGCTTTTCAATCAAAAAATGTAACCTGCAACATTTTAAAGTTAATATACATGATCATGACATCAGTTTAGCTACAGAATTCAAATACCTTGGCATTGTACTAGATCCTCAACTCAAATTTAATCTTCATATAAAGAAAATTTCAAAAACAGTAAAAAAAAATCTGAACTGCTTTAAATTAATTAGATATTACATACCTTACGAAGCAGCTGCATTGTATATGCATTCTATGGTTTTTTCTCATATATCATACTGTTTGACAGTCTGGGCTCAAGCAGCCCCTTCCACAATAAGACATATAGGTTCATTATATAATCAAACCCTAAAAATCTTGGACAAAAAGCCCATTAGGTGGCATCACTGTAATGTTTTAAAAAAATACAACCTATTGAGTTTTGAGAGCTTCATTGACCTCTGTCTTCTGAAATTAACGTTCAAATGTTTCCATAAATCAGCACCCGAGCCACTTGCTGGTTTTGTCCAAAGACAGGACAGCAGCAGAGCCACCAGGAGTTCTGTTAACAATAACTGTAAAATATTCCACCGCAGAACCACATTTGGACAAACAGCTTTCTCTATAAAGGGCAGTCACATCTGGAACACAATGCCAAATGAAATTAAAATAATAACGGACTTTAAAACATTCACTAAAAATGTTAAAAACTGGCTGAAAAATAAACAAGAATGTACTCATGTATGAATTAATTGTCTGCAAAGTGAGAGTGAATGAAGGGAAGGAATAAATGTGTTTGTTTATAGTGAGTGACGGAGGGAGGAAGGCCTGAAATAGGCAAATGTGAGTTATGTTATATGTGTTAAATGTGAGTCAGGCTGTTATATTTGTGTATTTATAATATTTATAATATTTATGTTAAATGTGAGTCAGGCTGTTATATTTGTGTATTTATAATATTTATAATATTTATAATTGTGTATTTATAATTTTTCTGCATTGATGTATGTGGTTATTGTGTATATTTTTTATCTTGATTCTTTTTTCTAAAGCCCATCCAGGGACAAGAGTTGCAAATTAGCTAATAGCTATACACTCTATGTGCAACACATCAGATTGATTGTCTTTGATTAATTGTCTATGTTTATTGCACTGTCCCTGTCAAATAAACTAATCTACTACTACTACAATTCCTCCTCCTTTTTTCACTTTTCTATTTATATAATTTAATTCATAGCCATCCATGGTAAAATCAACTCCTTTCTCTTCACTGAGCCACGTCTCTGATATTGCCACAATATTGAATGGCTCTTAAAACTGATATAAATAATCTTTAATGTTATTAAAGTTGGCATAGAGACTTCTGCTGTTGAAGTGGATCATAGAAATATTGAAATCAGATGTGACCCTTGTGTTATACTGTTCCTCCGTGTAGTAACTGCAGTCATTGATGGAGCAAAATAAATTATTGTCAGGGTCTATGTTATATTCTACGTCCTTTGGGTTGTGATCCGTATATTCAAAAACTTTCAGTTCCTGATGTTCCTGTTTGTTGATCTTTTGTTTCATGTTGTTAAATGTCCTGTTGCAGATGAGTATAGTCCTTCAGTGCCCTACAATTGTCTCTTGTTGCTGTCGACTCCAGTACATAATATTCATTGATATTTGTCCAGTTCCATAATATTTCGGATGTTAATGACCTTGGCTTCTTCAGGTGATCCATTTAATTTTATGTATATTTTACAGTTTGATGTTCAGGTGTTTTGAATCTTTTTCTGCTTTCTCAGGTATCTTGCTTTTCTGGCTATTTCTGCATTTTTTTGGTGAGGTGCTTGTTTATATAGATGTTCGTTCCTTTCAGCTTCCTACCTTGTTTTAGCAGTGCAGTCTTGTGTTTTCTATTCACAAACCTCATGATTACAGCCGGTTTGTCGCTGTTTTTCCTGGGCAGAGGGTGGCAGGCCTCAATGGTGTTACAGTCCAGCTGGATTCCTTTGGACTGCAGGAAGGCCGCCACTTGTTGCTCCGTGGATTAATCTTCCAGCACGTCGAGCCTCCCTCCGCTGTCCGCGGCCACCGCCCGAGCATATGATTGAGGTTTAATGTGGAGCCCAGTGATGATCACGTCGTTCACCCGGGTGTACTGCTCCAGGTCTGACACTCTGCTCTCCAGATACGCCAGCCTCTTGTCCTTCTCGGCGTTCTGGATCCGCAGTGCTTTCACCTCCTCGAGCAGGCCCAGGATGTTTTTTTGCTGCAGCTTAACAGCAGAAATCTCTTCAGCCAAGAAGTCGAGAGATCTTTTAATGTCGTCCACCTCCACAGTCTGCTGAGCTTTCTTGGGACCCATGATCCCAGCCGATGTACGTTGACTGAACAGCTAATAAACAGCTGTTTAGCTAGCTGAATGGCAGGCAGCACTGCTCCGCTCTCGTTTTCCAGTCCGAAGATGCCGGTATTGTTGTCTTAAATCAGACAGAGGTTGAAACTAAAATGTCCAGTCCGTAATCCAAATTCAGTTCTCAAAAGCCCCCCCCAAAAAAAAAGTAGTCAAAAACTGAGCACCAAAACACAGAAATCCACCAACTGACAGGATCTGACAGCAGGTTGACAGGAACCGGAAGTCATACGACTTCCGGTACTTTCAATAGATAAGAAAGTGCATCTTCTATGTAAAG
Organism: Pholidichthys leucotaenia; assembly: GCA_020510985.1. Taxonomy (NCBI): domain Eukaryota; kingdom Metazoa; phylum Chordata; class Actinopteri; order Cichliformes; family Pholidichthyidae; genus Pholidichthys; species Pholidichthys leucotaenia. Next base: position 190,639,118 of record CM035849.1, on the reverse strand, counting down.
AAAAAATAAAGAAATAAAAAATGTTTTGTGCGGCTTGTGGTATTAATGCCAAGATGTAAACAAATCATCCGTTCGGAAAAAAAAAAAAAATTCATTCATTCATTCATCTTCTGCCGCTTAATCCTTTTCGGGTCGCGGGGGCGCTGGAGCCTATCCCAGCATCTTTGGGCGAGAGGCAGGGTACACCCTGGAAAGATCGCCAGTCCATCGCAGGGCCAACACAGAGAGACAGACAACCATTCACTCTCACAGTCATACCTAAGGGCAATTTAGAATCCCCAGTTTGATGCCAATTAACCTAACTTGCATGTTTTTGGCATGTGGGAGGAAACCAGAGAAATCCTGGAGTAAACCCACGCAGACACGAGGAGAACATGCAAACTCCACACAGATCACTGTTGGTTGGGGGCTGGGATCGAACCCAGGATCCCCCGGCCAAGGGTGAGTTGCTGTGCTGCCGCAGTGCTAACCACTCCGCCATTGTGCCGCCCATATATATATATAAATCAGGAAATTTGCAACCTGTAAAATTTAAAACTTAGGGCGTATTCAGACGGCCACTGTTTGGTTTGGACCAAAGGACTATCTGCAGATAGTTCGGTTCATTTGGTACTGTCTGAATGTGCGTTAGAACTCTGGTGCACACCAAACAAGAGAAGCCTGGACCCCTCAAAAACGAGGCCTCGGTTTGTTTGCAAAAGAAGTCTGGTGCGCTTTGCTTGTCATGTGAATCTAAACGGAGTATCTACCGGACTGAAGGGCGGAAGTGCCCCTTGGTGTTTGTGTAACCATAGTGTTAGAATAATTTTGAGCTTAAATTATTCAAAGTCAAAAAAACAGGCAGAAAACTGAATTTAAGTGATAGGAGAAAGGGATAGGAGATAGGAGAAAGGGAGAGAGAGAAAGGCAGTCCTGATAAACAGGCCAGTATGACATAGAAGAGCTTATCCTGAGTGATGAAGCACAGACATTCTGGAGACATGAGGTCCATAGAACTATCGAGAATGTCCACTAATCTATACAAGCTGACCTAAACAGTCTGAGGAGTTCCTGTGCATTCCTATGACCTGAAACAGGACATGTCAAAGAGATTATAAGAGTTGCTTAGATCATTCCTTACGCATGTACTGATCCTGTACTGAGCCTCAGTCTGAACTCTCTGAAGGCTAATAATTGCTCACAGAAACATGCCAAGAATATATGAACTTATTCCACATGGAATGCACATATAAACATTAAACATGGCATATCAAAGGTATGATACATACTTCTCAAATATAATAATACATTATTAATATCAATAATAATGTAGATAGTATGGAATTGTTCTATCATATTCCCCCTTGATGCTTAATAAAGCATCAGGATTAAAAGAAAAATAACAAAAGTGGTAATGAATTAATATAAGGATATGTGTAAGAATTTACATGCTATTATGTGTCCTTGCAAGTTAAAATGTGTGTAGAATATGTCATTAAGAGTGAGTATGTGTAATGTGATCAAAATTAATCTCACTGTCAAATAAGAACATAGAAAATAATATGAAAGCACTCAAAAACAGCCTTAAACCATATTGCATCCTTCAAGCTCCTTAGATTAGTATTATCCCCCTTTCACCATCCTCATCATCACAAGAAAAATCCGAAGTTGTGAAAATCATTGCCAAGTTTATGATGAGACTTCTCCATGAACACTAACTTAATTAGTTTTGTTATCATTGCCTGCAAAGCAATGAAGCTGCGTGTATCCTAAGTATTAATATGAACATTTGCATCATTTTCATGGATAGAAGTAAAACAATAACCTCCTATAATAAAGCACACACCCCTACGGGTGACAATTAGTCAATCAAGAACCATTCTATCCTTTGTTATAATTTTGTAAATGATTGTAGCCTATAATTAAGGGTTTTAATTCCTAAGGTATTTGCATCCACTCTCACTCAAAGAAACAGTGAACAAAAAACCTCACTTCTGTACTTTCCATCTGAAATGGCATTCATGTTTCAAAAATGGCATCATGTGGTAGAAAAGCATCTCTCTTCACCCTGTCCACCTGCCCTGCCGACATGATGAGGGTACGGTCAGTTGCCAAAACAGGGTACACAGATCTGCCCAGTGTCCTGGCCAAATGCGAATACGCCCAATGACTCAATGACCTTTGTCAATGTAGATCCTTGGTATAACACTTGCTCGCTTCGTTGGTCAAGCAGGATAGCAGTACAGGGGAGAGACACACTGTAAGCCGTTGCATACTCAGAGAGTGTTAACCCCTTGCACTCCGGTCAATTTCCCTAAAAACGCCAAAAAATAACGTGCCCAAATTAAATCCAAAGTTGTTCTTCAACCCTTTGCAGCATCTTCATGGGGTTGGTCTCATTTAAAAGAAAACACTTTGAATTTTTTGGCAAAATAGTCATAATCTCTCTAAATGCTCCGGCCACTGAGTTACAATCATCTAAACATAGTGAACTTGAAGAAAATAAATTTGGCCTGGGTGTTTTTTTGGATACAAATGCTTGCAAATAACACACAGCTTCAGATCCGGGCTGGAAAATGCCACAGAAATGTAGAACCAACTGTTATCCAGCTGAGGTCCAAATTTTGTAACAATACCACAAAAATGAACATATTACACAGCTTTTTCCTCAGGTAGTTCCCAGGCATTTTGGAACTGTGCCAAATTGTGCCAAATGGCACAGTTGGGAAAAACGTCTGTAACTTTTGAATGATTCAATGTAGAAGCTTCATTTAGGGCTCTAATGAAAGGTGACATTCAGGGCTGTGTCTGTATGTGTGTGGGGGGGGGGGTGTCCCCCCCCTCGCTACAGAGGACGAACATCGCCCATCGCTACATGATGGATTAGCCTCATATGATGATGTGGCGACAGCGGCGCAGTCACCACGGCTTCCCCCCCCCCCTCGCTACAGAAGAATAGCGGGGGGGGGCGGCGTTCACGGTCTGGACGCGGCGAATGAACCGTGTACCAAGGCGCACGAACTTCAGACTTCGTGCGCCGCACAGTTGTAATTTACCGATCGGTCAAAAGTCATTTTGGATTACAATTTTCAGGGATAAAGAATAATTTAGCTTAGAACACCTTACCTCTTCACAGCAGTGTCCTGGCGAACTTCTCTTCCTCATTGTCAGATGAACGCGACGCTGGTCCGCTCGTGGTTCTGGTCTCGCGACCCGATCAAAACATAATTCCATTATTGCGGTTTTGTGCTTCCATGATTGCGGTTTTTGGCGAACGATTTTTCAAAACAAATAACAGTAGTAATTAAAAAAAGACTGGCGAACGCGTGTGTGTCACTCAGCCTTCGTCGTCGGCCTCCGTCGGTCTATGACCATCAAAGTAAATCATAACGTCTACTCTGCTGGAACAAAAATAAAATAAGCACCGCCTGTGGCCGAACATGCCGATGCGCGAATGGCAGTCGCTGTCACACAGGTTGCATTTGTGGGTGGTCTCCGTGCTGCTGGGTCTGTGACGGTTCTTCCTGCGGGTCCTTTCTTGATCTGCTGCAGCAGTCTGTCTTCACCCAGCCTTAAAAAAAAACAGCTCGCGAACTTCTCTGCTTCAATTGGCTCACTGCATTCACAGCATTGGTAGGCGGGTCCTTCTTGCTAGGTTTTCAGTCATTGCTTCTTCAAGGTTTCAGAAACCTAATTCAAGGCTCTTACTAGTCGAATGAGAGGTCAATCAGATGAACTAATCTGTTCGCGGCTGTGTCTGCAGTGGTTCCAAGGTTGTCATAGCCAGGAGCGGCACTGGGGTTAAGCTCCCAGTGCTCAAAAAATGCTCCTACGGCGTGCGTCTCGAAAAGCCTCTGACAACCAAGTCCAACTCCTAGCCTGCCCATGTGGTTTAGTCTCTAAGCCCGGCAGAACTGCTTTTACTAATAGGAGAAGGGGCGAGGGCGGATCTCTGGCGCCTTAAAACCAGATGCTTCGGGTAGATGGTGGCTCGTCAACCTGGGAAGGTAGCCCATCTAGGGGAAGGTAAACCCTGATTTCAAACCTCCGCTGCCTTGCGGCACACCCGGTCACGGGAAAGGCTTCGGGAGTCAACCCTGAGGAAAAATCCGGAGTCGGAGCCCCTAAGGCAGTTCTCTGTTGTGCTCAACATCGTTCTGGCAGCTCCTGCGACGGCGCTGGTGCCAAACTATAGCAGCCCTGCTGTTCCTTTGGATTCATCAGTGACGTGGAGAGGGGGGGACATGCTGCATGGGTAACATCTTGTCCTCCATATCTTCCTGCCCAGGCTTGAATCCTACCAACGCCCAACGCTGGAAGGTAGAACACCGGTGCGCATCAGCCTGTTCAGCCACAGGCGGTGCTGTTCCAGCAGAGTAGACGTTTAGGATTCTCTTCTATGGTCATCATAGACCGACGGAGGCCGACGGACGGATGTGCCTGCAGCTTTTATTTTCAGTGCGCTCTTGGACGCATCTCCATCATGCATCCCAGAGCGCACGAGGGCACACGAGAGCACCCTCATGCGCTCTGGGACGCATAGACTTGCCCGCCTGCGGTACAGCGGAGTGCAAGAGGTTAAGCTGTTGGAAAGGGGACATCACTACTTCAAAAAGGGGAGTTCCCTGATGAAATTAACATTGCATTCACAGAGTAAGTAGTGTCATCATGTTTCTAATCAGTGGAGTGATGTGTTTTGTCAGGTGTGATTCAAAATGAAGTTTGCTATGTTATTTCTGTATATACCCTTTCTTAAGAAACCAAACAGTCTGTAGTAGCTGCATCATTGAGTTGCTAGCTGTTAGCATACGGCCTACATATCTCCCGAGGGAATACTCACACGTGATCTGCATTGTTATTTATGCAAATCCAACGGCGAATGCTGGGACAGCGCGTGACGTCATCCACTCAGTAACTGGCAAGCTGTAGACAGAACACCAAGATGCTCTTCTCCTCATCTCAGGTGATTTCAACCATATTTCACTGTCCCCCATTCTACCCACGTTCACCCAGTATGTCACATGCCACACTAGAGACAATAAAACACTGGACTTACTCTATGCAAATACTAAGGAGGAGTACACCTCATCACCACTCCCCCCCACTCGGGAGATCGGATCACAACTTGGTTCATCTTTTGCCAGTGTACAAACCCTTAGTACACAGACAACCTCCGGTCATGCGCACGGTGAAGTTATGGTCTGAGGAGGCAATGGACGCGCTAAAGGACTGTTTTGAAATCACTGCCTGGGAGCAGCTCTGCGATCCACATGGTGAGGACATCAGTGGCCTCACTCACACCATCACGGACTACATCGGCTTCTGTGTGGACAACACCGTACCCACCAAGACCATACGGTGTTGCTCGAACAACAAACCCTGGATCAACCCTGAGATAAAAATACTTCTGAGAGAGAAGAAGAGGATCTTCAGGTCAGGGAACAGGGAGATGCTGAAGTCCATTCAGAGGGAGCTGAGGAGGAAGATCAGAGAAGGCAAGGACAGCGAGAAACCTTAAAACCATGTCTGGGCTCCAGAATACCTCCCCCCAGGCCACGGGGGCCAGGGAGTGGGCGAACAATCTGAACCTGTCTTTTAATAGGTTTGACCAATCGCCATCCCCCCCCGACTGCACAACAACCACTGCTGCCTCTAAAGTCATCGAGACCTGCTGTCCACACCCCACTCCACCAACACCCCTCCACTCCCAGCACACAGCCCCCCCATCCTGACCCTCACGAAGACCCAGGTGAGGACGGAGCTGAGGAAGATCAAGGCGAGGAAGGCCGCGGGACCGGACGGCATCAGCGCAAAGCTCCTCAATTCCTGTGCAGACCAGCTGTGTGGGATTGTGGAGCATATCCTCAACCTGAGCCTGAAGCTGGGGAGGGTACCACAGTTGTGGAAAACATCTTGTGTGGTACCTGTACCAAAGACTTCCCACCCCAAAGATCTGAACAGCTACAGACCAGTGGCCCTGACGTTTCACATGATGAAGACCCTGGAGAGACTGCTCCTTGCTCTCCTCCGCCCCCTGGAGGGACCAGCGATGGATCCACTCCAGTTCGCCTACCAGCATGGCATTGGGGTGGAGGATGCAGTGATCTTCCTCCTTCACCGTTCTCTGTCCCACCTGGAGAAGCCCGGGAATGTGGTGAGGATCATGTTCTTTGACTTCTCCAGTGCTTTCAACACCATTCAACCAATGATCCTGAAGGACAAGCTGCTGTGCGCAGGGGTGGACCAGCACCTGTCATCATGGATCCTGGACTACCTCACAAACCGGCCACAGTTTGTGAGAACCCGAGATTGTGTGTCTGACACGATCATCGGTAGCACGGGGGCCCCCCAGGGAACGGTTTTGGCTCCCTTCCTGTTCACCCTTTATACTGCGGACTTCTCACACAACACAACACACTGCCATCTACAGAAGTTCTCTAACGACTCTGCGATCATCGGCCTCATCTCCAACGGAGATGAAGCTGAGTACAGAGGATTTATCCAGGACTTCGTGGACTGGTGCCATTGAAACTGCCTCCAGATCAACGCGAGGAAAACTAAGGAGCTGGTGGTGGACTGCCACAGGCAAGGACAACCCCTCACAGCACCAGTAAACATACAGGGAACAGACATTGAGATGGTGACATCCTACAAGTACCTTGGTGTTCTTCTGAACAATAAACTAGACTGGTCACACAATACCGACACACTCTACAAGAAGGGACAGCGCAGGCTGTTCCTACTGAGGAGGCTCAGGTCTTTTGGTGTACAAGGGGCGCTGCTGAAGACATTCTACGACACAGTGGTGGCATCAGCCATCACTTTTGGAGTGGTCTGCTGGGGCAACGACATTACAGCAGCCGATAGGAAGAGACTAAACAAACTGATCAAGAAAGCTAGCTCTGTCCTGGGGAAACACCTTGGCCCAGTGGAGGAGATGGGAGAGAGAAGGATGGTGGCTAAACTGTCATCTCTGCTGGAGTCCAAGTCCCACCCTATGCAGGACATATTGAACGCACAGAGGAGCTCATTTAGCAGTAGACTACATCATCCTAGGTGCGCAACCGAGAAGTTTCGCAGGTCCTTCCTACCTACGGTTGTCAGACTGTATAACCTAAGCAGGGCTGCTTGCAGAGATAGCAAAAAAACGTGACGACCTAGTAGTATTGAATGCAAAAGAGGCAACAGACTTACACAAATGGTCCCCTCCAGTATACAACTAGGACAACAGTCGCTACGGAGGGTGACAATATGTAAGGGTACATATTCATACTATGTAGGATAACTAAGTAGACGGTTATGCTGTTTATTCCATCTAGCTACAATGCTCCGCACTTTGTATATATATTTATATATTTATGTGTACGTATGTATATCCACTGCTCTTATTTATATTTTTCGTATCTTCTTAATTATTGCTCTGAGTGTTGCTATCCCTGTGCTGTTGCAATCCTGGAATTTCCCCATTGTGGGACTAATAAAGGCTTATCTTATCTTATCATTTCAGCAATAAAAGATAATTTGTCCAACTGTTAATGATATTAAGGAGTAAACATTCTCTACAGTGTAAAAGCAATGGAACAACTTAATAACCAATATTAAGTATTACGAGAGGATGATGAGAATAATAAGGTAACAACACTAACCACACTTTTCTTTCCCTTCTATTTTTCCCTTGTCATGATAAACAAACAGCCTGCTCCTCTATTAGCAAAGGTCGTTACTGGATGCCAAGTCATCAGCTGACACTTGCATAGAGAAACAGTTAAACAGTCATTTGTTGTTGTTGTTGTTGTTGTTTTTTTTCAAATAAGTATACAATATATATTTAACAGTCTCTTGCTGAGGGTTTCAAGTGGAGTAGGCATTAGATGCACCCAAGCGCCACGTCCTTCGTTTTCCGCGGCTGTTTAGGTCAGCAGGATAACCTTTGTGCTGTCCTTGCCTGTTATGGATGGCCCTCACGAGCCATCAATGAGACACTGCAGGCAGCCGTTGAGTTTGTACGTTTATTAAATAAAGAGAGGATGACAAAATAATGAGCCTCGAGGGGCAAAATACAAACAAAGACAATACACTTACATATAATCAGTGAGGACGGAACCTGAATGCTGGGAAGAACTGGCTTCGGGGTTAGGGAAGCCAGACTGGAAGGCAGACGAGGTCGCAGCCCCGAGCAAACAGAGCTGCTCCCTTAAACAGTGCTTAACTGATTAATCAGCTGATGAAGGATCATCAGCTGATTGGAATCAGGCCATCAATGGGGCTCCACTGACAGCCGGAAGCCCCGCCGAGACGCTGTCATAACAAAAGTCTAGAGGTGGGCCAGAGGGGAGAACGGAGAACTACCGCACAGCCCGAGTGCAGACAGAGTCAGAACACGGACCATGACATTGCCAGGGAGTTTTGGTCCAGTTTCCTTTGATGACCAGATTCCCTGGTTCACCCAAGAGATGGTTCCTTCGTCACATGGTCTCTCCTGGGAAGGGCAGTCTGGATAACATCGCGTCAGTTGTCATCCTTTGCATGTAATCACCCAGAAACCCTTCCTCATCACCTAAGTTAAATGACTTCAATAATAGGGTTTGTCATTCACAATTTCCATATTTTTCTTATTTGTGTATTATACTTATCCTGTAGATTGCTCATGGTAGGCTAAATGGTTTTCTAGGTAACTGTTTCATCTTCATCTTCTTCCGCTTAATCCTTTTTGGGTTGTGGGGGGAAGTACTAATAATTTAGGAACTGCACTTAAATGTGACATGATTTGAATTACAAAGTGTATTCCAATTCCATTATCTAAGTAAATCATTTCAGCTATTTTAAATCTTGATATTGTTTCAGTTAAGGGTTTCAGTGTCACCATAGCAGTATTCAGATTAGTGCAGGGTTAAGCCTTTGTATAGTCAATAAGAATGTAAATAATTTCTAAACAATTTTACCTTCACTCTTATTTAGTTCAATGAGATCAATGCAAAGGTTTTGAAAAGACTAAGTTTATGCAGGGAAGATCAAATTATTTTTGCTTTGAGCTCCCCAAAGCATTGTTCTCTTAATTGAGTAAGAATCTATCTTGTCTTTGTAGTAGATTCTAAATTAAGTCCCACAGTAAACATAAATTCAGCACAAATTAGACTTTTCTTAGACAGTTGGAACTTTTTTTCATAAATTTGCATGGTTTTCTTCTTCCTTTTCAGTTTACCTTGTTTCTTATAAACATGATATTTCTTTTTACAATAATCTGCAAATATTTTCTTAAATATCTGAAAATTTACTGATGTAAATTTTTAACTTCTCCTATTGAATGTTGTGATTTCATTACCAAGCAGTTTCATCTATATTTTTCTCTTCATTATTGATTATTTATTGATAATTTTTATTCATTCATTCATTCATTCATTCATTCATTCATTCATCTTCTTCCGCTTAATCCTTTTCGGGTTGCAGGGGGGCTGGAGCCTATCCCAGCATCTTTGGGTGAGAGGCAGGATACACCCCGGACAGATTGCCAGTCCATCGCAGGGCCAACACAGAGAGACAGACAACCATTCACTCTCACACTCATACCTAAGGACAATTTAGAATCCCCAGTTTGATGCCAATTAACCTAACTTGCATGTTTTTGGCATGTGGCAGGAAACCGGAGAAATCCCGGCGTAAACCCATACAGACACAGGAAGAACATGCAAACTCCACACAGATCACTGTTGGTCGGGGGCTGGGATATTTTTATGTATTATCTATTTTTCCGAGGATTGCTAATTATTTTTTGCTAGTTAATTTCTTTGGTGCCCCCCTTTTGATGCATGGAGATGAACATGCAGCAAAATTTCAGGGTATTTGCTTGATGGGTAGTGTCTTTTTACTAGAAGGAAGAGTGTTACCACTTTTATGTGTTACAGTTAATTTAGATGAAAATTTGTGAGTAGTATAGCTCCTTCAAAATGAGGTTTCAATATTCATAGCTTCTTCTGTGCGTGTCATCTGTTGACTTAGTCTAAAAACTAATATAGCTGTCTGTGCAGATTTGATGTGATTTAACATTTAGAGCAACCATTATGAGTTAGTTACTTAGATCACATCTGTCTGTCCAGTTGAACACAGACAGGCTGAATTTGTGTAAGTGAATCCTTGTGAAAGGTTGTGTCACACTCCTTCAGTCAATGGAAAGGTGGACATTCAATTCAATTCAATTCAATTCAACTTTATTTATATAGCGCCATTTCACAACAACAGTCATCTCATAGCACTATCGACTGTAGGGGGGAACCCCCACAGTTGCAGAAAGACCCCAGCAATCAGGCGATCCCCTGTGAGCAAGCACTTGGCGACGGTGGAGAGGAAAAACTCCCTTTTAACAGGAAGAAACCTCCAGCAGAACCAGGCTCAGGGAGGGGCAGTCATCTGCTGCGACTGGCTGGGGGGTGAGGGGATAGAGAGGAAGAAAAGAACAGACATGTAGAGAGCAAACAGCACGATGGGGACTCAATCTATGGGAGAGAACAAACAAATGTTAATGACCAGCAAAAAAAAAAATATTTCATAGAGAGTGAGGAAAGGAGTGAGGCCCAGTGCATTACTGGAGGTCCCCCGGCTGACTAAACCTATTAGCAGCATAACTAAGGGAGGGTTCAGAAACACATGATCCCTCCCTAATTGTAGGCTATATCACAAAGGTAGGTTTTAGCCCTATTCTTAAAAACAGAGATCGGGTCTGACTCCCGAATCCAGATTGGCAGCTGATTCCACAGGAGAGGAGCTTGATAACTGAAGGATCTGCCTCCCATTGTACTTTTGGAGATTCTAGGTATTACAAGTAATCCTGCATTTTGGGAGCGTAGAGCTCTGTTAGGATAATACGGTAGTATCAGATCTTTTAAATAAAAAGGAGCCTGATTGTTTAGAGCTTTGTAAGTAAGAAGAAAGATTTTAAACTTAATTCTAAACTCTATGGGAAGCCAATGAAGGGAGGCCAGAACCGGAGAGATATGATCTCTCTTTCTAGTACCTGTTAAAACTCTTGCTGCAGCATTTTGGATCAGCTGAAGACTTTTTAAAGATGTTTTAGGACAGCCTGATAATAAAGAATTACAATAATCTAATCTCGAGCTAACAAAAGCGTGGATCAGCTTCTCAGCATCACTCTGTGACAAGATGCTCCTAATCTTGGCAATATTACGCAAATGATAGAAGGCAGTCTTAGAAACAAATTTAATATGTGAATTGAAGGACAAATCCTGATCAAAAATAACTCCAAGGTTCCTCACAGAGCTATTAAGAGAAAGAGTAACTGCATCCAAACTGAAAGTTTGATTTGGAAAGGAATTTCTAAGGTTTTTTGGACCAACAAGAATGACTTCAGTCTTATCTGAATTTAATAGCAGGAAATTACAAGTCATCCAAATCCAAGCTTTGATTTCCTTAAGACATGCTTCTAACTTGGCTAATTGATTACTATCATCTGGCTTCATTGACAGGTATAATTGTGTGTCATCAGCATAACAATGAAAATGTATACAGTGCTTTCTAATAATGTTGCCTAAAGGAAGCATATATAAACTAAAAAGAGTAGGGCCTAGCACAGATCCCTGTGGAACTCCATGACTAAGCTTTGAATTGAAAGAAAACTCATTATTTACATGAACAAACTGGAACCTATCAGATAAATAAGATCTAAACCACTGCAACGAAGTTCCATTAAGTCCAACATAGTGTTCTAATCTATCAAGTAGAATATTATGATCGATAGTATCAAAAGCTGCACTAAGGTCTAAAAGGACAAGTACAGAAACTAGTCCATTATCAGATGCAATGAGGAGGTTGTTAGTGACCTTCGCTAAGGCTGTTTCAGTACTATGATGGATTCTAAACCCAGATTGAAACTCTTCAAGTAAACCATTTCCCTGCAGGTGGTCAAATAATTGCGTAGCAACAACTCTTTCTAAGATTTTTGAAATGAAAGGGAGATCAGAGATTGGTTTATAGTTAGCTAAAGCTCCTGGATCTAGCGTTGGCTTTTTGAGTAAGGGTTTAATTACAGCCGTTTTAAAAGCCTGCGGTACATGGCCTAAAGTTAATGAAGAATTGATTATATGAAGAATAAAGCTACCAATAAGTGGGAAGACTTCTTTAAATAACCTGGTAGGAATAGGGTCTAAAAGACAAGTTGAAGGTTTGGATGAGGAAACTATTTTGTCTAACTTACAAAGGTCGATTGGAGTAAACTCATCAAGACAGACATCAAAAGAAGGAGTTGTAGTAGTTACAGTATTTAAGTTAACTGTGGGAAGAATCTGATTGATTTTATCTCTGATGGATGAAATTTTATTATTGAAAAAGCTCATAAAGTCCTGACTAGTAAGCTCTAAGGGAATGCTAGGATTGACAGAGTCCTGACTCTTTGTCAACCTGGCTACAGTACTGAAAAGAAACCTGGGATTATTCTTGTTCTCTTCTATTAATGCAGAGTAATAACTTGTTCTAGCTTTTCTAAGAGATTTTTTATAAATTAAAAGATGATTTCTCCAAGCTAAATAGATTTCATCTAAATTAGTAGAGTGCCATTTTCTTTCTAATTGACGAGTCTTCTGTTTTAAGCAACGAGTTTCTGTGTTGAACCAAGGAGTTAGAAATCTCTGATTAGACTTTTTCTTTTTTAAGGGGGCCACCAAGTCTAGAGCCTGATGCAGAGAAGCTGAAACACTATCCACCATGTTATCAATTACAGAAGGAGCAAGCTGTCTATAGCTTATTTCCGTTGTGTTGACACATGGCATAGAGGAAACAATCTGCATAAATTTGGAAACAGCATCATCTGAGAGGCATCTACTGTAATAATATTTTTCTTTAGGAGCCAAATAGTCAGAAATAGTAAAATCAAAGGTTAACAGACAATGGTCTGACAGTACAGGGTTATGAGGAGACACTACAAGATTTTCTGTTTCTATGCCATATGTCAGAACAAGGTCCAATGCATGGTGGAGGTAATGAGTAGAATTTCCTACTTTCTGAGAAAACCCAATCGAGTCTAATATTGAATTAAAAGCCACATTAAGGCAGTCACTATCTACATCTACATGTATATTAAAGTCCCCTTCTATAATTATTCTATCAGATTTCAGCACTAAATCAGCTAAGAAATCAGCAAATTCGGATAAAAATTCTGAGTAGGTTGATGGGGGACGATAAACTATGGCAAATAAAATTGGGTTTAACCTAAAATTGCTAAAGTACCCAATACTGAGGACCAGGCCCTCAAAGGAATTATAACATGTTTTTTGCTTTACATTAACTAGTAATTTGGAATAGTAAATTGTTGCTACTCCTCCTCCACGACCAGAACTTCTGGGATTTTGACAGTTTAAATAACCAGAGGGAGTTAATTAATTTAAACCAACATAATCCTCTTGCCCTAACCAAGTCTCTGTAAGGGAAATTAAATCAATCTGATGATCAATTAACAGATCATGGACTAACAGAGACTTGGGAGTTAGAGACCTAATATTTAATAAACCACATTTAATTTTTAAATTATGAGGAGAAACAGAGGCCAATTTATTCAACTTAGAGGCTTTATGTTTAATTTGAGTTTTACCAATATTTTGCTTTATCACTTTGGGATGCTTATGCATTATATTTTTATTCACTTTGGAGGGAGCAGACAATGATTCTCTGATGGGGAAGACAGGGGCTAAGTTGAGGGGTGGCGGATGAAGAGGAGCTGCAGAGAGGCGTGTAAGACTGCGACTCTGCTTCCTGGTCCCAACTCTGAGTAGTCAGGGTTTTGGAAATTTGCATAAAAAAGATGCCAGATTGTTAGATAAATGAGAAGCACCATCCAAAGTGGGATGAATGCTGTCTCGTCTCATAAGACCAGGTTTTCCCCAAAAAGAGCTCCAATTGTCAATGTAGCCCACGTCATTTTTAGGACACCACACAGACAGCCAGTGGTTCAAGGATGACGAGCGGCTAAACATGTCATCACTGGTCAGATTGGGGAGGGGCCCAGAGAATACTACAGTGGCAGACATCGTTTTTGCAAAGTCACACACCGATTCTACATCAAGTTTCGTGACTTCCGACTGCCGGAGACGGATGTCATTAATGCCGGCGTGAATAACAATTGTGGAATATTTACAGTTACTTTTAGCCAGCATTTTCAAATTTGACTCGATGTCGCCTGCTCTGGCCCCAGGAATGCATTTGACTATGGCCGCTGGAGTCTCTAGGTTCACGTTTCTGACTACAGAGTCGCCAATGATCAGAGTTTTTTCCTCAGCGGGTGTGTCGCTGAGCGGGGAAAAACGATTAGAAACGTGAACAGGTTGGTGGTGTATCGGGGTTTGTGACTAGGCTTCCTTCTCACCGTCACCCACCCAGTCTCCTCACTGCTGAGGAGAGCCGAGGGACCACTGACAGGGGGGCCTAAGCTAGCTAGCTCCGCTGCAGCTAATGGACGTCCGTCAAGATTAACTGGCGCAGACGGTCTTTCAATGCAGCGGAGCCGGGATTCCAAATCAGACAACCTCGCCTCGAGCGCCTCAAAAAGACAACATTTATTACATTTACCGTTATCACTAAAAGAGGCAGAGGTGTAGCTAAACATCTGACAGAGAGAGCACACCAGAGGAGGAGAGAAAAGAGAGCTAGTAGCCATAGCTAGTGGCTGGAGAGCAAACCACACAGGCAGACAGCAAAACAGGAAGTGACGATATGTTACCACAAGGAAGTGACGATCCAACAGCGTCACTCGACTCGACGAGGCATACTCGACTCGACGAGGCATATTGCCTAATTAGAAGTTGGCTTAATTTTGTACAAGGAATGCCTTATTTTATATATTCCTTGGTAAATTATGGGGTGGACTGTAGTCCCGAGGCCCAGCTCAGCCGAGGCTAAGCACCGAGAGCACAGAAAACACAAGTATTCCTTATTACTGTCACATTTCTGAAATGTGATATTGTCACACTATTATGTGGTGAGTAAGCATCATTGCAAGGTGTGAGATTGCAATGTGTCAGATGTATCCTGCAGTGTAAAGTCACATAAACACTACATGTTCAAAGTCAAAGTCATTTGACTTTGTCATTGGCTGTCGCCCCCTCCAGCCAATGAGCTGGAGGGGGCAACAGCAGACAAGCTAATGAGTTAGAGTGATCCATATTAACCAGAATCTATTTGAATCAATTGGCACCAATAACAACACAATGCCACCCAAAAGGAATGTAACATATTATGAGGTTGAGGAATTAAAAAAAAAAAATCACTTGACTTTCTCTCAGAAGAGGCAACTGTGGTGAGAAAACAACAAGAACAGATAACTGATTGAAGAGGTCAAAGACTTGAGGCTGAAAAATGAGGAGAAAGACAAAAAGATTGCTTTTCTGGAAAATAGGGTGGACAACCTGGAACAGTACACTAGAATGAATGACATCATTGTTTCAGGATTAGAAACACAGCCCAGATCGTATGCCCAGGCTGTGGAAAGAACGGATGATACAGACCTTCGTGAACTGGACGCCAGATCAGTGGAAGAACAGGTGACAACCTTCCTCCATTCTAAAGGCATAGAGATAGACAGTAACAACACAGAGGCTTGTCATCCTCTTCCTAAAAGAAGGAAGGGGGAAAAATCGGCAATAATCATCTGCCTTATAAACAGAAAGTATAAAATGGATCTGTTGAAACAGGGAAGGAAGCTGAAGGGGACAGAAGTTTATCTGAATGAGCACCTGACCAAGAGAAATGGAGAAATTGCCAAAAAGGCATGTTTCATGCAAAAACAGAAGATAATCCAATCAACATGGACTTTCAACTGCAAAGTCTTTATAAAACTGAATGGAACACCACAGGAGTCCAAAGTACTGGTAATCAGAAATGTGGAGGAGCTGGATAAATATATGTAAGGACGTAAATAACAGTGAGGACAAATGTTTACTTTAAAAAAAAACAAAACAAAAATCTTATGACTGACTTTAGAAGACATCAATTATCCCCAGTTGGAGGAAGTCATTTCACACAGAGTGAGGAAATTCAGACTCTGAAAATATGCCATTATGCTGAACATATACCACAAGAGATGGAGAATGATATTGATTCTGTTAACCACTTCTTCAACAATATTCATAATCACTGTGAATATTATACTGAAAAGCAATTCAAAAGTCAAGTACAATTAGATGGTAAACTATCAATCATACACTTCAACAGCAGAAGTCTTAACAACAACTTTCCACAGATTCAGGACTATTTAAAACAGCTAGATAGAAAATTTACAGCTATCGCAGTCTCTGAAACTTGGCTCAATGAAGAGCAGGCTCCTCTGATGACAATAGAGGGATATCAGATGTTTTATATTAATAAATCTCAAAAAAAAAGGGTGGTGGTGTTGCATTGTATATTGATGACCTCTACAGGTGTAAACTTGTAAATGGAGTGTCCTTTGCACTACCAGGGATTCTAGAATGTGTTACTGTTGAGACTGACCAAGATAAAATAAAAAAATCCAGTTATAAGTTGTATATATAGAATGCCAGGAACTTGCATTGAGACATTCAGAGATAAGTTAGTCGAGCTGTACAATAATATAACTAGTAAAAAAATGGTTGTAATCTGTGGAGACTTCAATATTGATTTACTAAATCCATTTCAACAAAATGTAATTACAGAGTTCATGAATTCTATGTACAGTATGAGTCTATATCCCACAATAACACATCCCAGTAGAATCATAGTTCACACTGCTACACTTATCAATAACCTGTTTGTTAATATTATTGATAAGAAAATAGAAAGTGGATTATTGATAAATGACATACGTGACCATTTGCCAGACTTTGCACTTATCCATGGCCACATGGGGGCCAAAACAGAAAAACTTTAAAATCTTTCAGATACAAATCACAAAATGCAATCAGTTGTTTTAAAGAAGACCTGCTGAAGCAAGACTGGACAAAAGTCTATGTATCAGATGTAAATGAAGCCTATGACACATTGATGAACATTGTAACCACTCTTTATGAAAAAAAATTGTCCATTAGTAAAGAAAAAGCTTAAACAGAAATTTGTTTATAAGCCATGGTTAACTAAAGGATTACAAAAAGTGTGTAAAAAGACAAAAATTCATTATATAAAGCTTTTCTAAAGAAAAGGACAAAAGAAGCAGAGCAGTAGTATAAAACATACAAAAATTAAGTTAATATATACTGCATACTGAGATGTAGTAAAAGAGACTAATACAGTAAAGAACTGGAAAAAACAGATAACATTAAAAAATTCATGGACAATACGTAACAATATTCTTGGAAATAAAAACAGAAATACAAGTTACCCAACCAATCTTTCAAAAAAAAAAAAAAAGACTCAGCGTGTGAATGCAGTCTCACCTGCAGATGAATTTAATAATTTTTTTGTTAACATTGGTCCTAATTTGGCTTGAGAAATACCCATTATGGCATCTACCGGTGATACAATAAGTAAAAACATTGCTATAGAAGACTCCAACTTCATAAAGAACACAGACAAGAGAGAGGTCATTGAAATTGTTAAATCGTTTAAAAGTATAACATCTGTGGATTGTGTGGTATTGACATGCTTTTAGTCAAAACTATCATTGAATGCTTAGTGAAACCACTGACGTATATTTGTAACCTGTCTCTCCAAACAGGTATATTTCCCAGTGCAATGAAAATAGCTAAAGTAATTCCGATATACAAGACGGGTGACAGGGGAATTTTCAAACTATAGACCAATTTCACTATTGCCGCAAATTTCCAAGATACTTGAAAAAATATTCTGTGAGAGAATTGACAACTTCATAATGAAGAATAATTTATTGTGTGAGCAGCAATATGGGTTCAGACACAAGAGGACAACTGCATTTGCTCTAATGGAATTTATAGAAAAAATATCAACTGCCGTTGAAAATAAAGAGTATTCAGCTGGGGTATCCCTGGATCTTAAAAAAGCATTTGATACAATGGATCATAAATTATTATTAAAGAAACTACAAAATTATGGTATTAGTGGGGTAGCACTGTCCTAGTTATGTAGTTACTTAAAGAACAGATATCAGTATGTACAGTATGTGTTGGTAGCAAAAACTCACAGTTACTGAAGGTTATTTGTGGAGTCCCACAGGGTTCAGTTTTGGGGCCATTGTTATTCAATACGTATATAAATGACAAATGTAAAGTTTTGGAAAAAATGGATTTAATATTGTTTACAGATGACTCTAATTTATTATGCAGTGGAAGCAATTTGGAACAACTTTTGGATACAATCGGAAAGGAATTATGAAAGCTTAAACTGTGGTTTGATTCAAACAAATTCACGCTCAATTTAAGTAAGACAAAATTTATAATTTTTAACAATCATCACAACTCTCATCACAACATTCTCTCCCGGCACCACACGAGTCGGCCGCCCTTTGCAACAGCGGCTCGATTCCGAGTCTTTTTCCCTTCCTCTCTCTTTTTGATCCGTCTTTTTTTCACTCCACTTACATCACGGACACACAGATCATCCAAGATGTCTCCTGAGCCGGTGGATGGAGCCACTGTTTATAGCAGGATACGATACAGCAGGGAAGAGCTGCTAGCATTCAACCGCCACCCGGTCCCATTTGAAAAACTCGACATACCGAGAGAACTGAGGCGAAAATGCTGCGGCTGCCTGGCTGGAGTAAGGCGGACGACAAAAAATATAAGGTACAGACCCTCCCTTCCATCTATTGTCATGGGAAATGTACGGTCGTTACTGGGAAAGGTAGATGAGCTAGCGGCTATCTGCCATTACGATAGCACATATCGGGAGTGCTCTCTCCTTTTGTTTTCTGAGACGTGGCTAACTGAACTAGCAGCAGATACTAACATTGAGCTGGAGGGTTTCCACATGATACGGGCAGACCGAACACCAGACAGTGGCAAAACAAGGGGCGGTGGAGTGACAATGTATGTTAACAGCAACTGGTGCAGACCGGGACATATCACTGTTAAACAACGACACTGCAGCAAAGACATTGAGTTGCTAGCTGTTAGCATGCGGCCTACATATCTCCCAAGAGAACACTCACGCGTGATCTGTATTGTTGTTTATGCAAATCCGACGGCGAACGCTGGGACAGCGCGTGACGTCATCTATTCAGTAACCAGCAGGCTGCAGACAGAACACCCAGATGCTCTTCTCCTCATCTCAGGCGATTTCAACCATGTTTCACTATCTCCCATTCTACCCACGTTCACCCAGTATGTCACATGCCACACTAGAGACAATAAAACACTGGACTTATTCTACGCAAACACTAAGGAGGCGTACACCTCATCACAACTCCCCCCACTCGGGAGATCGGATCACAACTTGGTTCATCTCCGGCCGGTGTACAAACCCCTAGTGCACAGACAACCTCCGGCCATGCGCACAGTGGAGTTATGGTCTGAGGAGACAATGGACACTCTAAAGGGCTGTTTTGAAGCCACCGCCTGGAAGCAGCTCTGCGATCCACATGGTGAGGACATCGATGGCCTCACTCACACCTTCACGGACTACCTCAGCTTCTGTGTGGACAAATCCGTTCCCACCAAGACCATACGGTGTTGCTCAAACAACAAACCCTGGATCAACCCTGAGATAAAAACACTTCTGAGAGAGAAGAAGAGGATCTTCAGGTCGGGGAATAGGGAGATGCTGAAGTCCGTACAGAGGGAGCTGAGGAGAAAGTCAGAGAAGGCAAGGACAGCTTCAGGAAGAAGATGGAGGACAAGCTGCAACAGAGCGACATCAGCGGGGACTGTAGAAACCTCAAAACCATCTCTGGGCTCCAGAATACCTCCGCCCAGGCCACGGGGGGCAGGGAGTGGGCGAACAACCTGAATCTGTTTTTCAATAGGTTTGACCAACCGCCCTCCCCCCTGACTGCACAACAACCACTGCTGCCTCTAAAGAAGTCAAGTCCTGCTGCCCACTCCCCACTCCACCAACACCCCGCCACTCTCAACACACAGCCCCCCATCCTGACCCTGACCAGGACCCAGGTGAGGACGGAGCTGAGGAAGATCAAGGCGAGGAAGGCGTTGGGACCGGACGGCATCAGCGCAAAGCTCCTCAAGTCCTGTGCAGACCAGCTGTGTGGGATTGTGACGTACATCTTCAACCTGTGCCTGAAGCTGGGGAGGGTACCACAGCTGTGGAAAACATCTTGTGTGGTACCTGTACCAAAAACTTCCCACCCCAAAGACCTGAACAGCTACAGACCAGTAGCCTTGACGTCCCACTTGATGAAGACCCTGGAGAGACTGCTCCTTGCTCACCTCCGCCCCCTGGTGGAACCAGCGATGGATCCACTCCAGTTCGCCTACCAGCATGGCATTGGGGTGGAGGATGCGGTGATCTTCCTCCTTCACCGTTCTCTGTCCCACCTGGAGAAGCCCGGGAATATGGTGAGGATCATGTTCTTTGACTTCTCCAGTGCTTTCAACACCATCCAACCGATGATCCTGAAGGACAAGCTGCTGCGAGCAGGGATGGACCAGCACCTGTCATCATGGATCCTGGACTACCTCACAAACCGGCCTCAGTTTGTGAGAACCCGGGACTGTGTGTCCGACACGATCATTGGTAGCACGGGGGCCCCCCAGGGAACGGTGTTGGCTCTCTTCCTGTTCACTCCTTATACTGCAGACTTCTCACACAACACAACACACTGCCATCTACAGAAGTTCTCTGATGACTCTGCGATCGTTGGCCTCATCTCCAACGGAGATGAAGCTGAGTACAGAGGGCTTATCCAGGACTTCGTGGACTGGTGCCATCGGAACTGCCTCCAGATCAACACGAGGAAAACTAAGGAGCTGGTGGTGGACTGCCGCAGGCATGGGCAACCCCTCACAGCACCAGTAAATATACAGGGAACAGACATCGAGATGGTGACATCCTATAAGTACCTGGGTGTTCATCTGAACAATAAACTAGACTGGTCACACAATACTGACGCACTCTACAAGAAGGGACAGCGCAGGCTGTTCCTGCTGAGGAGACTCAGGTCTTTTGGTGTACAAGGGGCGCTGCTGAAGACATTCTATGACACGGTGGTAGCATCAGCCATCACTTTTGGAGTGGTCTGCTGGGGCAGTGGCATTACTGCAGCCGATAGGAAGAGACTGAACAAACTGATCAAGAAAGCTAGCTCTGTCCTGGGGCAGCGCCTTGATCCGGTGGAGGAGATGGGAGAGAGAAGGACGGTGGCTAAACTGTCATCTCTGCTGGAGTCCGAGTTCCACCCTATGCAGGACATACTGAATGCACTGAGGAGCTCATTTAGCAGCAGACTACATCATCCCAGGTGCACAACCGAGAGGTTTCGCAGGTCCTTCCTACCAACGGCTGT